>JAOXOE010000745.1:330548-375248 GCA_028565055.1 Phoeniculus purpureus | reverse complement strand
TTGCTGAGGCTCCAGAGGAAGTTGAGGCAAGAGAGGAGCCTGCCTTGGTTAATGAGGACTGAGTTAGGGATTAGTTGAGCAAACTGGATGTACACAAATCTGTGGGCCCAGATGGGATGCACCCAAGCGTGCTAAGGTAGACAGCGTAAGTCATTGCTAAGCCACTCTCCATCATCTTTTCTAAGTCATGTGGATCAGGAGAGGTGCCTGGTGACTGGAGGATAGCAAATGTCACTCCAATCTTCGAAAAGGGTAAGAAGGAGGACCCAAGAAAATATGGACCGGTCAGCCTCACAGAGGGAAATTTAATGAAACATAACAAGGGTAAGTGTAGAGTCTTGCATCTGGGCAAGAGCAACCCCAGCTAGCAGTATAGGTTGGGGACTGACTTGTTGGAGAGCAGGACCTGGGGGTCCTGGTGGACAGCAGGTTGCCCATGAGCCAGCAATGTGCCCTTGTGGCCAAGAGGGCCAACAACATCCTGCGGTGGATCAGGAGGAGGATGGTTAGCAGATCGAGACAGGTTCTCCTCCTCCTCTAGTGTGCCCTGGTGAGACGACATCTGGAGTATTGTGACCAGTTCTGTACCCCTCAGTTCAAGATGGACATGGAGCTGCTGGAGGGAGTCCAGTGTAGAGCAACGAGGAAGATGAAGGAAGTGAAGCACCTCCCTTTTGAGGAGAGGCTGGGGGAGCTGGGTCTCTTTAGCTTGGAGGAGACTGAGAGGTGACCTCATTAATGTCTATAAATACGTGAGGAGTGGGTGTCAGGAGGATGGAGCCAGACTCTTCTCAATGTCATCTAGTGATAGGACAAGGGGCAATGAGTGTAAGCTGGAAAATAGGAGGTTCCGTCTAAATATCACTAGGAACTTCTTCACAGTGAGGATGACAGAGCACTGGAACGGGCTGCCCTGGGGGATTGTGGAGTCTCTTTCTCTGGCGATGTTTAAAAACCACCTGGACATGTTTCTGTGCAGCTTGGTCTAGGTGATTCTGCTGTGGCAGGGGGATTGGACTAGATGGTCTTTCGAGGTTCCTTCCAATCCCTAATGTTCTGTGATTCTGTGATAGTTCAATTGAATTTCTGCAGGCTACAAAGTTTACAGGTTGCTGTGCTATTTTTTGCCAGTTTAGCAAGGTTTTGGTAAAATGGTTAGTATTAATGAAAATGACTAGTTCTGTTAAATCATGTGAAGAATTTTTGCACCAGATTAGGATTGATATTGATTGCTAGCTTGAAAAGCGAGCTTTAGCAGTATTTAATCTGACATTCACTGAAGCTGCAAAGACTTCTCTAATTAGACTAAAATTCTGCCTGCTTTTGGTTTGTCCTGGCAATTATGTGAAGATAGCCTTTAGCTTTGATTTATGATTGTATCACAGTTTTAATGCCACTTGCTTAGCATTCACTATTAGACATTCGTTTTGGTTTTACTTGGACTCAGTCATTTTAACAGCTGTGTATATTTATTCTAGAAATGATTAGTGAAGAAACAGTCCTAGCCAGCAGTTTTTTGCAATGCAGTGGTTCGACTCCTACAGACCATACAGTTCCCCAGAGATGCCTTGAAATACCAGACTCCACATGTAAAAACCAGGTAATTGTGATCCTTCTGTTCATTTAATATTTTCAATATTTTTGTAAGCTTATTTCTGATATTAAACCTCTGTTATCATGCTAATCCAAAGCAAAGCTGCTTTTATTTTTAAAGCCAGGAGGTAGCCTCGAATCTGAGTCAAGGGGTTGCCTTATGAGGAGAAATTGAGACCTTTTCAGCTTGGAGAAGAGAAGGTTACGAGGGGACTTAATCAGTGTCTATAAACACATGAAGACTAGGTGTCAAGAAAGTCTCTTTTCAGTTGTACCCTGTGATAGGGCAAGGAGCAGTAGGTGTAATTTGGAGTACAGGAAGTCCCACTTCAATATGAGAAAAAATTTCTTTACTGTAGGGGTTACAGAGCACTGGAACAGGCTGCCTAGGGGGTTATGCAGTCTACTTCTCTGAAGACTTTTAAGACCTGCTTGGATGCATTTCTGTGTGACTTGCCCTAGGTTCTATGGTCCTGCTCGAGCAGGGGGTTGGATTCAATGACCCCTGGACATCCCTTCCAACCCCAATGATCTGTGTGTCTATTGTAAATTAAATGCATAGTCCGAGTTTACCTGGGTTGCGGATAATTGTTGTCCCTGTCATGACTGAGATGTTTACCCAGTATTATTAGTATCACATTTAATATCCACTTAGATGTGAAGAGTAAGGCTTCTGTCATAACTATACTGCAGCACCAGTTTTAAAAGATTATTTTCTTCCTAGTAAAGTGGAAGAGCCTTCTCACCGTCATTAGGTAATTCATCTCCTTCAAACTCCTGCTGCTTGATAACTTCTGTATCGTGATGTCACGTGTATGGGAAGCACTTCATATTGCATGGCTTCAAAGAACAAGATAGCGAGACTTAGAGGAATCTCTTTCTTTGCTAAAAGTGTAGTTGATCTTTATAGAATTCCTTTCTGTTTTTGCCTCAATTCAGTGAATATTTGTAGCGTTCTGAAATGTCATTGGGTTACAGGCTGGATCTGTTCTCAAGTTAACTGCAGTAAACAATGTTCAGATGCCTGTGAGTACAACAGTCAGATCTTTGCAGTGAATTGGCTACCTTTAAAAAGCGGGAGCCAGCATTCACTTGCGTTTTCCTCTGAAGTCTGACAGCAGCTATAAGTAGCTGATAGCTTCCTGTTATTTCCTACTCCTTAGGCACCTGCCTCTCTTTTGGATTCCTGCAAAGAGGATGGAAGTAGTCATCATATGTGGTAAGTTAGATGTATAAGTTCTGGTTTAAATCTTCTCTAGCAGCTGTATAATAGCAGTGGCTGCTGTATATTTAAATCCAGCCTTTAAGGCAGAGCAGCTTTTTTCATCATGCTGGGCTTTTTTTTAACCAAAGTCAGTCTCATGGTGTGAAGCATTTAGTCAGAAATGCTGTTAATAGTTTCAAAACCAGCAATAGCTGTGAAGTGATTCAGCTCTTAAGGATATGTTTATTTGGGATGGGAAATGCAGGATGAGTTAAGCGTTTAAGTTTTTACTTTGCATACAATTAAGTGCCATCAGCCTTAGAATCAATGGCTGTTCTGCAGTAGAAAACTATGCTTTACAAAGCTACTCTGACGTGACTGTAGTAAAAATTCTGAGAAGCAGTACCCTGAACTGTAGGAAGCTGTGACTTACAAACTCAGACTTGTACTTACTGTGACTTATCTCTTTTGAAGTTTGGATGGTTCAGAGAAAGAACACTTTGCAGCTCCTGACCCCTGTAGTACCATCATCTTGCCTTTCAATTGTGTGTCATACACCACCACAAACCAAGATTTCATCCAGCACCTTTCTACGTTGATAGGGCAGACAGCGCAGAGAGCGCCCCACTCCTTCATAGAAAGTAAAGGAAGCCCTCCTGGTGGTTCTACCGACAAAGAAGATGGGTATTTTGAAATGGGACTTCATGAAGGAGATGAGACTTTTGATTTCAGCACCACTTCAGATACTCGGTCACCTGGCAGCATGGCACTGGAGAGAGCTGACATTGTCAAAATTCTCTGGAGTTTTTCTATTTACATTCATAAAGGACTCAGCCAGTTTGCTTCCTGTTTGGTTTTGACCAATGACATGCTAGCTGTGTTTGAGATTCCTCATCAGGAATTGAGAGGAAATTGCCTGGACATCCCTTCTGCCTTGCAGTTAACGCTGTGTTTTCCATATACTGATCTGACAGAACTTGGCTTTTTTCTGCCAGAAATCTGTTTAACACTGAAGCTGAAAAATAGTGACAGCTGCCTGTTTGTTATTTCAGACTCTCAGAATCTTCAAGACTTTTATTCCTGTTTACACACGTGTTGGTCTCAACACTATGCACCAGTGTTACCAAGCTCGACATTGTACTGTGGAAAAGCAAACCTGCAAGATTTTCTCTGTCAGCTTATGGAATTGCATTGCATTTCAGCAGAAGATGTTGAAATCAAAGGTTGTTTCCCAACATATCTTGTTTATGGGAATAAAACCACTGTTCATAAAACCTTGCATCAACCAGAGTCAGCTAGCAATAACAAAGAAAGGTCAAAAAATGCTTTGGGTTCTGCACTTTATTCTTCAGTGTATAAATCTTCTGACCAGGGCCCCTGTGTGGTCCAGCCATGTTGGATATTTCTAACACCTCAACATTTGTACATAGTAAAAGTGGATTTTGATTTACTGCCAGGCAAATGGGTAGGCACAGAAGAGCTGGGAAGTATATTTAAGCTGAATAGGATCCCATTAGCATCACTGGTGTTGCATCCCACTCATGGTTCCATCCAGCAGAAAGATTCGTTTCTGGACGGGCATGTGCTGGAGTTGCTCGTTGGATACAGATTTGTTACAGCAGTGTTTGTTCTACCTCACGAGAAGTTCCACTTCCTAAGAATCTACAGTCTTTTAAGAACACTCTTGCAGGATGTTAAGACTATTATTATTTTCAAAGCTTCAAGCAAAGCAGATGCTGTAAGAAATCACCGTGTGGAGGCAAACAGGGATGGTCAGCCAGCAAGGTAACGATTTCCTTAGAATGTCTGTTGCATGGTGCTGAAGTTAATGTGGCCAAACCAGTATGTTTTCAGTTGTCCTTGGCTTTGGCCTGCAGTGTTGTCAGTGTGCCCTTTCATTCTGTTGGTCTGTGGGATGGGTGAATGGTTTGCTGGACTGTACCTGTCTACCTTTGCCTCTGGTTTGTTTTATTTATGGCAAAAAGCATATATTTTCTTATGGAAGGAGCCTTCCTGTTCCATGTTTGCATGCTGAGCTCATGGCACATTGATAGCTGTGCTCAGATCTTTTAAAGGGAACAATAAAGAGTGCAGACTGCCTGTTCCTGACTTCTGGATGAAATATAAAGTATTAATTCTTGTAGGATCAAGTCTTTGTACTTCCTGAGATTTTTGACAATGTTTTCTGTATCACTAGCTTTTGCAAGCCTCATCTGATGCTATCATCTTTATATCCATCTGAGTTTCTTCTGCAGAAGATAACAGAAGATAATCACGTTCCTGTTCACCTCCACGTTTCTGTGTCTCTGCAGTATGTGGCTGAGCTGAAAGGAAACGCCCTTGTTGAGTTTTTCCATGGCAGCATTGCAGAGGTATTGTGCCTAGTCCAGCTGTTTAAAAAGATACCGTGTGGCCTTTCAGTGCCAGACAACAAACTTTCCTCATCAAATTTAAAAACAAGACTTAGGGTCTGGGTAAACTGGAAGCATTTTGGTCAAAACCCTGTGTTACTCCATTTTTGGATTCCCTGCTACAACATTTGGGGCCCTGCCAGGCATATTTTGCCTTCAGGATCCTTGATGCAAAACAGGAGAATGTGTTAGTGCATGCCTTAAAGATATGATTACTCCAGGAATGGTCCACTTATTTCTTTAAAGGGACAAAGGGAAGAAAATAACTAGAGAGGAAGTTATTTTGTAATGGTATGTAGCTAAATCAATAACTGTCCTGATTTTTTTGTGTGTGTGTAAATATGGGCGCACAGAATCATAGAGTGCACTGAGTTGAAAAGGACTTTAAAAGATCATTTAAGTCCAACCTTCCTGCAGTGACCAGGAACATCTTCAACTAGATCAGCTTGCTCAGAACCTCATCCAGTCTGTTACTGAATGTCCCAAGGGATGGGGCCTCCACCACTTCTCTGGGCAACCTGTTCCAGTGTTTCACCACCCTCATTGTAAAAAAACCTATTCCTTATATGTAATCTAAATCTCCCCAGTTTTAACTTAATACCATCACAATGGGCCTTGCTAAGAAGTCCCTCCCCATCTTTCTTGTAGACTCTCTTTAAGTACCAAAAGGCTGCAGTAAGGTCACCTCAGAGCCATCTTTTCTTCAGGCTGAACAACCTCAGTTACTGCAGCCTATGTTCATAGGGTAGGTGTTACAGATCGGTTTTGTAGCCTCCTCTGGTCTTGCTCCAAAAGGTTCATGTCCTCCTTGTGTTGAGGACCCCAGAACTGGACACAGGATTTCAAGTGAGATCTCAGGAAAGCAGAGTTGCCTCACTTGATCTGCTGGCCACATGTCTTCTGATGCAGCCCAGGATGCGATTGCCGTTGGTGGCTCATGTCCAGCCTTTCATCTACCAATACCCCCATATCCTCAACAGGGCTGCTCTCTACCACCACATCATCTCCCAGCCTGTATTGATATAAAGGATTGCCCCAACCCAGGTGTAAGACTTTATACTTTACTTTCTTGAACTTCATAAATACAACACAACATGTGCATGGCTATAGAAGCAGGAGCAGATAAACCTCATCTTTGGAAAAAAACAGACTTACAGACTGTGCGGGGAAGATCAAATATAAAAGTGCAAAGCTTACCTTAAATTCATTATGTGCCTTCTTGAGTTGTCCATCACTGTGGTCTGAGTAAAAATGTGACTTAGAAAGAAAAGCTTACTGAGAAAGGCACTTCTTGTTATTCCTTTACCTCATTTCCAAATCTTTTACAAGTTGAGTTGTGCTGCTTTTTTTACACCAGGAGAAGCTGACAAAGCAGGTGACTCAGAGGATTCACAGTAAGCATCCTGAGCTAATTAAAACAGCAGCTGCAGTGACAAGCTGAGTTTCTGTCCTTAAAGATCTCATGAGCATTGGAAGGCTGAGTAGACATGTTGAGGCTTGGAAGGCACTGCTCAGCTGTTGATTGTCTGCAGTGTCTATCTGTTCTAGAAAGTCCTTGTGCATTAGATGTCATCTCTTCTAGTTTTGATCAGAAAACAGTTAGACCACAAGAGAAAAGTAGTTTGCTTGTATAAACACAAGGAATTTTCAGTAGCCTGTCATGATGCTCACCTCAAAACGGCTGTGTTTGGCAGCTTTGAGTTGAACTTCTGTTGACTATAGCATGTTCAGATGCTTCAGCTTTCGGTAATTGTTTTCCTAGTAGTTTAATGTTGCCTCTAAGATGACAAAACTACCCAAAATGCTGAAGCATGCAAGTGATTTATGAAATACAATGTCCATCTTAGGTGGAAAATGAAGAGTTGCAGCATCTGATGTGGTCTTCAGTTCTGTTTTATAAGACTCCCAGTGTGGAAGTGATGGCTTGTGTGCTTCTCTCAACAAAAGCTATTTACTTCCTGTTGGATGATTCTTTCTTTCATGCCGATGAGCACCTGTCAGGTAAGATAACTGCTTAAATCCTTTAATAAGGCTGCTGATTTAATCCCTGCCTCTGTGCTAGTCTTCAGTTTAAGTACCAGTTTTGGTCAATAGGCCTACATAGAGCTGCTGTTTGAGGGAGAGAGTGTCACAGTTTGTCATATGCAGCCTGCTCACGTGAAACTTTTGTGTTCAAAAAGCAGGATCTTGAGTCAGGGCTGCTCCTCAAGCAGACCCTTCCATGTGCCACTGTACCCATGCTTTTCTCAGGTTTCCTTTCATAGGCTCCAGTTTCACATGGTCCTCTAAAGGCTCTTTCAGAACCAAAACAAGTTGAGGGAAATGGAGCTCATAGTGTGCATTCAATTAATGCAAGCATCCATGTATCTGTTCATTAAAGTCAGGAAATACTGACAAGAAGATTCGGTTTTATTTGATGCTCAATAAATGATTAGACACATTCTCTTCCTAATGTCTTTGTGTGATATATAGGTATTAGGTTTCAATATTAAAATAATGCTTCTGGAAATAATAATCCTTTTGATTTCTGTCACTTGTGGGTTTTCAACAGATTTTTGGAGCGAAGTAAACTCAGATTGTGAAAATAGCACTTTCCACCTCTCTTGCTGCTTTGTGCTAAAACTGAATGACCTGCAGTCAGTAAATGTTGGCCTGTTTGACCAATACTTCCGAATTACTGGTGAGTACTTCTTGTGCTTTAAATTTTTTCAGTTGTGTGTTGTCTGTTCAGTCTTCTCTTAGGTGGACTTGCTGCCTTTATTTTATTAGTGAAAGGGAAGAGTGCATTTTTTTGCTGCTTTTTCCTATGTTGACCTAACATTGGTGCTGTACCAGTAGACTGATGATACTGTCTGGTACCATCTTGTAACTGAGGTAACTGGGAAGTTTAATTTCAATTAATTAATTGGTCCCACAAGTGTTCTTCAAAGTTCTCCTGTGTTGGCACCTCAAAATGGAAATCCAGAGGCTCTTGTTCTGAGGCTTTGAATTGCATTAAAGACCAAAATCAAGTTACTGCCCCACACTGCAAAATGTGTAGCTGATGGTTGGTTTTTATAGATGGAAAATGAGGCCTTAAAGATCACAATCTGATGTCAACCTAAAATTTAATGTTAATAACATGGGCAAAGCTGCTCTGCTGGAGCTTTGCCTTAGTCCTATTATATATGAGCCAAACATTCCTGTGTTCTAAAATGTCTTCTAATTGTGTTGAGATCTCAAGGGAATTTCCCTTGCAGAGATGATTTAAAGTGGCTTTACATATACCAAGCTCAAAAAGAAAACTGAGGATAGTTTCTTCTGTGAGATAAATTATAGGGATAATACAAGATTTTGAAATCCTACGGCAGTAGTTGAGCATTTAAATCATGAGTGGACTTAAAAAAATAAGCATGTGTGAATAAAAATAAAGATAAATTAGATGATTTGGTGGGCATTTGTGAGGATTCTGTTATTATTCAGAAAGCTTTCAAATGCTTGGGAAAGAATGATTCATGCTTTCAGGAGAAAAAACTCTTGCAATCAATTTTTTTTTTGGCCACAGTTGCATATTGATTGAGGAAATGGTGATAATGTCATATACAGATTTGTGAGTGCTTTGTGTTGTCTTCTCTTCAGGACACTCTGCAGATCAAATAGTCACCTGCCTGACAAGAGACAGTTACAACACTCACACCTTCATACAGCAGCTTATGGCAGTTTTGTCGCTGCTTGCACGCACACCTTCACCTGAACCAGTAGATAAAGACTTCTACTCTGAATTTGGGAGTAAAACCACGGGTATGTAGTCTTTTCCATGTGTCAGGAGTTATTTGGACATCATACATAGGGTGTCAGCTGGAGCATACTGATTAAAAATTTTAGAGGTAGATTGCTGTGTCATTTGTTTCCTAGTTGATACTTTAACCAAACTCCCTGACTTTAATTATCTCTCTGAACAGAATTGGTAAACGTGCAGTCGTGCACATGTGAGATAATAGACTGTTCATTGAGTCTAGCAGAAGCAGCACTTCCTATACAGCCTACACTGTTAAGTCTTGTCAAACAACAGCAAAGGTGACAAAGTCTGAAGGTTACATTTTTCTGCAGTTGATCAAATGAGAATCCTGTCATTCTGTGAGAATCGAATGATGTGAAAACTAGATTTTTTTTTTTTTAAGATGTGTTGGATTCAGTTTCAATGTCAGGTGAAACACATGTGCTTAGAATTCTGAAGCCAATTGCAAGCACAGAATAAAGCAATATTCTCGTGAAGAATGATAGTTACTCTTGTCATTTTTAGCAAGGAATTGTGTAAGTCCAGAAAGTGCAAGGTTTGGAAGGATGGGAAGTCTTATCTTCTAGTAAGGTCAGGCTGCACCTTGAGTACTGTGTCCAGTTTTGGGCACCTCAGTACAAGGGAGACATCGAGGTGCTGGAGCAAAGTGCAGAGGAGAGCAACGAAGATGATGAAGGACCTGGACAATAAATCTTATGAGGGAGATAGAGAGAGTTGGGGCCGTTCAGTTTGAGGAAGAGGAGGCTGAGAGGACACCTCATTGCTCTCTTCTGAAAGGACATTATAGAGGTGTTGGTGCTGGTCTCTTCTTACAGGTAATTAGTGACAGAACCAGAGGGAATGGTTTCAAGCTTCAACACGGTTGTTTAGCTTGGATGTCAGGAAAAACTTCTTCATGGATAGAGTGGTCAGACACTGGAATAGGCTGCCTAGGGTGGTGATTGAATCACCATCCCTGGACGAGTTTAAAAGATGCTTAGATGTGGTGTTGGGGGATGTGGTTTAGGGGTGAACTTGTACAGTAGGGTTGATGGTTGGACTCTATCATCCCAAGTGTCTTTTCCAACCTGAATGATTCTATGATTCTGTAAATAGTTGATTTATGTGAAAAAAGTAGACATGTTCCTTCAAGCTTTGCTAGGTTGTATTTCAGCACTTAATTTACAGGGACTGTAGTGTTGCCTTGTGCCACTCCAGAACGTGGTGTGGAGCAGAGAAAAGTGTTTATCCAGGAGGGATATGAAAGGATATGAAAATTATTCATGTGGACTTTCTTTTTCTCTTTTTGTTTTAATGCTGCCTTTTCTGTCTGCCTAAAAGAAAGCTTTGTGTCCAGTGATCTGATAATCCTCTCAGTGAGTTCAGAACTTGGAGTGGGAAGGAGGCAGGAGAGTTCAGCTGATAGGGACATAAATAATCTCTGATAAGAGAATCCAGCTGTAATTAACCTGTTCTGCCATTGCCCTGAACTAATTGTGGTTAGAAATTTGCAGAAAATAGAGACTGTAGTAGAAATTTGCAATCCAAATAAAATTTCAGTATTGTCTGTAAGTAAAACCTTGTATGAATAGATACAAAACTTTGAATTCTTTCAGCTGCAGCCAACTGTCACGGGTTGTTGCTTACACTAATGCATAGAGTATTGTGTAGTACTAAATATAATACTGTGTATTTCTTGCAGGAAAAATGGAGAATTATGAACTAGTTCACTCAAGCAGGGTAAAATTTATTTATCCAAATGAAGAGGAAATTGGAGACCTTGCTTTTCTAGTGGCAGAGAAGATGGATGGTCTGGCTGATCTTCCGTTCCTCAACATCCTTCTGTATGTGTTGGCGTTTCAAGTAAATAATGTCGAAGGATTTGCCCAAAACACCAGTTCACTTCAACCTAAAACACTTATATTAACCAGCTCTGACTTGTTCCTCTTCAATGAAGATTATGTCAGTTACCCACTTCCTGAATTTGCTAAGGAACCACCAAAGAAAGATAAGTACCAGCTTGCAGATGGAAGGCGAATCAGGGATTTAGATAGGGTACTCATGGGTTATCAGACATATCCACAGGCTCTTACCTTTGTGTTTGATGACATTCAGAACCAGGATCTGATGCAGAACTTAACACTGGATCACTTTGGGGAAGCTGATAGTGCCCCAAAGGGAAATGCTAAACAAGAAGGCAGCAGGAGCAGAGAGATCCAGTGGTACATCTTTATCCCAAGTGCAGAAAGCAGGGAGAAATTAATTTCATTGCTTGCAAGACAGTGGGAGATCCTGTGTGGCAGGGAACTGCCTTTGGAACTCACTGGGTAGTTATTGCACTAAGTTATTTCAGTGTCTGCTATAACGTAAAGCACAGTTTTTAAATAGGTAAAAACTTGATTTGTGCCTGTCAAGTTCTAGTTACTTAATAAGGAGTTGACCTGGACTCACTCGCTCCCTAGTGCAGTGACCATTTAATAGTATATAGAAAAACTCTGAAATGTTAACTGGGAGCTTAACTTCTTGTAAAGTCTGTTTTTTACGCAATAGTATATAGTGAAAACAAACAAACAAGAGACATCCTGGGAAACTGTATGGAAAAATTAAGGAGTCAACACTAGCTACACTGTTGTCTAGGGCTACTAAGGTTTCCACTGTTTTTCTGTATATATCAGTCTTGTTGTTCTATATAAATTCTAACGTGTAAATAAGGGCAAATGCTTGTGGATGTTGCCGTGTAATGTTCTTTATATTAAAAGTATTTTGGGTATGCTGCTAATGGTTATTTAATGATCTTGTATTTACGGATATTTTACTTTGAGGCCAAATGTAATTACTTGCTGCCAGTCATGAACGTAACAGTAACATTCGATCAGCAAGCAGCTGACACAGATTTTCATGTAAAATTCTTTTCCTGGGCACCTCTTTCTTTATCCTAGGATAAAGAAGAATTGCTTGTTACAGATCCACTCAGTATTGTCTTGAAAGTGAAAATCCCTGACATGGGTATTTGAGCATTTTGTCAGTAAATAATTTGTATCTCTGAACACAAAGTTTTTCTTTTGCCTATCTTGTCAATACAAATAAAGTGTAATTTGACAGTTTTCTTCTGGCCTTGTCTTTACTCTAGTTTATCTTGTGTTTGCAGGATACCTCATGGCAGTTAAGCAACACATACGTTCCTAGAGTGTGTTGTAAAGTGTAAGATGCGCAGAAAGATGAAAGAATTTATTCTACTGTAGCAAGTTTGTACTGGTCCAGAAATACAACCGAGTCATGGAAACAGAGGGTCTACAGCTTCTAAACACAATTTAAGGAGGATTTATTTCAAGTACTTTTGTTTCTGCATCAGGTATTAGGGATTTGCTTGCCATGGTGTCATCTTTGACTTTAATATTACCATGTCTGACATGTTTTAGCTTTGACAGTAAACCCCTGCTAACTATTATGAAGAGAAATAACTGAGGCTTTGAAAAAGATTGCTTTCTGTCCACTGCGATTAAGAAGGGAAGAACAGCTTTGATGTATGTGGACCAGCTGATGTTGCTTAAAACAGATGCCCCTTAAACACATGAAAAAAATTTGGTTGGAGTTAGACCTCTTGAAGGACCAATAGTCAGGCTGAAAACACGGCAAACTTCAAACATTGCTCAGGGCTTGGTGCAAATGAACTTTATTTTTTCTCCAAGAGGGCAAGACCATAGTGCCACTTGAAAGTTCGTGCTTCCATGGAAGTTTGGCTGTAGTCTTTGGTCTTCAGATGCCAGGAATTTTGCAGCCAGCACAAGGATGGCAAATACATGGCAGCCAAAGCCAAGTTTGATCACCTAGGGACCAAAGAGGTGTGGGGAGTGTTACTTGAGTGCTGCTTTGTTCACAGGTAAGCAAGCTTAGACCAAACTGAACAGCTAAACACTGTAAAGTCTTGGGGAAAATGAAATTTTCCTGTGCTTTAGAGGTCTTCAATTTCCTGAAGTAGGATAATTATTTTCATTTAAGCTTAATCATCATTGTGTATAAACTAATTTCTAAAGTAATTCCTCAGAATAGTCCTCACTAGTTCTTTCCAGAGTAACACTGTTGCTTACTTGTAATTCTCATACATAACACTTTAGAGGACTGCCACAATTTGTATAGCCTGATCTGCAAGCATCTGAGAACTTGGCAGCTGAACAGATCGTTTACAATGTGGTTTTAGTTAATGCAAAGGGAATTTGGAACTAAACCTCTGCAACTGCCTGGGATTTGAGCTGACACGAGCCTTCTCTTTCAGAGGTTATACTTAATTTTTCTGGATTAGTCAACCCTGCTTCCATTTCATCCCATGGGACTGAGCATAAATGCCTTGTGCTTCAGACAGACCTGAGTTTGTTTCCAAGTATGTCTTGGTGATTGAACACTAGAACAGGTTGCCCAGGGAGACAGTTGAGGCCCCATCCCTGGAGATCTTCAAGGACAGGCTGAACAAGGCTCTGGGCAACCTGATCTAGTTGAGGATGTTCCTGTGCACTGCAGGGAGGTTGGACTAGAACTTTGGAGGTCCCTTCTGACCTGGGTTTGTATAGTATGGGCTGCACAAACTGTCTTCTCTGAGTCTTTAGCTCTTTTCATTTGTAAGTGGAAATAACCCCAAATTAACCCAACTTAAACAAATCTTCCTCTCTCCTGCTACCAGATGTTGGATCTGCTCTTCATACTTGTGTTAACACCTGTGGTAGTTACTGCTTAGTGTAAAGTTCTGTTTATTTAAGTGTAATCTTCAGCTGAAAAACTTTATTCATGGTTATTCATTGTCATTCCTCTGCACCAGCCTGTTGTCTTAATTGTCTAGTTCCAATCTGTTGTTTCTAAATGCAGGAGCTTATGCATTTTCAACAAGAAATAATCTTTCATCTTGACCTTTATGAATTGGCCCTCCCTGGGAAACCCCTCCCTGGGAAACCTGTTCCAGTGCTTAACAACTCTCACTGTAAAGACGTTTTTCCTGATATGAATCCTAAACTCCCCTGGCATGACTTGAGGCCACTTCCCTTTGTCCTGTCATCAGTGAGAAGAAACCAACCCCTCTCTTGCTATACCTTCCTTTCAGGTAGTTCTAGAGAGCAGAAAGGTCTCCCTTCAGGCTTCTTTTCCCTAGACTAAACAGCCCTAGCACCCTGAGTCACTCCTCATAGGGAACGTTTTTCTAACGCTTCACTAGCCCTTCTTCGGACCTGCTCCAAGTCTTCAGTGTCTTTTCTGTACTGAAGTGCCCAGAACTGTACCCAATACTTGAGGTAGGGCCTCACAGGTGCCCAGTACAGGGCAGGATCACCTCCCTAGTACTGCTGGCCGCACAATTTCTGATACCAACCAGGATGCCATTGACTTTGGCCAGCTGGGCACACTGCTGGTTCCTGTTCAGTCAGCACCCTCAGGTCCTTAGCTTCCAGGCAGCTTTTCAAGCCTGCTCCCCAAGCCTGTAGTGTTGCCTGGGCTTGTTGTGACTGAAATGCAGGACCTGACACTTGGCCTTACTGAAATTCATAAAATTTGGCCTCAGCCTATCGATCCAGTCTGTCCAGTTGCCTCTGTAGAGCCTCCTTGTCTTCCAGCAGATCAACACTCCCTCCCAGCTTGATGCCATCTGCAGACTTACTGAAGGTGCACTTGATTCCCTCATCAAGATCACTGATAGCGATCCTGAACAGGAGTGGCCCCAGTACTGAGAGGACACCACTCATGACTGGCTGCCAGCTGGATTTAACCACAGCTCTTTGGGCCATCCAGCCAGTGTTTCACCCAGTATAGTAGATACCCGTCCGAATCCTGGGCAGCCAGCTGTTCCATGAGGATGTCACGGGGGACAGTGTCAAAGACTTTACTTGCTCAGCATGAAGTGATGACCAGATGGTTGTGTAAGCAGGTGGGGAGACCTTTATCAGGAAACTATCTGCTAAACCACTGTAGACTTACAGAGCCAGACTATAGCTGATGTGCATGTGTGCCACCCTAGGAAGACCTGTGCCACTATTTATATCCAGTGTTACCTGAGGATTTGTTCTGAAGTTTCAAAGCTTCCCTTGAAGTTGAAAAAAATGAAAACTCTCATTATGAAGGAAGGTAAGTTGTGTGCTGACCTGCACAGTAAAATGTTTTCTTTGTGAGAAGAAATGATAGCATGATCTACATCCTGCCTGTCCTGCGTCCTTTGCCATGCTGTTGCAGCACTGTGGCTGTAGATGTATTTACATCAGCCCCTTTGACTTGTCTTAATGTTCTTGTCAGCTGTGATACAGAGGGTTTGAAGGAACACAAAGCTACCTCTTTTTCCTCTAATATCTCTGACTAGAAGGTTTATTTCTGTGGTGTTGATCTTCAAATGGACTAAAGCTTAGGTGGAGAAGCAGCAGCATAAGGAAGAGCCTGAAGTTGTGGTTCAGAGCAAACAGAATACAATCTGCTGCTTCCTGCTGCCTACCTGGTAATGAAGGGCATTTAGTGTAACTTGGAAAGCTAAAAATTGGTATGGGAAAAGGGGGAGTATGACCACAAAGGTGCTAAGGAAAGACTGTGACCAACACTGGAACAACTCCACCTGAATAGGTGCACAAAGATAATGGCCAATGTTGGTAAGCTGGGAACTAAGCTCTGCCACTGCAAACTCCTAAGTCTCTGAGGGGATGATGAGAATTCCCAGCATCAATAAAGTGAGTGAAAGTGCCAAGATGGTGGGATCCCGACTCTCATCCCCCTCGTGTTTTTCTCAGGCAGGCAGTTCAGTGCAGTCAGTGGCAAACTGCTGTAGCTTTAGGCAAGCACATTATAGGTCATTTTGATCTGTTAGAGGTAACAGTGGATGAAGAATAAGCCGCACCGCCATCAGAAAACACGTTGCTTTTTTAGTCATGCTGATGTGTGTAGATGCTGACTTACAATAGCTCGGCCTATTTGTTCAAATAATTTAACTCAGACTTTTGATTAGCACTGAATATCTGTGGGGAATTTGGTGCCTGACTCCCAGTACAATCCCTGAATGCTGCCTAATAGATGGGAAAGGTACAAAAGTAAAGCCAAGAGATAGGAATATGCAGCTGGCTTTCACTGCAAGAGTGTTGTAAAGGAACTGGGAGTCACTAGCAGTGAACAGGCCAGGACTGTTAACACCATTTAAGCACTGTCGCTTGTACTGCTGCCCTTTAAGGTTTTCAACAAGCAGATTGTGAATAGCTGTGAGAATCTCTTCCTCAGTCACACAACACTACTGTGTACAGGCTGCTCTGTCTGCTTAGAACTGGACCATTGTGTGTGCATGTGTTAGAAACTCCTATCTGCTGTGCAACCTTTCCTCTTTTTTTTTGTTTTTATCAGCAAACTTTAACATTCCTGTTCCATTCAGCTTCCCAAGAGAAAGAGAAAACCCAGAAAGCAGGATTGTGTCCCAGCCTCTGCACTAGTAGCTTCAGGTATGTTCAGTACGTGGACTCTCCTGACACACAAGCACTTCCAGCTTGGTCTGTTTAATCCTTTCTTAATGCTGCTATCTCTTCAGACTCAGCCTTCTTACACACTTAAAGCTCAGAAGTGAGAGACTGCTCTTTCCCAAAAGACTGGCACGAGAAAGTTTCTCGATGGATCTAACCGAATGGTCAGCTCCCGCAGAAGCCTGGTGGCAAGGGAAAACTGGATGGTAAATAATTCTTGGCTTGGTAATTTCTGGAGAGAATGCTTAAACAAAAGATTTCTATAGCAGGAAATTGCCCAAGCTAGTCAGGGCTTCAGCACTTCACAGAGAAGGGCTGGTGACTCAGCATTCTGAAATGCACCCTGTGACACTGGCAGGGGGCTGGAAGGATTTGTAGCTGTATCCCTTGTACCCAGGGAACATGTCACCAGCAGTTTCTCAGCTCTGAATGTGGATTTTCACAGAAATAAATACCAGGTCTCAACTAAATTACTTGAGAGACCCCAACTTTTCCTCAACACATAAAGAAAAATTCATGCTGCTTGCAAACAGTCCACTGATGATTTGTGAGACCTAGGGACCACAAGGTAAATTTTTAGTGTTTTATGAAAGTAATTTCTGTCAAAGCCAGAAGCTGAAGATGTTGCTTCCAAGACCCACATTCCCACACCTGTGACTTCAACTGTTAAATCAGTTGAAGGGCATGGGCAGGGGACTCTTGGCTGATAAGCCACCCTCCACGCTTTCCAAACCAACCTAAAGCCCACGTGCTAAACCTCACAGATAAACACACTGAGAAACAATTGACAGCTCCTACTGTATTAAAATTGACTTGCAGAATCCTGATGCAAGCAAATAATGAGTAGGATGTGAGTGAAAGCCTCGTACTCTGCCTGCACAGAGCCATTTGCATGCTTTCTCCTCAGATCCTTACAAGTTTTGCCTGGACAGTTTCCCTTCAGTGAAGGTTTTTTTTCCTCCCAATTTTCCTGTCTTGCATGTTCCTTTAATTGCCACTGATAGAGCAAGTCCTGTGGCTTCACCTTTCATGCACTGCTGGGTATTTCCACTCAAAGTTCTGGTCAGTTTAGAAGCGAACATATGTGGAGCTCTCTAACAGATCTGGTTCGTGGGACTTTGTGGGGGTTGAAATGCATGCTGCAAATGCTTCTGTATACGAGCTGGCCTCACTTAGAAATGAATGAGGGAACTAGGAGTTTTATTTATTGATAGTTTTTAAATGTGTTGTACAAAACAGTGGAATCAAAACATTGATCCAATGCATTTTGCCTCTAAGACATAAGCTTTTTATTGATGTTATCCCT
Organism: Phoeniculus purpureus; assembly: GCA_028565055.1. NCBI lineage: Eukaryota > Metazoa > Chordata > Aves > Bucerotiformes > Phoeniculidae > Phoeniculus > Phoeniculus purpureus. The sequence continues at coordinate 357,514 of JAOXOE010000745.1, read as the reverse complement.
GAGAAAATCCATCTGTCTGCTAGGGGGAGTCCATCTATCAAAAGACAATAGGAACAGTGTAAGTGGAGCAGTAATTTGTGTTGATTTCACCCAGTTTTGCTCCCTGTGCTGCCTCTGTACTGACGTCACCTCTGGGGATGCTGCTGCTGCGAGCACACTGAGCATGGTTAACAGCTCTTGGCCATCTATTAATTTGGAGGTGGTTGATGCTTCACCTTCTCACTAATTCCCAGAACCACGCAGATCCAAAGTCGATGCAGGTTTTGGTGTTCCAGATCAGCAAAGTGAGTGATTTTGTTCTCTCGGAGTGGACCGTGCACAATGGAAAACACACTGCCCGTGCCACTTGGTTAGAACAGTGTCAGCTGGTGACAGGTGACCTTCTGATTTTTCAGTTTCTGCTCTGCTGCTGTACAATGGCACTTCTCAGTGTTTGCATTTTTAGCCTGTTGTATTTCTTGCCTTTAAATGAGTTTGGTCAGTTAAGGAAGCTGGCAAAAGCTGACACAGAACTTCTCAGTGTTGCTGTGGATCTGATTTACTTTATTCAAACCGGAATTTCACTTAGTCTTTCTCCCTTCCTTTGCCGGTTTCCTTGCAATAGGTCAGACAGTGTTGATAAGTAACAGTGGAAAGCCTTGGGATCAGTTCTTTGTGTGTTCATTTCCCCCTGTACTATTTTCAGCATTGAACTGTTTAGAAACCAGTCTGAAGAGTCCTTAAAAGATGCCCATGCCTCTTCAAGTGCCTCACTGAGCTATTTTCACTTTAAAATCATATTAGCTCGCTGGGGATGCCTAGTACTGGCAAATTAATCCCTAAGTCCTATAGCCAGCTCTTGGAAAACCCATCAATAGCCTGCCAACATCCTTCTGTTCTAGCTGCATATGTCTAGCAGGTAGCAAGGGGTAGAGAATCAGTCTTGTTCTGTTTTACATGGCACTCTGGTACCATGACTGTAGGTGAGGCATGGTACAGCTTCCGTGTTAATGTCTCCTTCTACAAAAAAGTCCCTTTGTGACTTTGCCACCCCACCAGAGCAGATCTGGTCATAGAGCTGTGTGAAGCCTCTGACACTGACAGGATGGTCTGTGTTAGGCAGTGATGGTCTCAGTTGTCCTGTCACAGAACGAGGGGGCTGAATCATCCAACAGAGGTTGGCTGGTGCTTCTCACATGAGTTGCAGTGGATGGTTGTGTGCCTTATCTGCTTCCTGTTAGTGCAGGATATATAATAGTGCTGGCTGTTCGTTATGTGGCTGTCTCTGTAGGATGGAGGAAGAGGTAAAACACAATTAACAGCACTAGTAAGTACAGCAGTTCTTAAATACTTTATATGTTGGCATGTGTGTCTATCTTCTATGTGAATGCAGGGGGCAAAACATATCAATGTTCTCTATTATTAATGCAAAGACAAGAATAACTTCTATCCTGGTTTCATTTAGGCACCTTCATGTACTATTAATGGCTCAAAACTGAAAAGATTCCTCATTGCTCAGTAGGACTTGTTACTAACAGAAACAACCCTTACACTGCTCAGTGCAGCATAGGGACAAGTGTATGTGGAATCTGTTAGTAATCTATTCTTGCTTGGTTGTATGTTTAAAAGGAGAACAGAACTTGCAGACTGTACCTTAGGCTAGCATATATTATTATTACTTTTTTAATCCTATTTTGGGACTTCTCTATTCTGAATGCTATGGAAGTGCTGCTTGGATTCATCAAGCTGTTAGAAGAGTGTTTAGAAAATGGTGTGCAAAGAAAAAAAAACTTTAAATAACTATTAAATCCTCCCCAAAGTACTTGATTGATTGTTACGATGTGCTTATTGCTCTGAAGCACAGCCTGTCCCTTGCATTGCTTTGTACATGGGTACTTTGGGATGGGCTAGTAGCGGGATCTGCATTCTGTTCAAGGTGTTTTGGACATATTAGCATCAGTGGTCAAAGGAAATTAACCTTACCCTTCATAAATCCATGGCATTTCAGTTTGCCCATTAGATTTGCCTTTGGTTAAGCATACAGTTAACCACTTTTCGTTCCAATTAGTTGAAAACTAAGGATTTCCTTCCTTCTGTTTTGAACTGATACGTAAGAGGAAATCCGTAGACATTCCTGTTTCAAGTAAACCTTTTACTAAGGAGGTTTGCCTATGCATTTCAAAAAAGAATAGAAAGAAAAAGGTGGTACTGATTCAGATATAATACTGGAAGCAGCAGATCAGCTTCTGAAGCCTTTGCAGCCAAAGCCCATAGTGTGAAAATGCTCTCTCCCTGTTTACTTTTAACCTCTCGTTTGTGTTGGATCTGATACATGGTGGGCAGTCTTATCTTACAGAAACCGCAGCCTGTATCGCCACCCCTTTTGTGGAAAGGGTCCTGCCTGTAAAAGTGTGAAAATGCATCTATCTGGACTGCTGTTTTTCTTCTTAGCCACATGCTTTACTCCTGCAGCTGACTGCCGGGTCCAGAAGGTAAGTTTGAGAGTCTCTGTTTAAATGTCCATTGAATGCTTCTTCATATTTGACCTGTTGCATGTGATGAAACCGTTCTCCCTAAAACTTTACATTTACATGCAGTTAGGCACAGAATAACATCCATAGTTAAACTTTAGGGCTATAAGGTATTGTCTCTGTTGATGTGTGGGGGTGTGTGTAGTCTAAACTGGGGAACTAAAAACAAGATTGAAGGGAGCTGCTTAAGTTTGAGGTCAGACTAGATTTGTATTTCTGTTCAGTACCGAACACTGCATATAAAGTAGCTACATGAAGGGAATATAGCTGTCATCTTTTTCCACTGTTTTCAGTATCTGTGATGGGAACTTAGGACAGGACCAAAGGTCCCAGAAGAATTTTATTTTTAAATTGAAAATCTCATCAAATTGATGCTTTGCAACAGGGTAAATACCTTTGTTTCCAGTGCATTTTCCAGCAGCTCCCTGGTGAGGAGTTTGCGATACTTTACATTTTGTTTTCTATTTTGCTTCAATTTTGTTGATTTTGTTCCTTTAACTCTGCTCTTCTGTTTGGAAGCAGCATCTAGGAGAATATATGATGTTTTTGTAGGGATAGATTTTAGGCTCCATGGTGATGCATCCCATTTTCTGCAGGCTAGAATTCATACTAACGTACTGTGTTGTCTTCTGCCATCACCCTTCTTGTGTCCTACTGCTGGAGGAATGAACTGGCCTACAAACTCAGGAGCTGTGTGGGGCATTTGAAAACCTTATTCCCTGGGGATCTGAGCTATGGAAGAGTTGCCCTGAATGACAAAGAAGGGCCTTATGTGGAATGGGAAGATCTGTGCTAAGTCTCTTCACTTGGAGACACTGTTGATTCTAAACTCACGGAGGTGAGGTGTCCAGCTTGGCACAAAGAAGATAAAATATCTGGTGATGAATACCTGCTCAGGAGATGTGAAATGTTCTGAATCACACTGCAGCAGTTTGTTTAACTCAGGAAAGTAACACCCTTTTAGAGTTTTTTCCCCAAAAATGTTCTCTCTTTATGCAGAAAGAGAAGCAGCATTTTCAGGGTTGTGGTGGGAGGAAAGGAAAAATAAGGGTCTAATGAAGTCTTCTTCAGCAGTAGAGGATGGCCACTGGATCTAGCTGAAATACAAGTGCTGTGGTTCCACAAGAAACTTCTGTTGACTTGCAGGGTCCGAGAGAAACGCAAGACCTTGTGCTAGCTGTGTTTCAGCAATGTTACCTCAGGGCTCTGATTTGGTGGCTCAACCCTGACAGGCTGTTACCTGATTTGGGGATTTTTATACTTCATGGTGAGGAGAAGCTGCAGCAGATGTGAGAACCAGAGAAGTTTTTCTGATGGGAGGAGGCCAGTCCCAGGCTGTGCTGCAGGAGGAGGAGTGGCAGGTGGGAAATGAGGGGGGTACACTCTGCATCCTTGAGCCTCCAGTGCTCTACAGTTGAGATGGTGGAAAACACCCAAGGCAACAGCAGATCTTGTGTTAATGTGATCTCTGAGCTTGATTGCTCATCCTCCTACTGAGAAGTGTCTTCCTTGGACAAATGTGCGTCCAGGAGTCTGCTGAGATGAAGTGTTACTGAGAACTTGTCAGGGAGGTACATAACTGGAATGACTCAAGCACGTGTCTGCAGCTTTGTTTCGTAAAGAGCAAAAGCTCTGGAAACTTGGTGATTCATTAGATAATGAGTGTTTCCAGAACTGGCTCCCAGGATTGTTGGAGCCAAACACTGACGTCCAGATATGTTTTCCTTTCTTCCTTGAGATTTTGCCATACAGAAGGGTTTGTGTTCGAGTTTGGGAGGCAAAGATAAAGGGTGAAAATGGGTAGAACCAGCCCTTAAAAAAAAAATCTCCTCAGCTTATTCTCTCAAATTGGAATTGGAGAAACATGAGCACTTGAAAATTACTGGGCATGGGTCAATGAGAGGAGGGAAGGAAATACAGCAGCACCCAGAAGCTCAGATGTGTCCCAGCTAAGTGCAGAGGGCAGTGGCTTCTCCTGTACATGCTGTGTTTGTGCATGGGGAAGAGAGCACAGCCCAGGCCTGGCCAGAGAGCTCAGTGTGGACAGAGGTACACTGGCTCTTATCTCCTTTCAGCTGCAGCTAAATGTATTCTGCTGTGAAGCCTCCTTCAGTTTTGAAGCTGAGTGATAGCCAGTCTTCCTTTTCTGTTTCTTTGTACCCAGACTGTGGTACTACCCAGACACACACAATCATCTCACCAGGATGGTGCCTGTTTCACCCCATGTCCCTGGGATAGCCCCTGTGCACCTCACTGACTCTCAGCAGTGCAGCATCACAGGAGCAGACATTCCCTCCTGCTGCTTCCTCTCCAGCATCTTCAGACAGTGAGCCCAGGGAAGCAGGGCATTGCTGGTTTTCATACGGTTGTGCCCCAGGAGCCACCTCTGACTCAAACTCCCGTCTTTCATCCTCTACAAAATTCAAGCAGCCAAACTGTCGCATTTATGTCCTGATACCCTCTTCTCCTTTCCTCAGAAGCAAAACACTCGAGAAAATTACTGCTTCATCACTTCTGTCACTCAAGTAGGAAGGGAATGCTTTTTTTAAAAAAATATTTTCCATACAGCTGTTGTCTTCCTCTTTCCTGCTGCCTGTTGCTGCTGACACAGGCATATTTCTTTAGAGAAAGGGGAAGATCTTACTGGAAAGCTGCCTAAAGCTCATGAAGTGTCCCAGGAAGTTAGGGTAGGGGACAATCCACAGTATTTGCCTTAGAGACCTGTAAGTAATTAAAGATGCCAACAAGGAGGAGTGATGGCCTTTCTCCGCTCGCAGTGTCCATCTGTAATGCTTTGAAGTTGGAAAAGGGTAGATTTAGGCTGGACATTAGGAAAAAGTTCCTTACTCTGGAGTGGAGGATCCCTGGAACAGGCTGCCTAGAGAGGTGGTGGAGGCCAAATCCACAGGTCAGGCTGGATGGGGCTTTGGGCAGTCTGGTCTGGTGAGTGATGGCCTTGCTGGGTACAGGGAGGGATTAGACCTAGATGACCTTTAGAGATCCCTTTCAACCCAATGCATTCTATGATTCTATGATTCTGTGATCTTTATTTAGCAATTGAGTCCCATTGGTGAAGAAAAATGGAATAATGCATGAATAATGGTGTCTTCCTCCATCACCATGACAGACAACACGTTTAATGGCCCAGCTCTGCCTGACAGACAACTCCTCATGCCAGGAATTAAGGATGAATCCCAAGATTGGGGAGTTCTGTGCTTTACTGGTTTTCTGGTCTTTTTCATACAGATAGGGTGGCTCAGATACCTGATAAAGGTTTGTAGGGTAATTCCAACAATATCAGCATCATAACTTATGGGAAGGCACCCCTCTCTATTTCTTCCTTGGGTATCTTCCTGTTCCCTTCTGAGACATTGTCTCAGTGAAGGTTAAAGCTGGGATTTGATGAGACTAGAAGGGCAGGAGAAATCCCTAGAACTGTGTGCTGTGCTTCAACTGGCTCATTGCAAAAGCCCAGCTTTAATCTAGACTCCTAATCTGTACCTGAATCAGCCAGTTGTATGGACTTCTTCCCTACCCTATCTCATCTTTTGAGACAGAGTGCTCTGAAGGCAGCACCTCTTTTATCCATCCATCCATTTATCCACCCATCCAGCTTGTCTGTCTTGTCTGTTTTTCCCCAACTTCTCTGGCTGCACTGGGTGCCAGTGGGGTAGAAGGATAAGGAACTATCTCTGTCTATCTGTATAACTCTATCTTCTGCCCTTACATTTCGGCAAATGTATGATTTCGGGCTTAATTTCAGAGGAAGCAAAGCTGAGATCGTTGATGAGACTGCAAAATAAGATGCATTTGGGGAAAAATGATGACTTTCAATGACAAGATAGCACGTGATAATGATTAGTCACTTCAGAGATGTACTTTTTTCATCTGGTCCGGCTGTGTTTCACCTGGAGAAGTGGAGTCAATGTGTGTGGAGATACAGAAAAATCCTGTGTAGAAACCTGACCCCTAAAGTTACTCAAGTTGGGTGGAAGGACTCATGCTGAACTAATCACCAGCCATGTGCATTACCCAAGTCTCCTACCTGATCTCGCCAACGTTTATGGAGCATCTGGGGCTATCCAGGTGGTCAGAGAGGTGCCTTTCCTTTTAAACCACACCCCTGGCACCTTCTCAAAGTCAACTGCCATGAGAAATGTGTGTGAGCAGCTCCTGAGCTCTGGCAAAAAGACTAAACTAACACATTTGGCTCTTCAGACCCATGGAACAGCAACAAAACCACCATAAAACTGCTTTGAGTCAACAGAGAAATGCCATGTTATGTCTTTTGGCAAGGGCTATCCTTAAACACCTCCAGGGATGGGGGCTCCATCACTGCCCTGGGCAGTCCATGCCAGTGTCTGATTATTCTTTCTGTGATGAAGGGCTTCCTAACATCCAACCTTACCCTCCCTTCGCAGCTTCAGGCCCTGCCCTCTCATCCTGACCCTGGTTACCTGGGAGAAGAGCCCAGCCCCCATCTGACTACAGTCTCCCTTCAGGGGGACAATCTCCCTTCAGGGAGTTGTAGAGATGGAGAAGATCCCCCCTGCGTCTCCTCCTCTTCAGGCTAAACAACTCCAGCTCCCTCAGTCTCTCCTCATGTGATGAGTCTGTCACTGCCCTCCCCAGTATTAGCTAGAGAACAGTGCAATGGTGATGAAGATATGAAAGATTGGCAAGATGAGTGGCTGGGGTAAAAAATTAACTTTGGACTTCTTTCTAATTGTGTTCTTTCTTTTGAAGTTAATATCCATGCGATGCAACATCAAGACGATGTTTAGCCTGAACACAGCGTGTACTGCTTGTGCTGCAGCACCCAAAATGTTGTGTCCAAGAGGCTGGTTGAAGGTCACGGCACGATCAGGAGTGAGGGACTGCAGGTAAGGTCTATTTTGTAGAGTTTTGGTGCAGTCCTTCACCAGGAGCAGTGTGGATGCCTTCAGGAGAGCACACATGTTTTCTAAGCTCTAAAGAACCAAGGAAGTTTTGTTTTCGGATGCATGAAACTAGATTTATGGCCCCTATTATTGTTGCCTTTTGTCTCCTTGCAAATCCTGCAGACATTTTGCTGGGCATCAGGTTCTGAATACCCAGAACAAGTGGCATCTAGCTCACCTTAAACAACCTGAGTTTGCTTATCCTGCTATAGCCACTTAACAGAGGTCGGTCTAGCACAGAAACCTACTTCAGACACAGAATTCCTTAGTGGATTATTAGGAAACTAATAGAATGATATTTCCCCTTGTATATCCTTTTGGCTTCCAGCTGTGATCCTCTGCACTTTTTACCTTCCTCATTCACTTTATGACAATCGCTTGTTCATGTGCTCCTTGCTGTTATTCTGTTAATAGGAAAAGGCTGAAAGAAAATTGAATTTAGCAGGATGTTTTGAAAAACTGAAACACTATGGATTATTGTTTGTCCATCTATTCAGCAGTGAGCGCTGTTAACATCTAGCTCCACTGCTGTTCTCTGTGATTCACTATTCTGTTGAAATACTTTAAAAATAGCTGCAGCAGTTTTGCAGTTTATAGCAGTTTTTTGTACAGACACACACACACAGGAGTCAAGCCAAAGCCAAAGCAGCAGTGTGATTGAGACAGTCTCCAAGTTCCTTTGGGAAGGATGTTGTGCCAAAAATAAAATGAAGTGTCAAAATAATGTGAGTGTATGCAGATTTTCTGAGCATTATCCGCTCTTGGGGTGGTTGCTGGACAGACCCAACAATAGTTCTGTACCACACACACGCAGAACAAGAGACACTCTCCACCATGGGCTTACCCTGTACGTAGAGATGATGTATGAAGGGCTGAAAAGAAGATCTTCTTTCTGGAACTTAAGGGAGTTGTACAAGATTGAATTGAGAATCTCTGAATCAGATTGGGGAGGTTCAGGTTGGATGTCAGGAAGAATTTCTTTCCTGAAAGGGTTGTCAGGCATTGGAACAACCTGCCCAGGGAGGGTGTTGAGTCCCCATCCCAGGAGGTGTTTAAGAGAAGGGTAGATGTTGCACTGGCAGACATGGTTTAGTGGTGCTGACAGGGCTAGGAAAAGGTTGGATTTGATGGTCTTGAGGGTCTCTTCCAGCTGAAACTATTTTGTGATTCTATGAATCCCAATTTCCAGCATCCCGGTGCGGAATCTTTAGTGCAAGATAGAATGGTACAAGTCCTGAAAGGAGATTTTGTTCTTTCGAGGTTACTTTAGGTGCTAAGTTCAATGTTGAGTCACTCTGGAGATCCTAACTTTGCTTTCTCTTCTGTCCAACCCTTCAGCATCCAAGGTTTCTGACCTGGTGTCCTCAAACTAGGCAAGATCCTGTCTCACGTCCAGTCTCTGGCAGAATTCTTGTAATCAGTCTTTGGACTCCAATCAATGAACATCCATCCTTAGAGATGTGTGTACGGCAGAGCGAATGCGTGCCTTTGCTTTTGCTCAGAGTTCACTGCAGTGGGATTGCTTAGAAACCATCCAACAGGCATGTGGTGTGTTTGTATTGTCATCACGAGTCTTGGTTTGTTCTTTTTAAGATACACTGTCAAGTTAGGAGAAAATACCCTTTCCATGCTAGGATGCCGTCATGTATGTAGGAAGGAAATTGAGGAGCAAAAGTGCTGCCCAGGATTTTGGGGAACCGAGTGCTATGGTAAGTTTTTCATCTTTTTATTTACAATTTCTAGTTCTTGAATGAGTTAAACAAGTTTTAAGCAGGACAGGTTAAATATGCATTGAGGAAATTAATTTTCATTATTACCCAAACCCTCACAAGATCTCCATTATCTGTCTGTGGGAAGTTCAGACTATAAAGGGAGAAGAATCTCTTTGCTTTGGGTGAGCTGAATCCTCTTGCATTTAACACATAGCATAATCTCCTTTGATGAAACTTCCTTTTGTCTCTTCTTTAAAAATAAGCCATTGGAAAAGGATGTTTTTGTTCCTCTTTAAGAAAGTTTCCAAAGGAAGAGGAAGATACTTGTTTCTGATGTCCCTCTAGTCTGCAGTGTGCGTGCCACATGTGCTCCTGACCTTAGTCTGTAGGTAGCCAGCTGTTCAGACACAGAAAAGACTGAGCAAGTCCAACCCAAGGTGAAAGCAGCCATCCCAAAGCTCCCACTCAGGTTTATGCCAAGTAATTTGTTTTGTCCTCTCAAAAACATCCAAAAGCAGCATCTGCTAAGCTGAACGCTTCTCATATGACTAACTGGTTGCTGAAATATGGGAAGACACTCTCACGTCATCAAAAAATGGGAGATTGCTTGGCTGCTTGAGCCAGTTCTCAAACAGAGTGGTGCAAATAAGAATGGAAACTACATCAGAGGAATAGCACACCTAAAATGATCAGAAATAGTTGCTAGAATTTAGAGTCATCAAGGTTGGAAAAAACCTTCGAGACCATCAAGTCCAACCATCTACTCTACAACCCCCCACCACTGCAGGAACGGAGCCTCTACCCCGTCGCTGGGCAGCCTGTTCCAAGGCCTTCCCACTCCTTCTGAGAAGTAGTTTTTCCTAAGATCCAGTCTGAACCTTCCCTGGTGCAGCTTGAGACAGACTCTCACCATGTGCCCTTGTGAGGGGGCTGACAAAGGCGGAGCAAAGGCACTCCACTCCAAAGATGTGTAGACTGTGTTTTTCTGAGCACACTTCTAGCTCTTCATGTAGTCAGGGAGAGCTGAAGATACTCGCTGTCTTTGTAAAGCAGGCTCCCGCCTGTCCTGAGGTTTACAACTGCCTTGAGATGTTCATTACCTTTTCTCACTAATGCTAGCAGCAGTGGCTCAACCTTGAAACAGATTTCCATGCCTTTGCTGAAATGTAGTTATGGCCACTGGGGCTTCAACAAGGCTAGTGAAGAGCCTGGAGGGACAGGTCTTAAGAGGAGCTGCTGGGGCAACTGGGGTTGTTTAGAGAAAAGGAGGTTGAGGGGAGACTTTCTCCCTCTCTGCAACTGCCTGAGAAGAGGGTGTAGAGAGGTGAGGATTGGTCTCTTCTCCCAAGTCACTAGCAATAGGACAGGAGAAAATGGCCTCAAGTTGTGCCAGGGGAGGTTTAGATTGGACATTAGAAAAAATTTCTTCCTTGACAGAGTGGTCAGGGGTTGGAACAAGCTGCCCACGGAGGGGATGGAGTCACCATCCCTGGAGGTGTTGAAAAAACGTGTAGATGTGGCCCTAGGGAACAGGGTTTAGTGGACAGGGTGGGGTTGGATTGATGGTTGAACTTTATGATCTTGGAGGTTTCTTCCAACCTTAATGATTCTATGATTCATGATTCTAGCTGGAAAGCTTGGGGGAAGAGGAGCTAGAAAGGGAAATAGAGTGTTGATTGTTCAGTCTCATCTTGCTTGGCCTGTCTCTTGCCTATCAGAGTGTCCAGGTGGCTCTCAAAATCCTTGCAGTGGCCACGGGACATGCTTGGAAGGAATACATCAAAATGGAACCTGCATCTGCAAGGTCAGTGCATGATTTGTTCTGAGTGTGATGTACTTTTGTCAGACAGTCAGGTGATGTCATGACTGACAGCCATGACAGCGTCTGATTCTGGGAGATGCTTTGGACAAAGGCTGTCCTTCTTCCTGGAAGGTCTTTAGCAGCTTCAGTACCTGTGGTTTCCCTGGAGGGTGGTTTGCAGTAGCAATAAGACACTGTTTGTGGGGGTGTGGAGTTGAGAAGGATCTCTGGAAATGAAAACAGAAATGCATGTAATTAACCCTCTGATCAATTGAAACAATCAGAATCTGTGGCTGCAAGAAACCCTGAGATACTGGGCTCTTAGTGAGCTGCACTTTTCCCACATTTGGCCCAGATAAATTGGTCCTGCACCTTGGCAGGGAGATCCCTCTCTCAGGAAGAGCAGGAAACACCAGAAAGAGAACTTGGGACCGATGTTTTTCTTTGCAGCTCCAGCCAGCTTGTACGTTCCTTTCTGTTTGGGATTTGAACACTTTTTCCTCAAAGCCCCTCAAAGTTTTACCGGTGCTTTGAATTCCCTCTGTGCGTCACCTCACACTTCTTTGCCCTGGGAGCTTGTTAAAGCTTCCAGAACACTGACTAGATAAATTTTTTTCACTGTATTGCTTCTGCTGTCACAGAAAATCAGAACTGGGTGCAGACTTTGAATTATAACAATGTGTGGAACGTTACCAAGATTTGAGAAAGTAACATCTGGGGTATTCTGGGCTCTTTCCAGGAGCAATATAGTGGGTTTGCCTGCCAGGACTGCCAGGATAAAAATCGGTTTGGCCCAGACTGTCAGTCAGGTAAGGACAAGTACTTCACGTTGAAGCCTCCACAAAAATAACTGAGAGCAAGGAATGAGGAGGGGGAAGTTGAGAGAGAAAGGGAGCTGGACGAGGAGGACACAACATCAGCTGGAATTGTTGGCAGCTTTATTTGCACCCTTCTCCACTAGACAAATCATTTCCTGTCTTTCACTCAGATCAATCCATTTTTCTGTTGTAAATCTCTCTCCACTTACCAGGGCTATCCTAGATTTTCATCTTTTTTTAGCTGGACTGTTACCTTCACCCCTCAAGCAGCTCATACCCACTTTCCAACTGTTTTCCAGACTTCTGTAACTGCTCTGCTTGTCTCCCAGCTTCTTCCTTACTGGCCTTCTTACAAAAGTGCACAGAGTGCTGCTTCTCATGCAGAGCATTTTAGTAAGTGATTTGTGATCACTGCAGCATTTTGATCCAGCTCCCAGATCTCTTGCACTCACACAGGGGAGATAAGTGTGATCTTGGTGGCTGTGCTCACACACCACCAGTGCTAGCAGGACCACAAACGTGGAAGGGTCTCATAGCACTGCCTCTGCAGGAGACTTAGAGGCGTGGGAAGGTTAAAACCTGTGCCTGGTAACTGCTCTAGATATTGCATGAAGGACTCTTCTTCCAGGGCAGGACATTGTCTTCTCAAGCCCAGGACACACAGTTTGCCCCCTCTAAGCTCTGACTGGCATGGCCTGTTTTTTAAAGAAGCTACATTTACTGGGAATTAATGGTGGAAAATCAGGGTGTCAGGTCCCAGGCAGCTGGCCAGCGTGTGTCCAGAATCCTACGCTGCTGTGTAGCTGAAGATCAGCTCTGTCTGGATTTTTCCTTGCAGTGTGCGACTGTGTGCATGGGGAATGCAATAGTGGCGTCACTGGGAATGGGAGCTGCACATGCTATGGAGGCTACACCGGCCCCAGGTGTGACCAAGGTAAATATATTAATAGCTGGGGCAGAGCTAAGCTGCAGTATGGGCTTGGATACTTGTGTCCCAAAAGATGCTGAGAGTCTATGAACAGCTTGAGAATGCAGAGAGAAGATCATAGAATCATAGAAACACAGGGTTGAAAGGGACCTCCAAAGGTCATCAACAAGCAGGGACATCTCTAACTAGACCAGGTTGCCCAGAGCCCCATCCAGCCTGACCTTGAATGGCTCCAGGGATGGGGCCTCTACCACCTCTCTGGGCAACCTGTTCCAGGGATCCCCCACCCTCAGATTCAAGAACTTTTTCCTCAAGTCCAAACTAAATCTACCCTTTTACAGCTTCAAACCATTACCCTTCATCCTGTTGTTCCCTGCCCTTGTGAACAGTCTTCCCCAGCCTTCCGACAGGCCCCTTTTATGTATTGGAATATTGCTATAAGGTCCCCCCAGTCTTCCCCTCTTTAGGTTGAACAACCCCAACTGTCTCAGCCTGTCCCCAGAGCTGTCCCTCTGGTCTTCTGATCATTTTTGTGGCCTCCTCTGGACCCACTCCAATAGGTCCTCATCTTCCTTGTGTTGATTTGGACATCTAGACAGAAGGAGAAGCTGTGATCTGCTCCACACGCTGTGACAGTGGCTGACATGTTCTATCTCTTTGTGCCTCTGTTCTTTCTCAGGTGACCAGACAGATCTTTTCTTCTCCCTAAACCTGGTGGGACCTGACTACCCAGACTGACAATGATTTAGAGCTACCCACAGTAGTTATATTCCCTTGCTTTTGTGCCAGCTTGAGGGCCTCTGGAGATCACATTTGCCTTCATTTCCAGATATTTTCTAGGGTAAGTTGTATCTCCCAGCAGTGCCCTGAGTGCTGAAAGGGAACCTCTCTTTTCTGTGTGATTGCAGAGCTGCCCCTTTGCAAAGGCATGACCTGTGATGCCAGCAGCAAGTGTGTGGTCAGAGATGGGACAGCAATGTGTGTCTGCAAGCCAGGTTACAGCAAAATTGGGAGCACTTGTCAAGGTGAGAAACCACTGTGACATTAAATGTTCCTGTTTAGAAAACTCTCATTGCAACAGTACCTCCAGTTTAATATGATCACTGTGAATAGAGTGCCTGCTTTACTATGGAAGCTTAAGAATCTGGTTTTTAGGAATCCCTTTACGATTAAGGGCTGAGGTTTTGCCTCTCCTCACACTTAGTCCTGACACCAAGAAATGCACTAGAGTTGCAGATTCTATCCAGCACTTTCCTATAAATCTGTACTAAATAACCATGGCAATGGAGTACTGGTGAGTCTGTACCAGTTTAAAGAATAAGGCATGTAATTGGAGAATTTCTTTACTGATTTCAAATCATAGAATCATTCAGGTTGGTAAAGACCCTTGAGATCAAGTCCAACCATCAACCCTACTCTACAAAGTTCACCACTAGACATATCTCTAAGCACCACTTCTAAGCAACCTTTAAACACATCCAGAGATGGTGATTCAGCCCCCTCCCTGGCAGCCTGTTCCAACGTCTGAATGCTCTTTCAGTAAAAAATTATTCCTAATGTCCAGCCTAACTCTCCCTTGGTGCAGCTTGAGCTCTTCCCTCTTGTTCTATCACTAATAACCTGTGAGAAGAGGCCAGCACCCACCTCTCTACAGTGTCCCTTCAGGTAGTTGTAGAGGATTATAAGGTCTCCCCTCAGCCTCCTCTTCCTCAGATACACACAACTTACACAATTGTACGTTTGTGAATTGTTTATTTTAAAAGATGGTCAATAAGATGCATGTGAGGAGCTGGCTATGTATAGATAGCTCTGTCAGCTACCTGCAGTTTTTGCTGACCAAACTGCTGTGCCATTCAGTACTGAAGTAACATGAAGAATGTGGCATCCAAATTCCTAGATTAAAAAACTCAAAATGTCTTCCATCTCAAAACATTTTCTTTTCCTGGTAAATTTTAGTTGCAATTTGGTTACTCTCATCTCTTTCCTTGCAGCTCAGGATCCTTGTGCTTCTTCTCCATGTTCCCCCTTTGCTATGTGTAAAGTTCTTGGACCACAGAACTATCAATGTACCTGCAAAGAAGGATTTCAAGGGGATGGGAAGATTTGCCTGCCCATAAACCCTTGTGTTGACAGCAATGGAGGCTGCCCAGAAAACTCTACAGTCTGTGTGTACAGACGGCCAGGAGAGGTAAGGGTAGTAACAGCATGTCTCAGAAGGGTCTGAAAAATGGCTGAGTGAGAAGTTCTTCAGCTGAGCTCACCATTGTGTTGGTCTAATGTGTTCTCACCTAGGATTTTGCAAAGGGAAACCAGACAGCTCTTTTGTAGGGTAACTTGTTGGGTAAGAGATGATGAACGCAGCTCTAAAATCACTGTGTTGCCTTCACTTAGGCCACTTGTGCTTGCAAGCCCGGGATGAGTAGGAGAACGTCTTTATCTGAGTGCTCTGTATTTCCAAATGACTGCCGGCAGAACTTTTGTGATGTGACAGCCACGTGTGAAATCAATCCCCAGGGGAACCCTAGGTAAGGCAGTTTAAAGATTGCTATTAAATAAGTTGTTCTGTAACTCCAGTGGAAGCTGAGTTTGGATGAGCTGAATTCTGAAGAAACTGAGAGCTAACTGAGGAGGATGAACCAAAGAATCATAGAGAATCACAGAATCTCTTTGGTTGGAAGAGACCTGTAAGATCATCAGGTCTAACCTTTAACCCAGCACTGCCAGGTCACCACTGAGAGCCTAATGTTTAACAAACGCACTGCAAGGAAAGAGTTTCACATCGATCAGTGTAAATTTTGACATGTGGGGCACAAGATGCTTTCATTCTGGGGCAGCAGAATCTTCTGTGATGCGACCTGGAGATGTATCTCCCCAAGTTGGTTGCAGTAGTAGGATATTATCAATTAATACTCATTAAAAGGGAGATGTGTGACTCCTGTTTGCTCACAATTGCCTACATTTGATTCTAAGGACTAAGTCTTTAGCTCTCCTCCCAGTCAGTCCTGTAAGCAAGAAATGAATTAGATTGCAAATTGACAGGGAATTGGTAAGTTGAAGGAAGAAACACCAGACCTCATTTAGTTCTTCTGGAGCAAAATATCCAGAAATGTGTGCCCCTTAGATAAAAAATACTGACAGACCTAAGGTAATGATTTACATAATGGCCTCCCAAACACCACAGAAAACTTCACCAGGGGTTTTGTGTTGCCCAGCAAAGGTAGAGCTTTTCTGAGAGACTGAAGAGGGAAAGAGCAGTCCGATCTCCATGACCCTTCCTTCTTCAGTGCTGCTAAAAATGGTTAGCATTCTCTTGAGCATTGCGTATTTCCAGGCCAGAGCTGAAACAGTGGTTTCCCCTTCTGCGGATAGACTAGTGAAGTGCAGAACATCGTGTTCAGCACAGCCTCTGCCCTAGTACAGCTGTTCCCCAGCAGCTGGCAGCCAGCCCTCTGGGGCTGGAGCACTCATAGAATCACCCTCCCCTGTGTTCCATGTCTTTGCATCCCTGAAACAGAAAGAGCACAGCTGATCCTTGGACAAAACCCAAGTGGGAAAAAACACAGTTATCAGCCAGTGATCTTAAGTAGTCTCTGAGTAATGACTGTAAATCTGTGTGAATCAGGATGGAGATTTTCACATGTGCCTGAGCTTTTCTGGAGAAGTCATTAGCCTGTCTGGGGCTCTCATTAAGTCTGAAATGAACTGTGTAGCTAACTAATGTGCTTGAAAGGTCACATAGGAGCTGCTTGTTAGATTTTCACTAATCTTGTGGGGTTTATGCATTACCTCAAATTTTCAGATCCTGTAACGGCTAATACTGACGGCTCTTCTAAGTGGTGTCCAATGATAGGACAAAGGCTGATAGGTGCAAGCTAGAGCAGAAGAGGTTCCATATAAACATAAGAAAATCTTTTTCATTGTGAGGGTAACAGAGCCCTGGCACAGACTGCCCAGAGAGGTTGTGGAGTCTCCTTCTCTGGAGACATTCAAAACCCTCCTGGACACAAGTCTTGACCAAGGTGATTCTGCTCTGGCAGTGGGTTGGACTTGATCTTTTGAGGTTCCTTCCAACCCTGCCATTCTGTAGTTCTGTGAATATCTGATTAGAAAGGTGTCAATGTATTGTGTTGCTCCAGACACTAAACTCTAGAGCAAAGAATCCTTGCATTGATAGTATTTGAGAAAGCATCTTCACTTTCTTTGGGTTGGTCCAAATTTGCTTGCACTCTGGAATTTCCCGTCACTTAGTCCAGGTAGAGGTTGCTAAGCTCTTACGTACACCTTAAAGCTGGGATTTGTGTTCCAAATGCAGACATGTTGTTCTACTCACAGAATCACAACATCACAGAACATTAGGGATTGGGAGGGACCTCGGAAGATCATCTAGTCCAATCCCCCTGTCAGAGCAGAATCACAGGACCAAGTTGCATAGGAACATATCCAGGCAGGTTTTAAACACCTCCAGAGAAGGAGACTCCACAACCCTCCTTGGCAGCCCATTCCAGTGCTCTGTCACCCTCACTGTGAAAAGTTCCTTTTCAGATTGTTGTGGAACCTCCTATGTTCCAGCTTACTCAAGTTTGTTGAGCGTATTGCAAACTGGCTTATAATGGTTTGTTTTGTTTCATTCTTGTCTCTTAGCTGTGTGTGTAAAGATGGGGAGATTGGAGATGGGAGAAGTTGCTATAAAGATCTCTTGAGTGAGATAATTCAGCATAATTCACGAGGAAGGTTTGCTGGTAAATTAAACATCGCCAGGAAATTGTTTGGTAAATGTCTTTTTAATTTGTTTGGGGAATGCAGCAAGTGTGGGGACAGGAATCTGTCAGAAAATCATGGAATGGGTTGGGTTGGAAGGGATCTTAAATATCATCTAGTTCCAAGCCCCCTGCCTTGGGCAGGGCCACCTCTCACCAGACCAGGTTGCCCAGAGCCTCATCCAACCTGGCCTTGAACACTTTCAGGAATGGAGCAGCCACAACCTCCCTGGGCAACCTGTTCCAGTGCCTCAGCACCCTCAGTGTAAAGAATTTCCTCCTAATACTTAATCTAAATCTGCCCCCTTCTAGCTTAAAGCCATTTCCCCTTGTTCTATCACTACAAACTCTTGTAAAAAGCTCTTCTCCAGCTTTCTTATGGTCCCACTTCAGGTACTGTGAGCTGCTATAAGGTCTCCCCAGAGCCTCCTCTTCTCCAGACTGAACAGCCCCAACTCTTGCAGTCTGTCCCCATAAGCAGAGGTACTCCAGCCCTCTGATCATCTTTATGGCCGTTCTCTCGGCCGCTTCCAACAGTTCGATGTCCTTCGTGTGCTGGGGGCTCCAGGTTTGTACACAGTACAATTACGTGGGGTCTCGTGAGAGCAGAGTAAAAGGGGAGAATCACCTCCCTCAACCTGCTGGCCTCACCTCCTTCTAGGCTGCACTCACACAGTGCCAGCTCAAGTTCAGTTTTTTGTCAGCATGCACCCCCAAATCCTTTTCCTTGAGACCGCTCTCAAGTGATTCTCTGCCCAGCCTGTATTTGTGTTTGGGATTGCCACGACCCAGGTGCTGGACCTTGCACTTGGCCTTGTTGAACTTCATGAGGTTGGCATGGACTCCCCTCTCCAGCCTGTGCAGGTGAATGGCCTCCCTTTCTCCAGCTTGTCAACCACACCAACAGCTTGGTGTCATCTGAAAACTTGTTGAGACGGTATTCAGTGCCACTGTCTTTATTGCTGATGAAGATGTTGAACAACACTGATCCCATCCCTGACCCCTGAGGGATGCCACTCATCACTGGTCTTCACTCAGAGAGAGAGAGAGAGAGAGTGACCATCCTGCTAGTTCCTTGTCCAGCCAGTGGTCTTTGTGCCAGATCCGTGTTTCTCCAATTTGGTGCCCAAGAGGCTGTGTGGGACAGTATCAAATGCTTTACACAAGTCCAGTTGCTTTTCCCTTGTCCACTGATGTGGTGACTCCGTTATAAAAGGCCACCAGGTTCATCAGGCATGATCGGCCCTTGGTGAAGACATGTTGGTTACCACCAGTCACCTCTTCATTTTCTATATGCTTTAGCAGACTCCTCAGGAGGAACTGCTCCATGATCTTGCCAGGCGCAAAATGGGACTAACTGACATAAAAGTCTTTGAGCATGAGAGACCTACTTTATAATGCATGACCAAGGTCTGCAAAATGAAACACATGACGTCTTCAAACTCATCCTACTGCTTCTGGATTGTGAACTGAGGAGGCTGCTGCGAAGAGCACTGTTTATTAGGTGTTTGACAGTCTGCAGGAGAAGGAAAACACGCCTTGGAGGTGGAATTCAAACTATTGGTGTGCTTCCATCTGCAGCATTGCAGGTGAAGACTCAGCTATCCTTCAGTTGTTGTGGAGTTTTCTAGCCAGTGATGCTAAAGGCTGTTGTGCCTTGGGTTCTCTACTTAGCAGAACATTTACTAAGCCCTTAAATAGCCTCCTTACCAGCACACACATGTGCCAATGGCCATTATAGAGGTGAAGAGGCTTTATTCTATGCACCATGGTACTTTCTGAGAGAAGACTTGCTTTGCAAAGCATCCAACCCATGTACTGCAAGTGTGTGATACCCCCAAAGGCTGATTTTTGCCTCCCTGTAATCCAAAGAAAGGATGAAACCTCTTTAGCTCATGTCTCAGCATATTTGTGTTAGATACCTTCTCCAATTCATGCTCTTCACAGTCTTCTCTATCTCCACTAACTTGGCAGGAGCATGGAGATAGCTCTTTGAGCTCAGCTTAGCTTTTGTGAATACCCCTCCCTATTACATGCCGAGTTTGCCAATGGTTTGTGCTATGGGCAACTGCATGAAGTTCTCTGGGTTTGTAAACCCTGTGCAGTGGGACAGTATGACCTTTGTTCATAGGCCATTGACAACTGAGTGAAGACTAACCACTGTGGGTTCGCAGTGGCTTCTCAAGAAGTACTGAGTCTGAATAAATCCTGATGACACCCAGAAATGAGTTGTTTCAAGAGGAAGACAGAGGACACTTGGCCATTAATAGGGCAGTAAGCATGTGGGAACAAATTATTATTAATATTTTGCAAATTTCACAATGATTTGAAGTGGGACAAAGTCACCAGCAGAAATCTTGTGAATAAATGCTTAAAACTAAAACTAAACCAAGCTGTGCTGTGATTACAATACCAAACTCCCTCTGGTTCCCTGTAAACAAGTTCTAGTTACTTGCATCAGGCCAAAACTTGGTGGTAGATTGAGTCATGCTGTTAGCAAGAGGACTAAACTTTGCTGGAGTTAAACCACATGCCAACTAACTACTTCACATTTCCACTCTTTGCAGCTTCTGGTTGTTCAACTCTGCTGACTAAGTACGGACCTTTCACAGTCTTTCACAGGCTCCTTCACCACCCTAATGTGACCTCCACGGGCTCCTTCACCACCCCAATGTGACCTGCACAGGCTCCTTCACCACCCTAATGTGACTCTCATGGGCTCCTTCACCACCCCAATGTGACCCTCACGGCTCCTTCACCACCCTGATGTGACCCTCATGGGTTCCTTCACCACCCTAATGTGACCTCCACAGGCTCCTTCACCACCCTAATGTGACCTTCATGGGCTCCTTCACCACCCTGATGTGACCCTCATGGGCTCCTTCACCATCCTAATGTGACCTTCACAGGCTCTTTCACTATCCTAATGTGACCCCAGACTCCTTCACCACCCCAATGTGACCCTCATGGCTCCTTCACCACCCTAATCTGATGCTCCATGGGCTCCCACCGCCCCAACACATGAAACCACTTTAACTCTTGACTTCTCCTACTGTCATTCTTCCAGCTGACATCTGGGTCTCCTGAAGCCCACGAGGATTTTCACTGCCTCCCCCAGGCTCAAGGGCTGAGCCCCATCGCAGCTGGGACAGGCTGCTGCTCGCTGGGGTTGGTGCTGCGGGAGGTGTCGGGGTGCTCAGGTGTGTCAGCAGCTCATGAATATTCACGTTTCTGGCTTCACAATCCTCTTTCGTTTCCTAGAAATGGATTTTATTCCCATCCCAGCAGCTCCCAGTAGGAACTGGGCGTCTCTGTGCTAACAGAGACTTATTGTCCCAGCCCTGATAAAGTGACCGCTGTGGTGCTGGCGACGATCCCGCTGACGTCTCTCTTCCTACATAAATCAGGGCTTCCTCGTGCTGAAGATTTCACTGATAAACCTGGGCATCTGGTGTCCGAGAAAGAGAAAGTGGAGCTGAACTTGGCCTCTCTGGAATCAGAAGGGTTTCCTTTGACAGGTCCCGTTGTTAAACCCTCCTGGGCATGTTTGTGTGCGACTGGATCTAGGGGATCCTGCTGTGGTGGGGGGATGGGACTGGGTGATCTTTGGAGGTCCCTTCCAATCCCTAATGATTCTGTGACAAATCCCTCCTGTTCTCATTTCCTTCACTGCCCCAAACATCTTTTGAGTTGACTTTGCAAACCCCCTGTGATGGGATCAGTAGCAAAAGCAACCCCCTAAAAGCTGGAAGAGAGTGAAGAGTTGGTTGTTGCTGTGTATTTAGGGTTGTTAATGATCTTTCAAGGTCCCTTCCAATCCCTAACCCTAAACCCTGACCCCTACCCTTAACCCCTAAATCCTAACCCTGCTCCTAAACCCATAACCCTACCCCTAAACTCTAACCCCTACCCCTGGCCCTAAACCCATAACCCTACCCCTAAACTCTAACCCCTACCCTTAAACCCTAACCCTACCCCTGAACTCTAACCCAAAACTCTCACCCATAACCCTACCCCTAACCCCTTAACCCTAACCCTAATGTTCTATGATTCTGTGGGACCAAAGCAGTGAAGGAGCCCATAGGGAAAAGAGGAGTGTGTGGGGCACAGGGGTATGTGAGTAACAGCAAAGCATCAGTGACTGAAAGGCTTGAGGGTGGTTACTGTGGGATGTTTTGGGATGGGCTCTGTTTTCCTTCTGTTGTTGGTGTTGCCTCTTCCAGAGGAGCTGTGGCAGCCCCGTTCCCGGTGAATCACGGCCGACACACAAGTTTGTCTGAATCACAGCCTGTGTCATGGCTTTGGTGACCTGTTTCTCTTTCCCCCTGCTCTCACGCAGCCGTGTGGTTTCATCCTTTGTCCTCCAGTGGTACTTTTCAGGTCAATTCATTCATGCTGGTGTGATCCCACCTTTCTCTCAAACCAGCTCCCTTGGGAGACCAGAGCCTGGAGCTCAACCAGCTCCCTTGGGATGCCAGAGTCTGGAGCTCAACCAGCTCCCTTGGGATGCCAGAGTCTGGAGCTCAACCAGCTCCCTTGGGATGCCAGAGCCTGGAGCTAAACCAGCTCCCTTGAGTGAAGGGTGCAGCCCCCATCACCTCTCTGCAAACCAGCTTCCCTGCAGCTGAGGGGTCACTCTGAGTCTCAGCTGGAGCTTTGGGTGCTCATGGGATCATTCCAGTTGGAAAAGACCTCTGAGATCATCAAGTCCAACCAATAACCGAACTCCTTTACCGAGTTCACCGCGAGACCAGCCCTCTGAGCACCACATCCCACACGTTGTGGGCTGAAGGGTCAAGGCTTTTTGAGCACGGGGCTATCTCCAGCAGCAGCTGGAGCTGGTGCAGCAGTGACACAGGGCTGGCTGTTGTCTTCCCTTCCTTCTTCCTTCTCCTCTACCTTCTTTCCCTTCTGCCAAGGGGCTGAGCCCAAACTGCCCTTGAGCAAGCCGCGGGTCTCCGTGAAGTCACTCGGCTGTGACGCCCGGCGTGTCGCCGAGCCATTCCCTCCTCCCCGCTGTGGAACCCGCTCTGGCAGGGTTTATTTTGGTGCGAGCGTAAGCCCGCGGTGCCCGTTCCACAGAGGAAACGGAGCCCTGCTCGCAGCCCCTACTCCGCTCTGTTTACCTGCGTTTCCTCCGCCGCGTCAGAGATCTTGACGGTGCAGTTTCGCTCTGAGTCGCCCCGTTGCTGACAGCTCTGGAAACGCTCTGACTCTGCAGTCCTAGCGAGCAGCTCTAGGAATGAGCAAAGCACCTTTTCCTAAAGAGTGTCCGGGTGGGTGTCTCTCTCTGAACCTTTAGGAAACAGCTGTCGTCGGTGCCCAGAAGGTCATTTCAGGAAGGAAAGGGAGTTACTCGAAAGCCTCTCGCACCCTTTGAGCCCAGGTCCCAGACGCTGCTGGCGAGAAGCACTCGGCAGGGGGCTGCGGCTGTGATTTGGGGGTAAAACAGGGGTGTTGGGGTCACTGCTTTCACCCCACAGTGCTGCACATGGAAAGGTTTGTGTTGGGGAGCTGGCAAGGGTTGACCCATCCCTGGAGATGTTCAAGGTCAAGCTGCCTGGGGTGATGGAGAACCCATCCTTGGAGATGTTCAAGGTCAGGTTTGATGGGGTTGATGGAGACCCCATTCCTGGAGCAATTCAATGTCAGGCTGGATGGGGCTGATGGAGACCCCATCCCTGGAGATGTTCAATGTCAGGTTTGATGGGGCTGATGGAGACCCCATCCCTGGAACTGTTCAAGGTCAGGTTTGATGGGGCTGATGGAGACCCCATTCCTGGAGATGTTCAATGTCTGGCTGGATGGGGCTCTGGGCAACCTGGTCAGGTGAGTGCTGGCCCTACTTGGTGTAGGAGAGATTGGACTGGGTGCCCTTTGGAGGTCGCCTCCAACCCTGTGATTCAGTGATTCTATAACCCTGCACAGGGCTTGGTGCTCTGCAGAGGTCCCATCCCCTGGAGCCTGGTGGCATCTTGGGTTCCTATTAGAGGAGCTGTAGCTGCTGTAGAGGTTTCATGTGAGCAAGGTTTTTTAATTCTTCTTGCTGCTTTGGGCTCTGTTGTTGCTTTTGGACAAGGGATCCTGTCTGAAACTCAACCAAGGGAGCTCAAGGCAACTGAACTCCTGAGCAACCAAATCTAGTCAAGAGGCATCACCACCCATGGCAGGGGGTTGGAGTAGATGAGCTCTGAGGTCTCTTCCAACCTGAGCCAGTCTATGATTGTGTGAACATTGTGTGTTTCACAGAATCCCAGAACATTCGGGTTTGGGAGGGATCAAAGATCACCCAGTCCCATCCCCCTGCCACAGCAGGATCCCCCAGATCCAGTCGCACAGGAACATGGCCAGGAGGGTTTGAAACGTCTCCAGAGAAGGAGGCTCAAACAACTGGGGCTATTGCTGAGATGTTCCCACCTTCCTGAACTTCTGCTTTGTCAGTGATCAGGGAAGATTTAACTCTGTCTTGGAGTAGGGTCACACCCACAACTCTTGAGTGTCCTTCAAATTCATTACTCTTTAATTCATCTCATCACTGTAGAACTACGAGATGGTCCAGCCTTTACCTTCTGCCTCTGCTTCTCACAGGTACCAGGCGAGCCGAGGTAGTCAGACCTGCAAATGTGCCTCCTGCTTTGTGGAAACTTCACTCCTCAAAGATAGAATGGCCTCGAAACTTCAAGTGTGATTTAGTACCTTGCCCGTAGCGACGAGTGTTGCCCCCTGGAGAGACTGGGGCATCTTCCTTTATTAACAACAGGGTCTGTGCAGGCAGTGAGGTCTGTGCGGCAGATAGGAGCTCCAGACAGCACAGCTCAGGGCCTGACTCTGGAATTGCTGTAATTATAAGATGCTGGGGCCCCGGGAGGTGTTTTCAAGCACTGTAGGTCTCCTTGTGTTGACTGTGTGGCTGCGACATCTGCAGCAGTGACCTCAGGGAGTCAACACAAGTGGAAGCGCTGAAGGCACCGGGGAGGGACGTGTGTGAGCTGTGAAGGCTGCTGCAGGCACATCGGGGGAAGTTCTGTCTGGAGAAGGGATGAGAAGACAGAAGACTGCAGCACATCACAAGGTCAGGAAGTTGTGGATCCAGAACATTTGTTTCAGGTCTGCCTGCTCACAGGGCTGCTCGCAGGAGCGGTGGCCAGAGGACAGACTGCAGCGCGCCGGAGTTCTCCGGGATTTAGCTGGGCTCTTGGCCAGAAAGGCTGCAGGGAGACAGGCCACCAGGACACTTGTGGAGAGGAAGCACAGGGCCCTTCTGTCTGCATCACTTGCCCAGCCTCCCTGCAAACTGGCTGCTGGCAGAGACACTCTTCCAGCGTGACAGTGACAGACGTTTCCAAGGACCCAGCCTATGGGATGATCCCTCCTTCCCTTCCATGTGGTGCCTTCCCTGGTGAGCTCCTCTTCCTCAGCAGTAGTAGCTGTAGAGAGCAATAAACTGCCTCAAAGGAGGTTGAAGCGAGGCTGCTGCTGGTCTCTTCTCCCAAATTCCTAATGATAGGACAAGGGGAAATGGCCTCCAGTTGCATCAGGGGAGGTTTAGATTGGATCTTAGAAGTTCTTTGGTTGGGCAAAGAGAGTGGTTGGGCACCGAACAGGCTGCCCAGGGAGGTGGTGGAGTCTCAATCCCTGGAGGGGTTTAAAAACCGAGTAGTTTGAGCACTTGGTGCCATGGTCTGGGGGTTAGGGAGCTGTTGGGCCGAGGGCTGGACTTGCTGATCCTGGAGGTCCTTTCCAGCCAGGATGATTCTATGATTCCTCATGGCTTGTTACTCCCTGCTTTGAAAGACTTAGAGCATCTGGTCAGGAAGTGGAGTTCCCCAGTGCTCAGGCCAGTGCTGCTTTGTATCTTTATCAGTGATTTAGATGGGGCCATCAAGTGTATCCTTGATAACTTTGCAGATGACACCAACCGAGTAGCCCCAGCACGTAATGCCATGGTCTAGGGGTCAGGGAGCTGTTGAGATGAGGGCTGGACTTGATGATCCTGGAGATCTTTTCCAGCCAGGATGATTCTTGATCCCTGCTTTCAAGTCTTCTTCCTCATGCTCTCCACCTTCCTGTTGCCTCCTGCTGTTCCTCTCTCCTCCTGCGGGAACATCAAGGCTCAGCACATGGCAGCGGCTCTGCTTTTCCCCATCTCCCCACCTCATCCTCATGTGGTCGTGGTCCCTCCATCCCCTTCCATCCACTTGTTCAAGCCCAGCTTTATTTTCAGCTCCACGTTCTCCTTCCTCCCTCTCAGCAAAACACCTTAACAAGCTCAAGCCTTGCTCTGGATGAGGTCGGAGTCTGAGCAGTGTGGAAACCAGGGTTCAGATGGGGCGGTGCCCACCCACATCGGATTAAGTCTGTGGAGGGAACTTACTGCATGTAGGAACGGGGAGGCAGAGGGCACCTCATCAGCGTCTGTTGTTATTACTCTGCTAAACCAGATCAGGTTCCAGCTTATTTCTCTTCCTGGTGACTGCCACTGGTGCCACAAACAAGAAACCCCGTCCCTACCAGTCCCTACAGGTTGCTACCAACTGCAGGAGGTGGAGGGCAGGGGATAGAAAACACCAACCCCGGAGCGAACCAGCAGAACAAGAATCCACCGAGAGTCTCAAACCTCACAGAGACAACAACGTAAAGGGTTTCTAAGGCTGTTTCCAGAAGCCTTTTGGGACTCGAATGTATTGATTAAACTTCGGAAGCAGCTAAAAGCAGCTTCAACGTGGCTAATTAATACAGCGATGCCCTGATGCCCCCTCTGCTTGTTTTACCGAGCTGCAGCCTGTCAGATCAATTAATATTCACAAGCCTGATGACAGCTGAGACTTCTGCCTATCATTTGATGAAGTGATCAATGTATTGAGTCACACGGGATAATTCACTGACCTGTCCCGCGGGGTTCAACGAGGTGTCCTGCAGGTGGGTTTTGGGGTGACATGAGACAAGCAAACCCCAAAAAGACTCTTGTTTTGTCTCCGTAGTCGACTGGGTTCTCATTTGAGGCAGCATGTGATGGCCGGTCTGTGTAACTGGGTCTCTGTGGACGGACAGACAGTGGCACTGCAAGGGGAAAGGTCTGTGATTAATCCCTTTTCAGTGGAGCTGCCTGTGCTGTAGGAAACCCTGGTGGCATTTAGGATGTGGTCTGCTGGGGCTCCAAACCTTTCTCTGGGGAAAACAAATCCCTTCTGGCTTTAATGACAACATTCCACATGGGGATGCAATGTTGGCCTTCTGGTTTGACAGCCGCCACCCACTCTGTGGGCTCCTAGACCACAGCCTCACTCACAGAATCACAGAACACTGGGGTTTGGAAGGGACCTCGAAAGATCATCCAGTCCCATCCCCCTGACACAGCAGGATACCCTAGATCCAGTCACACAGGAACAGGGCCAGGTAGGTTTTAAATGTCTCCAGAGGAGGAGGAGACTCCACAACCCCCCTGGGCAGCCCCTGCCAGGGCTCTGGCACCCTCACTGGGAAGGAAGAAGGTCCTTCTC
>JAOXOE010000745.1:313130-324711 GCA_028565055.1 Phoeniculus purpureus | reverse complement strand
TAGCTCTGCGGAAGTCCAAGGTGGCAATTCTACTGGTTGTTCTCATTCCACCATGTAGGATACTAAATTCCACCATAAATCTCCCTGCCCAGAGGGGGCCACGAAAATGATCAGGGGACTGGAGCCCCTCTGCTATGAGCACAGGCTGAGGGAGCTGGGGCTATTCAGCCTAGAGAAAAGAAAGCTCTGGAGGGACCTGATAGCGACCTTTTTGTCCCGGAAGGGGGCTACAAGAAGGCTGCAGAGGGACTGTTTACAAAGGCCTGGAGTGATAGGACAAGGGGCAGTGGCTTCACGTTAGAGAAGGGCAGATTGCAATGGGCTGTTAGGAAGAAGCTCCTTAGCTGCAGAGCGGTTGAACACTGGAACAGGTTGCCCAGGGAGAAAGTTGAGGCCCCATCCCTGGAGATATTCAAGCTGGACAAGGCTCTGAGCAACCTGATCTGGTTGGGGATGTCCCTGCTTTCTGCAGAGGAGTTGGACTAGAGGACCTTTGGAGGTCCCTTCCAACTTAGGCCAGTCTATGACTCTATGATTCTGTTATGGCCTGCACCAGTTTTGTGAACATGGGTGGCTGGGAGAAAACACTTTCAAGGAAATGCTGAAAGACTTGTGTGACATTGAGCTCTCAGAGTTACTGAAGCACCTCCCTGGAAAATGCAATGGGAATAGGAGGTTAAGGAGAAAGTAGAGAGAGAGGCGGAACACAAGAGAGATACTGAGATGCTGGAGCAGGTGCAGAGGAGGTGCATGTGTTGGTGAAGGGCCTGGAGAATAAATCTTAGGAGGGGTGGTTGAAGGAGCTGGGATTGTGTAGTTTGAAGAAGAGGAGGCTGAGGGGAGGCCCAAAGCTATTTGAACATTTGAAGCCACTGCTGCTTCATCATGAACCTCTGGTGCAGCATGACTGAGCTGAAACCTTCTGTCATCAGCTTCTTGGGGAGGCCACATCACCCCCTAAAGCTTACAGATTCTTGTCTATACGGGTGATGAGCAAGAGAAGAGTTTAGTTTGAAGAAAAGGAGGCTGAGGGGAGACCTCATCACTCTCTACAGCTACCTGAAAGGACGTTGTAGAGAGGTGTGTGCTGGTCTCTTTTCACAGAGGGAGGGGCCTCACCGTGCACCAGGGGAAGGTTAGGTGGGACACTAGGAAAGACTCTTTTCACAGAAAGAGTGGTCAGACACTGGCACAGGCTGCCCAGAGAGAGGGTTGAGGCATCATCCCTGGAGTTGTTTAAAGGTCGTTTAGATGTTGGGGGATGTGGCTTAGGGGTGAGCTTGGTAGAGTAGGGTTGATGGTTGGGCTTGATGATCCCAAGGGTCTTTTCCAACCTGAGTGGCTCTGTGATTCTGTGGCATGCAGTACTCGTGCGCAGAGAGCTCAGTCAGCACTTGTATCTCACTGGGCACTTCTGCACTTGGTTAGATAACTGTTTCTTTTCATCTCTGCTGTCCAGCTTGGTCCTGTCATGGTTTCCTTTCTCCATGGTGGGTGCAGAATGAAGGGAAAGCAGTTACATCAGGCTTCTGAACCAAATCACCTTCTGACAGAGTCTGTCTGTGCCTATCAGAGTATGTTACTGGTGGGACCTGCTAGGGGCACGGTCAGGAGATGGCTAGATGGGCACAGGACTGAACATTTGTGTTACTCACCAAGTGGCCGGTGTTGTCAAGAGCAGTACAGAATTTCATGTGAGGTTCTGGGCAACAGAGCACATACAGTTTTATGGAGTTCACTTCATCCTACCTGCAGACCCCTGATCTTTCCACATGTTGTCAGGAATTGCAGCTGTCACACAGTTAAAAGCATGGAGTGGCTTCTAAAATAAAGCTGTGCCTTGTCTGTGCTGCACAAGGTGCCTCACCCCGAGTTGTTCTTGTTGGTTCTCCAGAGATCTGTCTGCTGCCCCGGCTACTACGGACACATGTGTGAGATGTGCCCAGGAAAGCCAGGCCTGTGGTGCTCTGGGAACGGGGAATGCCAGGACGGCATCGAGGGCAGTGGAGAATGCCGATGCCTGGAGGGTTTCCATGGCACTGCCTGTGAAATGTGCGAAGTGGGCCGATACGGAGCTGACTGCAAATCAGGTGACCCTCAGGGCTACGGCAGCTCGTATCTACCATCCCACTTGCCAAGGGAGAAGAGCAGCCGTGTCGCAGGTCTTGGGAGGGGTAGTGGGAGGGAAGAATCGTCCCAGAACCTCTGAGACAGATGAACAGCTGGCAGCCACCAAAAGAAAGACAGTGGGAGTGAGCACTTTAGTCAGCCAGAGGAGCAGTCCCATTTTCATCCTCACCCCAAGGCATGACTGAGCCTTCTGTGCTGCTCATCCTGCTGCCACCCAAACTACAACACAGAGAGGCAAATGGACTGTTCCTGGGCTTTTCGGACTGGTAGCAAGGGAACAAGAGCCACTATTCCCACGTCATTGTCCTTATGGCAGCTTGATGCATTGGCTTAGGCAATTGGCAGCAGCCAGCGAAAGGGCAGCAGGACTTTGCTGGTGAGAGCTGGCTGGTCTGTCAGTGCTGTGAGTGTTTGTATTTCTCCTGCAGAATGTGCCTGCGACAATGGCATCTGTAACGATGGACTGCAAGGTGATGGGAGCTGTGACTGTTTCCCTGGATGGAAGGGTTCTACCTGCCAAGAACGTACGTGAGTGATAGTGAAGCTTTTGCCAGAGAAATCTGCACGATGCTCTGTAGTTGCCAGAGTAATTCTGCATTAGCTGAGCAAGGTGACCACTGTGCATCCCCCTGGAAGCTTCTCAGTCTGTCCCAGCTCATTCCTGCACACAAACCACATCGGTGGTGTGAATTCCCCAGGAGCACACCAGCTCTTTAATTGTTTGGGTGAAATTCATATAGAGAAAAGCATATCCCCCGCTTCCATCTCCACTGAGATGTGAGGCACTTGCCTTGGAAGAGAGTGGTGGAAGGTCCAGCCAGACTGGGCTGATCGTGACTCCTGTTACCTCACTAAGAAGGTGACAGCCCTTGTGCAGAAGCCTCCAAAGGGCCCCACTGTGTATGCAGAGTTGCTTTTTCTGCTCACAGATCTATCGATTCGGATGAGCTCTGACCACGGTCTACAGTTCATCCTATGTCAAAGTAATATGTTGAAGATGGTTGTCCTGGGACTTGAGATTATGATCACCACTGAGGTGGGGAGGAACCTGAGATCCTAAATACTCTGGGATTTAAAACCACAAAGATTGATTTTGTAATGAGTTCAGATGTTTGGGGGGCACTTAGAAATGGAAATTCCGTGGAGCTGTCCTGTCTATTGTGAATTAAATCATCTTCTTGCTTCAAGAGGGGCAAAGCCAGGTGGCCCTGGATATCTGGATTAAATACATTTCAGTCTTGTTTCTTTCTTAGCAGTGTGGAGGCCATGCAGATAGGATCAAATCTGAACCATTAACTCAGAGAGCATCAAATTCATTCCCCTGCAAAGCACCAAATCATAAATCCCAGGAGGTTTTTCTGCTGCCACATAGGACAGGAATGCTAGTGTGGCTGCTGGTGTGTCCGTCATCAGTTCAGGGCAACACAAGCGTGACAGTGAGCTGTTTGCAGGGTCCTCTACAGACACTGGCAGAAATGGCCCCAGCAAGTGCTAAACTGGAAATGCCAAGTCATGTTTGTGTTTCCTTTTGCAGGAATCAAGATTGACTTATGCAATAACACTTGCCATCAGATGGCCAAGTAAGTACAGACAGGGGGCTGGGTCATCCTGAGAAAGCCATGTGTGTGTCTAGACGTACAGGTGCTACTGTGTGTAGGGCTGTGCAGAGGGTTGAGAGAAGATGCCTGCTCATTAAAGATGCATAAACATTGATTCCGTTTTGGGACCTCACCTTGGTGCTAAGCCACATCCAGTTTCCCCAAGGATATTGTCTCTCTGAGCATAAATTCTTTCCAAGTTCCTTCGGCCTGTGTGGATGGTGGAAAGCAGAGGCTCTAGAGCACTCTGAATCTGGCCTTATTCATGTGCAAATCAAACAGATGCTTTACAAGCCCTTTCTGCCTCACTTGCCCCTGCCAAGGAATTAATTAGGCTGTTTGGCTGTGATGACTCCCTCATGCCACATCCATTTCCTGGTCTCCTGATTCGTGATACAGTACAAGAGCACTGGGCATGGTAAAGGTGTGGGGTGTGAAGCACGGGCTTCGATGCCAGCTCCCTGGCCAGCATTGCTGGAGGGTTTGGTGCTGTAAAGAAATATCCATCAGCTCCAGGCACATTCCTCATTGGCCATTGTGGTCTCTAACTTGTACACACACCACACGTACAGTGTGTCCCCTCGGCTGAGGTGTCACACTGATTGTTTATCCCTTTCTTGTTTCAGCTGCCTCAATAGCTCTGCAGGTTCCTCACCCATGTGCTTGTGCTCTGCTGGATACACTGGAAACGGCACCCACTGCGCAGGTATGGCCTGCGGTGGCAGATGGCGTGGACTCTTCTTTCGGGGTGGAAGTGAAGACCTGTATTGCTCTGTGCACAGGCCTTTTATACTGTTATAAAGATCAGTTAGGAAGCAAGCAGTCTTTACATATTTTACAAACCTTTTCCAACCCCCTCCACCCAGGTGCCAGAGGTTTCCATGTTCTACATCTTCACTTGTGCCTTCTTTCCTTCTTCTTCTAATCTTGTCTCCATGGCAGCACATTCCTTACTTCAAATCTCCCATGGCTTATGTTTTATTAGGTCTAACATACTCTTGTCATCTTTGGTACTTCATTCTACCACGATGGCCAGCAACTGTGAGCAAAGTTCAAGGCTTGGCAGGGCTTGTGGAAGCTACACAAAGACAAGGGTTCAGTTTGTGAAATAAACAGCAGGGTTTTGCCGGGGGAAAATCGTTCAAATCCTTTCCCTCTCACCATAGAACAGAACTGCAGAATCATCAAGGTTGGAAGAGACCTTTGAGATCATCGAGTTCAACCATCCACCCTACAACCCTGAACCCATCTCCTGAAATACCCTGTCTGCTGTTTGTTGAACCCCTCCAGGAACAGTGTCTCTACCAGCTCCCTGGGCAGCCTGTTCCAAAGCCTCCCCACTCTTTCTGGGAAGAAGTTTTTCCTAAGATCCCAGCTGAACCTCCCCTGGCACAACTTGACCCCATTTCCTCTTGTCTTATAGCTAGTCCCTAGGGAGAAGAGGCCAACCCCTGCCTCACTGCAACCTCCCTTCAGGTAGTTGTAGAGAGCAGTGAGGTCTCCCCTCAGCCTCCTCTTCTCCAGGCTGAACAGCCCCAGCTCCCTCAGTCTCTACCTATCAGACCTGTTCTGCAGAGCCCTAACCAACCGAGATGGCCTTTCTCTGCCCCCTCTCCAGCACCTCCCTGTCCTTCCTGTACTGCAGTGCCCAAACTGCCCACAGCACTCCATCGATCATGAACTCCTCCATGCTTTGGTAGAGTTTTCCCAGTCTGGAGCTTTACACAGGATGTGTTGGATACTGCTAGTGCCTGCAAGAGAGTGACAAAACAACAGGCAGGTTTGGCAGGGCAGTTCCTACTGTGTGTGGAGAGAGAGATGCACATGAATGGGTTGTTAGTTCTCATAGCAGAGCTGACAAAGGCATAACCGTTTTGGCCATGAATCCCTGCAGTATGAATGCTTCAATCCCCTAGAGCTGTGTGCTCCTCCTGTTTGCAGTCTGTGCCAAAGGAGTGCAGCAGTACTGCCAAACTGAGGCAGCATTTGGGGATCTCTAGAGCTGCCTCTAAGCCTGGACTATCGCAAAAGTAAACAGACAAGCAAATCCCACTCAGACTTATAAAACGGTATCAGTCAAAACACTGGCAGATGTCGTAGTTTCTTCTCAGTGTTGTGCTTGTTGCAAAGTGTGTGAGCTGGGGAGGAAAGCTCTAAACCCATTTACATTGGGCAGGACAAGGACATCGTCTCACAAGTATTCCTCAGTGAGAACTGTTGGCCCTTTGTGAGCAAATGCTGTCATGCAGACTTCTTCATACAGTTTGGGGATTGCTTAAGCCTTTGGAGTGGCCTCTCAGTTCCAGCTGAGACCCCATGCCTCTAAAGGACCTAGACCTTCAACAGGGAACAAGGGAGGGTAGAAAGATGGGTTGATTTCTGTTGAGGTGGGTGGTCGTTCTGGCACAGTGCATCTTTCCTAGGTGCTCTGAGCTGATTCTGCTTCTCTCCTCTGTGCTCACAGAAATAGATCCATGCACAACCAATCACGGCGGCTGCTCTGTACACGCTGTGTGCACCAAAGTGTCCCCAGGAGAGAGAACCTGTGTCTGCAAGGAGGGCTATGCTGGAGACGGAACACTCTGCATGGGTGAGCTCTTGGCGTGTGTTCTGCTGACATCAGTGAGGCATCACCCATGCAAAGGGGGCCTTCAGACTAAAAGCACTACAATTTCAGCTTAAAATGTTGACTAGCTCAGTAATTCAATTCTTCATTCACTGTTTTCAAGCAGTAAATCTTTCCAAGCAGCTAATTGCTGGCTGATCTTGATTCAGAATTGCCAGCTGCTCTTCGTGCCTGTTGTTGAGGTGCGTGCACACACATGTATTCGTGCCCAGTGTTGTCCCAAGCCATGGTTAGTGGAGTAGCCATAACTGAACCCACACAATGCCACCCAAAAATTGGCCAGAGAGCCCATGCTGCTCTTGGCATTTGACTCATGGGATGGCCCCACAGCAGAGTCTTGTACCAAAGGAGCCCTGAGAGATTTCTTGCCCTGGCATATGTCATGGACAGGTCCAGAGACAGACAATGGAGCTGTAGGAGAATCCAGTCCACTCACATCCTTTAGAGCACACCCATACAGCTGTGGGATCTTCTGTGGGCAGATTTAGCACAACCCAGAGACCCACAGGTGGCAGAAAACGAACCCCATCCCTCTTCTGTCACAAGTCACTTTTCCACTAAAATGTTTCCCAAGCTGGGAAGGTCCTCCCTGTTGCTTTTCCACTACCTCTCTGGGTCACCAATCCCCAGCTGCCTTGAAGAGCCTCCAGCAGTAACATGATCTTACTGTTCTGCCACAGAAATTGATCTCTGTCTCGAGAGCAACGGGGGCTGCCACATCCACGCAGAGTGCATGAAAACGGGCCCGAGAAAGGTGAGTGTGTAAGAGGGATGTCAGGACAACTTGAGTGTGGAGGTTGTCGCAGTGGTGCCATTCTTTTAGAGGCAGTCCTTTCCATTGCCATGCACTTCCTTGTTGCTTGTTGCCTCCCCCACAGAAAATTTGCCCAGTAAGGGCATGCAGAGGTGGCTGTTTCCATCAGAGCAGATGCATTCTGTCGGTCAGAGGCAGCCTTGGGTTATGTTTACTGGTGCCACAAGCACAGACATTCCTGGGTGTAGCAGTGGATGCTCCATCACATCCTTTCTATCCAGCTCAGCTGCTGTGTGTTCAGTTTGTTTGGTCCAGGTTTCAGAGTGACCGTGTGTTCTCCCTCCAGGTTGCCTGCAACTGTCTTCCTGGTTACAGTGGGGATGGTGTGAGCCAGTGCTACCCCATCAACTTGTGTGAGCAGGTGTGTCTGCACTTTTCTGGTCCCAGCGGTGAAGGCTGAAACTTTGGAATGCTCCTTTCTCCTAGCAGCCAACAGCAAGGACAGGGTTAGCCTGCTTACTTAGAGCTGACTGTCC
Organism: Phoeniculus purpureus; assembly: GCA_028565055.1. Lineage (NCBI taxonomy): Eukaryota > Metazoa > Chordata > Aves > Bucerotiformes > Phoeniculidae > Phoeniculus > Phoeniculus purpureus. The sequence goes on along the minus strand of JAOXOE010000745.1, from coordinate 317,067 downwards.
TGCTTCTTCACAGGCCAGAGGGATTTCCTGGAGTGCTTGGCTTCCATTGCCTGTCACAATGACCTGTAATCATGTTGGCCATGGGGCACTCCATTCTGTGGGATAAGCAGTGTAGAGACAGTGACATAAGGGTAGGGGCACGTGGACTTGCTTCTCTGCATCCATTTTGTGTGGGACAGGCTTGGAACTTCAGAGCCATGTGTAGCATTGTGATTTAGCACAACCCAGAGCTGTGGCATCGCTGCCGGGTCAAATGTCTTTGTGAACAGTGGGTTTTGTCATCACTCTGGGTTCCAAAACAAGGTGGAAAAGTCTTGTTTCACCGGATGTTTTGGTGCTAAAGCCTGTCAAAGATTTGGGTAAGGTTTATTCTGAGGCACTAGACAGATGAAACAAGTGGGCTGGATGTCACTAGCTTCTCCCCCGTGCAAGTGATTCTCCAAATTGTGAGTGGTACCCTCCTCTCAACCAACCTTCTCCTTTTCTTGCCAGAACAACGGAGGCTGCAGTCCACTTGGGGTCTGCAAGTACACAGGTCCTGGCACTCGAAACTGCTCCTGCTCTTGGCACAGCATTGGTGATGGCTTCACCTGCCGTGGCAAGGTCTATCAGGTGAGGAGCACTCGCAGCATCTTTGTGTTCAGCCCCCTGCCCTGCAGCAAACTGCTCCTTCCCCTCCCAGCATGTGCTGCAGCTGAGCAGATGTGTTGCTGTCTTGTTGTGTGCTTGGAGGCAAACTCTCCACATATTGTAGGAGTGTTTGGTGTGCTAGCTGTGGGAGAGAATCACAGCAGAGCAGCTGTGCTCCAAAGGGAGTCATGGTGTGAACACTGCTGCTCTCTCAGCAACATTGGTCATACTTCCAACTTTCTTAATAGTGTAAAGCAAATGGGAGTCATGGAATTTCTTCCAAGATATCCCACTCTTCCCAGTCTGTGGGGTCAGGGCAGCTATACCCTGTGCCCATGCCAGGACTTGGGATCCACTCTGGGTGGCAGCAGTCTGTCCCCAGCTGTTGCAAATACAACAGCTGTCATTGGGCAAAGTGGTGACTTTCTCTGGTAGTGGCAAATAAAATCTGTGACACCCACAAAAGGCAGGAGAAAAGAGATGGGATTTTCTGTGTTTCTGGTCTTCCTGAAAGTTAGTGTAGTAAAGAGGGGGAGTTTGCCCTGCCAAGCCTGTGTCTGCCACTCTGGACAGTCTCCCAGCCCAGTGAGGGTAAGATGGAGCTTTTGTGAAGCACAGGGGTAGTTAAACTGGTGAGATAGCTGCTGCAGAAGCAGCCAGCTCTCAAATCTCTGCCCACTCTGTCCTGCAGCATCTGTGATGTGACTGGTCCGAGCAGAGCTCACTTACCTGCTTTGGAACTTCCATCTGCTCACACTGCTGGCAAGAGAGGGAAGGAAAGGTCACCACGGGGTGTCAGGAGAATTGGTGTCTCATTCGGATGGGAGAGTGGGCTGTAGTGGAAGGAGCAGGTCCCTGTGGTGCCCAGTGAGGAATAAGTGGAGAGGACTCTAACCCCAGCTCTTTCTGTTTGTTTTAGGAGCTCGGAAGGACTGGAGACGCATCCGTGTTCTTTAAGATGATACTGGTTGGTAACAAACAGCTTTATCCTTGATTCTGTGTAGTAAATCCCACCTAGAGTTTTCTGTAAAGGGTCTGGCTGACCGGAACGTTTTCTGTTTCGCTTCTCCCACAGTCAGAAAACATCAAGGAGCTCAGTGGGGCAGGGCCTTTCACTGTCTTTGTCCCGCAGAGAGACTTCATAAGAAACGCTACAACAGTAAGTGTCCTCGATCCCCAGTGCTCACAGGTGTTTGGCACTGTCCCCTCTAGGGCTGTGTTGCCCAGAGAACAGAAGCAAAGGGTTAAAGGCATCCCTCGTTCTCCCAGGGGAAGAGCAGAGGTTTGGAGGATGATGCCCTGCAGAGACAGAATCAGTGATGGATGTGGCTCCTGTTATAAGGACCCGCTTACTGGAAACCCTGTCTCGTGGTCCCCAGAGGCACTGGGCCAGTCCAGTGCTGTGTGGTGATTTGTTTTGCCCGTAGCTTTTAGGGGCTGGTAACAGCAGAGCTGTGGGGCCTCTGATGAACATCTCTTACTTCTCCTCTGGGCCTCAGACCCTGCCATTCTGCTTCCATTGGTCCATTCTAGTCCCAACAAGTTTGGGGCAAGTGGAGAGCATGAGGGAGGAGAGGTCCTTGTTCATGATGGCAGAGGCGGTTTGAGTGGTCCGGGTCTCCCTCATGGGGTCTGAGAGGGGCCCCCGCTCATGGATAATCCTCTCAATGAGAACTCATTCTTGTTTTCTGTCTGTAGTTTGAGGAGTGGAGGAGCAGAGGTCTCCTTCGAGAGCTGCTTCGCTACCACATGGTGGGTTGCCAGAAGTTGCTTTCCAGTGACCTAGAAGCCCAGCAGTCCCTGACGTCTTTATCTGGCCACCAAATAAAGATTTCGGTGAAAGAGGTAATTCTCTGCCACAACCCTCTTTCATGTCCCACCTGTGAGGGTGTTACTATTGCTGTCATTCAGAGGCCACTGTCATGGGGATAAGTGACTTGCCCAGGGCCCCCAGGCGGCTCATCACATCCCTTCTCTCTCAGAATAGCATCTACCTCAATGAGGAGGCCAAGGTGGTCATGAGTGACATCATTAGTGTGAACGGGGTCATTCATTTCATCGACAAGATCCTCATTCCAAGTGACCTGATGGACCAGAACATCTCCTCAAACAACTCACTGGTAAGGCTGGAGCAGTGACTGTGCCCCGATAGCGGCTGTGGTGAGGACATTTCCCCAGAAGCTCTGAAAGAGCTGTCACTGCCAAGCCCTCAGCCCAAGGCCATGCAGGATGTTCTTCCTCCCACTTCTTCGTGGTGTTGGGGTTGGCTGAAGGCAGTAAGGTGACAGCATTTGTGATACAGCCACATTTGGGACAAAAGGAGCTTTATCCTTCACTAGGGAACAGCAGTACTGGGTGTGGGCAGAGGATCATGTGCCATGCCAACCGCCACACTCCTTTTGCAGTGCACAGCATGAGGTTACCGATGTCTCCCTGGTACTGCTGAGACAAGTGCTCCTGGCTTTTGCTTTTGGCAATAAAGAAATAACACATTCTCTGTGCAGCACAACAGTGCTGAAATCCATCCCAGCTCCTGCCACAGCGCTGTCACCCGTGATGAATCAGAAGAGTGGCAGCTGCTGCACGCCACAGCTTGCCAGGTGAAATCCAGCTGCGTGACATGACAGAGGCAAACTCGTTGTGCTTAAGTGCTGTAGTTTTTAACTGTCTGGTTTCTCCCCAGCCCCGAGGCACTAAGTCTTAGTCATGGTCGTTGGCTTTTTTGCCTCTGCAGCAAAACATCACAGAAGTGGCCACAGCCTTCGGGTACACCATCTACAGCAAGCTGCTGCAGGTAAGTGCCCAGCCTGCTGCTGTGCTCTGGGGAGGTGCTGTGCATGCGTGCGTGTTCAGTGTTGGCTTGTGGCTTTTTGTTTGGATCCCTTCTTGTCTTGGACAGGACGCTGAGCTGCTTCCCCTGATTAATGACCCTCTGCACAGACCCTTCACCATGCTGTGGCCAACGGATGCTGCGTTTAACAGCCTCCCAGAAGAAAGGCAGAAGTGGCTGTACCGCAGAGAGCATCGGCAAGTGCTGGCCTCCTACCTCAAAGCACACATGATCAGGGACATAAAGGTAAATGTGGTAACAAACAGGCTCATCCTGCCTCCTGAGGCCACATATGCAAACCCCTGCCCATGGTTATGCCATGGTGACCTTGCCCGATGTTCTGCTGCTGTATAACATGCAGCATGTCTTGAGAAGGCCCAAAGCTATTTGAACATCTGAGGCCACTGCTGCTTCATCATGAACCTCTGGTGCAGCATGACTGAGCTGAAACCTTCTGTCATCAGCTTCTTGGGGAGG
>JAOXOE010000745.1:270141-313030 GCA_028565055.1 Phoeniculus purpureus | reverse complement strand
TGAGGGGAGACCTCATCACTCTCTACAGCTACCTGAAAGGACGTTGTAGAGAGGTGTGTGCTGGTCTCTTTTCACAGGTTATTACTGACAGACCAAGAGGGAGGGGCCTCACCGTGCACCAGGGGAAGGTTAGGTGGGACACTAGGAAAGATTCTTTTCACAGAAAGAGTGGTCAGACACTGGCACAGGCTGCCCAGAGAGAGGGTTGAAGCATCATCCCTGGAGTTGTTTAAAGGTCGTTTAGATGTTGAGGGATGTGGCTTAGGGGTGAACTTGGTAGAGTAGGGTTGATTATCAAGGGATTATCAAGTCCAACACCTGGCCTCTCGCTGTTCAGGCATCTGGGACTAACCTAGCAGGGTTATGCTGTTTCACCTACACTGGCTTCATGATCTGCAGTGTCACACCTTGTCTCAGTGTGGCTGCTGACCCCTGGCAGCGCCCTGTTGGAAGTTTGAATGGTCTCTTCCTTCAGTTTCTTCTCCTTCCCTCTTAGATTGTTGCTGGTAACGTGCCCCAACTGGAATCTATACGGACCATGCATGGCTCCATTGTCTCCTTCAGCTGCAGCAAAACCCACGTGGTGAGTGATGGCGATGCTGGGCTTGGCTTTCCAATGAGCAAGTGGCCCTGGGCATGGCTGTGGGGCATCTGATGCTGCCTGCTGGCCACTGACAAGCAGTGAGCACAGAGCTGGGGTGCTTCAGGCCCCAGTCCCCTGACCAGAGCTCGTAGAGAGGCTAGAGACTCTGCAGGCACCAGTAGGAGGGTGTGGAGGCATGTCCTACCTGCACATGCACTTCATGCTGACCGTGTGGCAATGCCAACTGTATGGTGCCATGAGCTGTGCAGAGCATGGACAGAGGCTGTTTCTTGGGCCATGAGAAGAGGCAGCTGGGCTGGATGGTCAAGGACTTAAGGGGCACTTGAGAAGTCAGGACAGCCAAAAAAGGATAACCTTTGGGTGGTGCAGCTATAATGCTGGATTTGCCAGAGTCGCAAGTTGTTTTATTTCTCTTGTAGGGAGAGCTGCTGGTGGGGAACAGTGATGCCACCATCATCCAGAGGCACATGGAATTTGATGGGGGCATTGCTTATGGCATCGATAGGCTGTTGGAGCCACCGGATTTGGGCTCTCGGTGTGATGAGTTCAGATTTGTTGAGTTACAGGTGAGCACTTGCAGCAAGGCCAGGGAGGATCTGTGCTGCCTTTTGAGCCCCATGACTGGGAAGAGGGAGGTTGAAATTGCTTTCTGCTTTTCCTGAACAAAGATCCAAGAAGCCAAGAGAGGCAGAAGCACAAACAGAGTTGTTGTGAGGTTTCTTTCTCTCCTCCACAGGCATCTACGAAGAGCTGTGGACTCTGTGGCTTCGAGCCACCCTGCCCTGCTGGCTCCACTCAACGGGTAAAGCTCACAGTTTTGTCTCCAAGGAGGCCTGGTACAGGGCTGATAGCAAAAACCATGCACCTCCTGTGTTTTAGCAATGAAATGGAGGCACATGTGCACGTGGCCAGGCCCTCAGCTTGGTCACGTTGTCCATGCTTTGTCCCAAGACAGGAGCTGAGCTGAGTATACGAGGTCAGGACTCCAATAGTCTTTGCGAGATCAGGATGTCCAACAGTCTTTGCTTGGTCAGTCCCTGTATAGGTGACAGCAGCCCTGAGTGCTTTAGAGCAAACCAGCTTGATCTGGCCACTGTAGATGGATCAGAGCTCAGCTGGTGAGCAGCCCTGGGGAGCAGTGGTTGTGCTTCATGCTCCCTGCATCCCTCATTATCTCTTTCTGCTGGGCTTGTCCCTGACGGACAGCTGTGGCTCCTCTGCGACTAACCCCATGGCATGTTAGGAAGCCTCTGCTACTTGCCATAAAACTGACGAGTGGTACAAGAGAAGTCAAGGTGAGAGAGCAGTGACCAATGTGTCAGACGCTGTTTTGCCTGTTTCCTCACAGGGGGACACCAAGCGCTGCCACTATTTTGGAAACCAGCTGTTGAGAAACAGATACAGCTCTCTGTTTCACCACAACTCCCTGCTGCGGTCGTCCTGGGCACCCTCTCCATGGGACACCTTCAGAAGACAGTTCTCTGCCAGGGGGGCTCTGAAACAAGGCTGCAGGAGGACCTGTGTTTCTGCCCAGTGGGTCCCTCAGTGCTGTGCAAACCACTATGGCTCCAACTGTCGGGGTGAGAATTTGTGTGACCCCTTCCAGACCCGTTCCTTTCTCCCATGGGGAGATGGCAGCCATGGTCTGTAGAGAATGCAAGGAATGGTCTCCTGGGGGAGTGCACGTGGGTGGCACCATAACAGGGAATTCTGTTGTCCTTGGAGAACTGAGCGTCCCCATGGAGAGCCCCGTGCACAGGGCTGCTGGCGGTGGATGTCAGTCATGTCACCCATCCCAAAACGTTGCCAGTTCTCCACCATTCCCTGGCATTTTCCCTCTGCACGTTGTGGGCAATGGACAACTTGCACATTCCTGGACAAGTCTGCAGCCAGGTCAGCATGGGGTGGGCAGCACAGACTCAGCACGTTGCAGTACAGGATCTTCCCGGGTTGGGAACTGTGCCAGATCTGTCCCTTTGCCCCTGTGCCTATGGTTCTTGTCATGGGATGTCCCCAGCACTTACTCCCCAGACTGCCGAGTGTGATCTGTGATCCAAGCGCCACATAAGCGACGTCTCACATGGCACCTGAGCAAGGGCCCAGCACGTGGTTCCCCTCCACCACAGGGTCACCCTGGTAGCCCGGCCTCACTAATGTGCTCTATTTGCAGTGTGCCCGGGAGGGCTGGAGGCACCCTGCGGCAACCGTGGAACCTGCGATGACAAAATCCACGGCTCGGGGACGTGCAACTGCAGCCAGGCTTTCATCGGGACAAGCTGTGAGCTCTGCGCCCCGGGCAGATACGGGCCAGACTGCCGAGGTGAGGGGGAAGCCGTGGGGTTTGTGCAGAGGAGGCTGTGGCACGTGGTGATGTTTGGAAAGGGTGCTAGGCTGGCCTCTCTGCAGCCTACAGCTTGGCCACCAGTGCTGCCAGGTGTGCGGCAACGGCAGGAGCTGTGGCCAGTGCAGTCATGCCACTGATGCCCTCACTTCTGTGTTGACCCCTTCTTGTTCCTCAAGCACAGCTGAGAGCCCTGGTCTGGCACCAAGTACTGAGATGTATTTTGAGCTGGGGAACAAAGTCATAAGTGTGATAAACACAAAGAGCTTCTCCTGGGACGTGCTCTGCAGGTAGCTGTAGGGCAAAGGCCAGGAAAAGGGAGTCCCCCATCCTGTCACACACAGCTGAGCATCCTGGTGTCTCCAGGAATGGTTTTTGGTGGCTCTATGTTTGCAGGGACTCAAAATGGAAAACCTCCTCTAGAAATGCTGTGTGCAGGGGAATGGTGAGGGTTTGCAGAGAGGATTCTCCTTGCTCATGAAGGGAAGGTGTTGTGGAGGAGGCAGTGGCGGGAAGGGCTCTGCCATGCCTGCTTTCATGCTTTGGCCACACAAACCACATTTCTGCCCCACAGTGGTCCCGTGGCCTCAGCAGGGCCCTTCACTGCCACCAAGGCAGGTGCTGTGACACAGTTGTTACTGATTCCTCGCAGAGTGCAGCTGTACCGAGAACGGGGTGTGCAATGGAGGACTGCACGGCGATGGCTTCTGCTTCTGTGCTGAGGGCTGGACTGGAGACCGCTGTGAAACCAGACTAGGTGAGGATGCCAAGCCCCACCACCTGCTGTTCCCTGGTACCTGGTATCACATGGCCATTTTCCCAGTAGCTGGATTGTTCATGCAGCTGGTCAGAAACATCTCCAAACAGGAGCTCTTAGTTGTGGGGCTTCTCCTGAGATCTGCTCCGTGCTGTTGAGTCTCACAAGGCTGGTGGGGAGGAGAAGGATCGAAACTCTACTTGAATCACACACGGTCCCCTGAGCTCAGAGGTGCTCCTCTGGTTGTGAGGTGAAGGTGTATCTGATGGAGGAACAGTTTGCTGTGTTTGGGCAAGGCACCTGGAGAAAAGCACAGGGAGAGAGACGGGGGAGCCTTGGACAAGTGGCCTGGGGCAGAGGCTAGTGATGGCAGCCCTGAGATCCTTCTGACCAGCGTGCCTTCTGCTTTCAGTCACAACCCCCACGTGCTCTCCACCGTGCCACCCCCAGGCCACCTGCCGCTCCAGCAACCTCTGTGAATGCAATCTGCACTACGAAGGAGATGGAAGAATGTGCTCAGGTAGGAGGGAGCCTCGAGGGGCTGAGGTGGTGAGCAAAGTGGCCAACATGGCAAGACAACAGGTGACCAGCTGTTGATGGCAGTATCACTGTGACAACTGGAGGACAGCCAGACCCACCAGAACACCCAGCAAGCCGTTGTGGTTAACCTGGTGCTCTCATCCCTGCAGTGATCGACCTGTGCAGCCAGGACAACGGGGGATGCGCCAGGCACGCACAGTGCACTCAGACGGGTGTGAACGTTTCCTGTGCCTGTGACCCTGGCTACGGAGGCGATGGCTATATCTGCGACCCCATAGACAGGTGTGCAGATGGTAGGAATGGGGACTGCAGCCAGCACGCCCACTGCATCAGCACTGGGCCGGTAAGTACCTCCCCTAGGCTTAAGGAGAGCCTCCCGCAGAGGAGAACAGTGCAGGTGGCTGCCATGGGATGCTTCAGGCTGCTGGAGGACACCGATGTGACCGTGTCCCCTGTTACAGCAGTTCCCAGGCCTGCCCCTCCTCTTTGGTCCCCATCCTGCAGGTCTTTACTGCCAGGCAGGGGCCATGCCCTCGACCAGCTGCCTTCCTATAGGGATGGTCCTGCTGACATGATACTGAGGCCATTTTTTAACACCCTCTCCTCTATCTAAAGGACATAAGCTGTGTCAGTCGTGGCATTTTCTGACTGTTTTGGGGGCTCTGGGACAGTCTTTGAGGGCAATGCTGGCTATTTTTGCCAAGGAATCAGAGCTGCAGGCCACAAGGTGGAACTGGAGCATGAGCCACATCCCTCAAATCACAGCTGTCTTTCAAGCAGCATGTGACAAGGATTCCATGTGGTATTTTTTGGTTGATGTGGAGGTAGAAGAGAGGCCATGTGGCCTTTCATATATATTCACTATAACAATAGTCCCAGCAAACTGCTCTGAAGGCTCATCCCCATCTTCATGGGGATCCCCAGCTGGCAGCTGTGCATTTGCACTCACACAAATGCCCTCCTGCCTTTATGCTGCAGAATGAGCGGCGCTGCGAGTGCAAGCAGGGCTACGTTGGTGATGGGATCCAGTGCCTGGAAAAGGTTGTGCCGCCCGTGGACCGGTGCCTGCAAGACAACGGACAGTGCCATCGTGAGGCCATCTGCACTGACCTGCACTTCCATGGTGAGCAAGTGCGCTCAGCCCCTCAGAGCCAGGGGCTCTCTTCACTGAAAGAGTCATCAAATACTGGAACAGGCTGCCCAGAGCAGTTGTGGAGTCCCCATGTCTGGAAGAATTCGAGAGATGTGTAGATGTGGTGCTGAGGGATGTGGTTTAGGGGTGACCTGGCAGAGCTGGCTTAATGTTTGGGCTCAATAACCTTACAGGGCCCTTCCAACCAAAACAATTCTATGATTCAATGTTCATGGAGTGGTCACACTCCCTTATCTTTCTGGCTGGGGCACCCTTAGGAGAGATGGAGGGTGGGAAGGGCAAGGGCCAGGAACTCCTCTCTGTACCATGGTCTGGTTACACATTCCCCTTTTCCCCTGCCTGTCATGAGGAGGACCAGCCTTCCACGTCTGCCCCCGTGTGATGTCTGAGGTGGCCTCTGGTGGGATTATGCAGCCAGCAAACACTAACTCCTTGTGAAGGCAAGAAGCTCAGAAGTTGTGCTGCATCCCACCTCAGCCTCCACTGGTGGTCTTGTCTGTGCTCACACAGGGTCCCCTCTCATCTGTCCTGGGGGGCTGCTCGTTTCCTGTGCTGTACTGATGCTCCCTGGCCTTGGCATTTTGCAGATAAGACTATGGGCGTGTTTCACCTGCAGTCACCCCGGAAAAAGTATGACTTCACTTACGAGCAGGCTCAGGCGGCCTGTGCCGCAGAAGGTGCTTCCCTAGCCACGTTCCAGCAGCTCTCAGCCGCACAGCAGGTCAGGGTTGGGGCTGGCTCCAGTGCTCGTGAGGTGGGGACACGCACTGCTTCTTCCTAGCCCAGTCCAGTGACACTGAGCCCATGATGGCCGGGTGAGGGGCCTCTCATCCCCTTGTCAGACCCTGTTTGCTCTCCACTGACATCCATGAAACCAAGAGAGCTGACGACATTGGGATGAGACCTCTGGCAGTGCCCAAAGGGAGATGTCTGATACAGCTGTGTGATGGGAGTGTGTATCAGGGCAGAAAACCTGGGCCAGAGATGTAATACTTAGATATAATATTATATATAATATAGATTTATTTATATATTAATTTCTAATACAAGATCTAATATATTGATATATTAGCTGTTAATATTGTACTAGTATGTATTCTTATACTACTTTATATACATAATGTAATCATGAGTTTCCCTCTGCTAGATGGGATTCCATCTGTGCTTGGTGGGGTGGCTGGACAATGGTACAGCCGGATACCCCACAGCATACTCCAACCCCAGCTGTGGGTCTAACCGTGTGGGCATCATCGACTACGGCTCCCGAAGCAACCTGAGTGAGACCTGGGATGCCTACTGCTACCGAGAGAAGGGTGAGTGGCACAAACATGTTTCCTGGGGATGGTCCTGTGAGGCACAAGAGGTGAGCTGGGGTTAGCGGGCAGAGAGCAGGAGCATGAGGCATGGGCAGGTGGGCACATCTCCCCTCTCCCCATGCCTGTGTCAGGAGGGACCATACTGAGGGGTACAGAGGTCAGGGAAGGGGTGGTCAGTGTAGCCAGTGTTGGCCAGTCAAGTTGCATCCTGGTGTTTATTTGCAGATGTGACTTGTACCTGCCGTGATGGGTTTGTGGGCGATGGATATTGGTGCAGCGGCAAACTCCCCGATGTGCTGGCAGAACACACTCGCTTCTCCACCTTCTACTCCGTAAGCAAAGCTTTCCTGATTGTTCTGTACACCACAGCTGAAAATTAGGTGGGGGAGGGATCCGCCAGAACAGGAAGAAGCAGTGGTTTGGGCTGCACATGAGGTAGAGACAGCGAAAACCGAGGCGTTTTCTGTCCGGGGCGGAAGGATGTTTCTGGGCTGGGGGAAACATCGCTGAGCTGCCGGCCATGTGCTAATGGGGAAGATCTTCCATCTTTTACAGATGTTGCTCGATTTTGCCAATGACACAGAAGAAGGACTGGATTTTTTTATCTACTTGTCTGATGACTCCGCTCCCAAAACCCTCTTTGTCCCTCTGAATTCTGGCTTCACAGGCAATGAAGTAAGCAAGTGGGATGGGCAGCTGCCCAAAGGTGCACAGAAAGAGCTGTCAGAGCCCCAGAGGAGAGGAGTGCACCAAAAGCTAGCATGATAGTGATGTGAAATACGCTTTCCACAGTGTATTTGGGGGAGGATGACTTTAGGTCAGCAGGAGCGCTGGAGGTCTCTAGTCAAACCCCTTGCTCCAAAGATTGATTTAGGTCAGGTTGCTCAGAGCCTTCTGACTGTTTCTAAGGACAGGACCCCCACATTCTCCACACAGCAGGCTCGTGCCGTGCTGCCACTTCTGATCCCTGCTCCCTGTTACTTTTCAGACACTGACAGGAGAAGAACTGAAGCTCCATGTGTCATCTAGCAATCTTGTCCTCTTCAGCTTCAACCTCACAACAGGCACCATCATCCCATCCCAGTCAGGCTACGACCTCCACGTATCAGACCTCCCAGCAGGCAACAGTACAGAGCACTCAGTGGGTTTCACCTCAGCAGCTGCCTAAGAGAACAACCCACCCCATCTCTTTTGAACGGGAAACACCAGGGAGACCTTTTGCTTGGGTGACATCATCTCTGTCCTGTGCCGTAGGATGCAAAGGGGATCAACAACACGATGATTGTGGAGTGGGACATCATCGCTTTCAATGGCATCATTCACGCGATTGCAGAGCCGCTGAGGATCCCGCTGCCCGTTGTTCATCTTGGGCAGGTGAGTGTCTGAGGGCACCAGTGGCAACAAAAGGGAGGTGCTAGAACACATGGTGCTCGGCCCAGAACCAAGTGACCGGCTCATCCCAGCTACTGGCTCCTGCCTCCTTTTGCCTGGGCTGTCCCGGCAGGGTAGGGACCCCCAGTGGAGAGCTGTGCAGGGGCTCTGCCAGCCCGCTGCCGTTACCGGCCTGCTCTCTTCTGCAGGTGAATCGCGTGGAGCAGGGCTCGGGCCTGGTGGCCGCAGGGACCATGTCCGTGCTGGGCATCGTCCTGGCGCTGGCGGCGGGCGCTGGAGCTGCCTACTGCTTCGTGAGGAGGCGGCGGGAGCGGCAGTTCGAGTATTTTCAGGTACCTGAGGGCTGCGGAAGGGAGGGGCAAAGGCAGGAGGTGCGGGGAACTCCCGACGGGTGCCTCTAAGGCTGCGGTCCGTCTGGCGTCTGCGGCGGCCCCGCCCATCACCTGGGACACGCCCCCGGGAGCCCCGCCCATCCGGCACCTCCTTTCCCAGGCGGATCTCCGCGAGGAGGAGGCGGAAGGAGACGAGACAGTGCCGACGCAGGAGCGCGCGGGCTCGCGCAGCGCGAAGCCCCGCCCCCAGCGCCCGCTCGTGGCTATCCCGAACCCGCTGTACGGCGGCCACGCGCCCGACTACGAGCCGCTGCACGTGAGCACCGCCCCGCTCCTGGGGAGCCCCGCCCCGCCCCGCCCGCGCGTGACGCCCCTTGTCTCCCGCAGGACGCGCTGATGGCGGAGCCCCTGTGAGCGGAGGGACCAACCAACGCATCCACCGGCCCGGCCCAGCCCCGCCCCGCCCCGCTCTGACCGCCCCTTGACAGCCACTTCGGGGCGCGGCCTTCAGCCCCTCGGCTCGCCAGCGCCCCGGCTCCGCTCCACCCTCTCCGCGGCCCGGTGTGTGACAGCGCGGGAAGCGCCAGCCCAGCCGCACGTCCCCATCTCCCCCCGGTGCTGGACACTCCCCAGCTGCGCCCCGAGCTTGTCCTTGCTCCTATGCCCAGAGCTGCAGCCCCAGGGCAGGCCGATGGCCCGGCAGGAGGGGTGATCAGTCGGTCAGACATGCTGCAGACTTTATTGATGAGCCTTCAGAGGGCACAGACAGCAAACGCCACGTGCAGTACTGAACCCGTTCGGTCCTAACAGGGGCAATAGCGGGGTGTGCGAGGGGGTGCAGTGAGCTGGCAGAATACAGAGACTGGGCAGTGACACAAAGGCACAGACTGACAGGCCAGCCTGACACCCTGCTCAAGTAGTGTGTGGGGAAAGACTCGCGTGGATCTCACTGAGGGTTGCTGGCACTTACACACCCCACTCCAGCACCTTTCTCTGAGGAGTTTTCTTGGCAGAAGGTCCATGACACTGACCTGGTTCCTTTCCCTCAACTGCCCCCTACATGGGCACCTCTCAGTCCATTCCACAGGTGCTGCAGCCCAGTGCTCACGATCCACCTGTGCTTGTCCCCATGCTCAATCCACACCCCTGTCTGCCCCGTAAACCACAGTGCTGGCCCACCCCAGAGACCTGTCACACATACATGCACCAACTGCAGGCACTCACTGGTTTTCCTGCCCCTCAACTTCAGCTGTCCCCTGACTGTCCCCCTGCACGTCCCTCTCCAGGGAGAGCAGACACATGACTCCTCTCCCACATGGGGCCTCACACACCACCCAGCCTCACAGCTGTCCACCCCAGGGACAACTCTTGCCTCTTCATCCCATAGCTAGCAGCTTCCCTATCCAATGGTGTGGGGCTCAGAGGGCTGCCTCAAATCTGCATGGCCCCAAGCCAACTGAAGCATTTACTTTCGGCACCTCGAAGGCTACAATAGCACTGACCTGCTCAGGTCTCCAGGCCATCAACCTCATCCCCTGGCAAGGCTATTATAACCTTTCCTCTTCCTTCCTCCTCAGGAGGCCCCACAATGCTTTGCATGGCCACACTCAAGGACCCAGCAGCACTTCACACTTATCCCCTGCACCTCACCAGCTCCTCCTTAAGCCTTGGGCCACGTCTCACTGAACACAGGCAGAAGGCACCACCTCTGATGACAGCCTGCCCTGAAAGGCTGTCCACAGCTCTCTGCAGCTCACACCAGCCCATATCACAGCAACTGCCAAATCCTGTCCCATGGCACCAAAATACTGCCCTAAGCTCATCCTAAAACCAGGCAGGAACCCAAACACGTTGTTTTAGACCTTCTGACCCATGCCTACCCAGCTCAACTTTTAACTTATGTTCATGGTCACCTATCAGTGGAACCAGCTGGCCAGATCAGTCTGGCAGAGAGCAGGATGGGGCTGAGGGCTACTGGTACCTGTTCTGGGTAGGTAACACTCCTGGTGCTTCATCATCTGTGATGCAGTCACTGACACACTTCACTGGTTGCAGAGTCAGCATCGCCATTCCCTCACTGTTCACCTGCAGAACCACTCACACTGCAGTCCCCAAGGATCTCGGGCCAGATCCAGTCCTGACCGATCCCATCATACCTCAGGTAGGAGCCAACACTGCATTCACCAAGCACCTCAGGGCTGTTTCTGAGCCTCTTCTCTGGGCAACAGAGCAGGCAGCTGCAGCTTCCCACCCCCAGCACTGGCTCTGCAGCTCATCTACTTCTTCAGAGGACTCCCTGTGGCCCAGCACAAGCACCCATCCTGTGTCCAACCTACGCAGCACCTCAGGAAGAGGGCGTGGAGCCAGGGAAGGGGAACAAAATAAACACACCATCTACACACACACTTCAGTGTCAAACGCCCTTTAGTGGTAACCAGCGGTGCTGCTGGCTGAGCAGCCCCACACACAGCCTCAAAGTATGCTGTTTGTTTGGTGCTGGAGTACCTGGCCCTTCACCGGATGTGCACCATCTCCTCCAGGAAGGGGGTTTTCATGCAGCCTGTGCAGAGTTGATCCATCCAGAGGGGAGCCTCATGCTGCAGCGGGGTGCGCCGCGGGTAGAAGGTGAAATTCATGTCGTAGTTCAGCAGGCAGCTGATGGAGGCCATGTAGATATCGGAGAACCGCACCAACCGTCGAGAGAAGTACGTGGGGTTGTGGAAGGTGCGGAATATGCTTCCAAACTGGGGATTGAACAGGTTCTTTGTCAGTGACCTGAAAGGAAAGAGATGGTGCTCTAGGTAAGAGACAAGGGTACAAATGATTCCTCTTTCTACCACAGAATTACCGTGGCTGGAAAAGCCCTCTGAGCTCATCCAGCTCAGCCCATGACCTAACATCACCACATCAGCAAGACCAGGGCACTAAGGGCCCCAGCCAGACTGTCATTCAGCACTTCCAGAGATGGCAACTCTGGCAGAGATGACTGCCTTGGGCAGTCCATTCCATTGTCCGATCACCCTTTCTGTGAGGAAGGGCTTCCTAATATCCAACCTAACCCTCCCCTGATGCAGCTTCAGGCCCTGCCCTGCCCTCTCGTCCTGGCTTTCTGGGCCATCTGGGCACACTGCTGGTTCAGTACTACTTTAGTAGTGGCCAGCCCTCTAGTAAAGACATTCTGGGACCACCCCAAAAACAGCTCCCACCCAGGCTTATGCACAGAGCAGCCTCTGTGCGGTGCGATTGTGATGCTGCACAACCTCCCAGGCTGCAGGGCTGCATTGCTGCTTCTGCCCAGCCCTGGACAGGGAGAACCACAGGCCAACAGCTGCAGCAGGACTGTTCCCAAAACAAGTTACAAAACAGACCCAGTGCAGTCCTGGGACCCCCTGGGAGACCTTGGGAGCATGGAGGACAGTACTCACCTGATCTCCTGACGTTCCTTCATCCACTCCAGCAACACTTGCTTTGACTCCGCATCCTGATACATCTGCAAAGACAACAGCAGAAAGCTACATGGTGTGTCAATCCTGTAGGCCACAGCTCAGCTCTCCCCCCATTTCCACTAACTCACAAACCCAGGAGGCCTTTGCAGCAGGAGGAGGATGAGATATTATTGAGAGCACAGGGAACATGGTACCTCCCCCAGTTCCCATGCTAAGCCCAAACTGCAGACTCAGAAAGTGGGGCGTTACTGTCCGACTAGGACAGAAGCTGTTTACCTGCATTCTCTCCAGCAGCCCCGTGAGAGCCTGTTGCCAGGTCAGGGAGTGCATGTACTGCTCTGTGTTTATGATCCGTATCTCCGTCTCCAGTTCAGGAACAATGGCTCCAGTCCTCCAGCCGTGACGCAGCATGAGGTCCTACAGGTCAGGGCAAAAAAACAACCAAGAATTGAACATAAAGACTGAAAACCAAGTACAGAGCCGTTTCCTGCTCCTGTTACAGATTCTCAGGGGATAGGCACCCACAGTCATGCTGGTAACACCCATCTCTCAGCCCCCATCCTAGAAATGGGGAAGTCACACAAGCTGCTGTCAAGCTCTCAGACCAGCAGATGTTCTTTAGATGCAGGAAGTGCTTCAGGAGCCCTTTCTCCACTGCTTGATTCTGTCTGACAGCAGAATGAGGATGTTTTTGCATATTTTGGGTGCCCCAAAAGCTGCAGCGGAGCACCCAGCACCACATACCAGACACTGTGCACTGGGACCAGGGCCCTGCCTGCACACAGTTGCCCCCACAGCAGTCACACAGTCCTGTGCCCATCTCACTGGACAGCAGAGACCCTGTCACTTACTGCAAGGTCACTGTACAGATGGTCACCGAAGTAGAGCACTTTGGATCCACGCCAGCCCGTCAGCCTCAGGAAATCAAAGAGGTTGCCCTGCAAGCAAAAGGAGCAGACAGAAAAGTGGTTAAAAGGCCAGATGTCTCCAACCTCACTGCATGGTACTGGGCAGCCACCCCAGCAGCGCTCAGTGCAACTGGATGTGCCATCTTAGCCCATCCACATGGGAGATGCCAACCTGCTCACACCCAAAGCATCCAAACTCAGAGGTTTCTGACCTTCCCCACCTTACTTCACTTCCTTCCCCTGTGACAACTGTCCTGCACATCAGTTTTTCTTAGGGTATAGGAAAAGGCAGGAACTTCCAAACCCAACAGGCAAGCAAGGGCACTTCTGTGCTCCAGAAAGACTCAATGGAACGAAAAAGGCAACAAACGGAGGCAGTTTAGAAGCCACAAGTGAGAGGCACCTACACTAGAAAGCCTGAGGGTTGGACAGAAAGAATCACAGGTGTCATGAGTTTAGAAGTTGTTTGGCTCAGATGATAATGGCTTTGCCCCACAAGGTGCACTGGAAGTAAGACGAGCATCATGAGTCAGGAGCGCTTGAGGCTGTTCTCACATCATAGACCATTATCCCAACCCAAAAGATTAACAACGCCCACACAGCCACAGGAATTATGAAGCCAAGCCAAAAAGCCAGGCAGCTGGGGCAGATCTGCAGTGAAGTAAAACAAACCAAATCATGTACAACAAAACAAAATAAACCCAAACAAAGCAGCCACAGGACAAAGCAGCTTTCAAGGCTTTTCAAACATCCAGTCACACACAGAGTAGGCTTCAGGGACCCCCATCTTCCATTTCCACACAAGTTTTCTCCATAAACCACAACAGAAACAAAACTCACTAGAGAAAGAGAAGAACCCACCAATGCCAGCAGACTAGACTGTGCCAGCACAAACCATGGAATCAAACCCACAAGCCACTCAGCAGCTCTTTCCAGGAAGGAGCAATCACCCACCTGGGCAGAAAACACCCAAACATAAGCCACCTCTGTGTTTGGCCACTGACAGCCTGCTGGATGCAGTGCAAATGGTGCACAGGGCCAGGGTGCTGCAGCATCACTGGAGCAGACTGTCTCTAACAGCACACAAACATGCAGCCAGGCAGGCCCCATGGACACGGCGTTGCTGCTGCACGCTTGAGAATTGCTCAGGAAGGCACTGGCAGAGCAGCAAAATGGACCAGAGCTCTGGGAGAAGGTAAACCTACACTTGGTCCTCCATCGAGCTACAGACTTGGACTTGTTATGTGCCCTCCAGGAGCTGGCTGTTCCTGAGATCACCAACTAGGGAAGGGATGGGAGCATGGAAGTGCCACAAACAGAACACAGCACACGCATCAGAATGGAAGGACTAGAAGGCCACCACTTGAATTGCTCAGTCCCCAGTGCAAAACACTGATCCCTGAGGTCTCAATTTTTATGAGATACCCATAGCACAAACACGATACAGCTGTGCTTCAGGGGACAGGAATAAGTCAGCTTCCAAGCTGCCTCTCGCATTGTCACCTGCTGTTGACAGGAAGTCCAAGGCCACTAACACTTGCCAGAAAGCAGAATATTGTAGCACTGCAAGAAACCAAAACAGCTGGAGACAGGGTGGACTACAACCAGGAGACACACTGTCACAGCCCAAGAACTAAGGTTCATGCAGTCAGATGAATATCACGCTGTAGAAGAACTGGAGAGGAGCCCAGAATTCAATCCATTCCTCCTTCATCATCTAATCCCTTCCTCAATGCACTATTAGCTTGTGTGAGCAACCTGTGGCCCCAACATACAGGTCTTTCATTCAGGAGCAATAAACCCCATGGCTAAGGTACACCTGCTCCTGAGGGAGCTGCTAACACGCTGGGAAAGTTTGCTCATGGAAGAGACACTTTGTATGAGCTCTGCCTGCATGCTTCCTGCTCCTCAGTGTTGGCAGAGGATTGGATGTAGCGGAGCACTGTGACAGACCCACTGGACAGGCCAGAGGCAATGCATTCTCAGGGCACAGCCTAGCTGCAAGAACACCTCAAGGCAGCCAGGCCACCAGAGTAACAGCCTGTCTTTTGGCCACACTTATCCTTCAGGGACAGGAGCCGTGCTTTGTACCAAATTTAAACACTCTTGTTTCACTGTTTCCTCCTTCACAAATCCACCTTTTCCAACCTTGTACAGGACAATGTGGAGTGAGGTGTGAAAGATCTTTGCACCACACATCAGACTGCACAGTGCTCCCTGCTTTCTTACCCTGCAATATCACGCTCCTTAGAGTCCTCCAGGACAAGAGTGCCAGAGCCAGGCCATCTGAGCCAAGGGAAAATATGCACGATCAGCCACGCCGGACAATGTCAAACTAGAGCTCCTAGGATAAAGGTTTCATTGTACACTGGGGTGGGGTCATTCACTGGCCCCCAGCTACACATGCAGAGGATGTTTTCCTACTATCCTTTCTCACATAAATAGGGAAGCAGCAGGGAAAAGCTCAACCTGGCAGTACAGAGAACTCACCACCGTTTTCCTGGATAGAAAGGCAGTACACAGTACCCCCTAAGCTGGCCCTGCTCTTCCTTTCCCCAGCCTTGGCCCTGTCCCTCCATCTCTAATGCCAAGCCCAGCTGAGCTGGTGCGACACATCACCTTTTTGCAGCCTGACTTACATAGAGCTGGGCAGGAAACGGCTTCAGCTCTGCAGACAATAAGCATTCCCAGAGGAAGCTCTGTTAGACTGTATTTCAGCTCTTCTCCCTGCGACTGTAAAGAGCACAACAGCCTTTTCTATACCTGGCATAAGGCCCCTCCTGCTGCTCTCAGAGGTCAGTTTATTGCACAGTTAACACAACACAGGCCTTAGCAGGGTGTCCTGATACAGGAAAAGACTCTTTCTTGTGACGCTTACATCCCAGCTGCCTTATGTTCCCACCATTTCAAACTCTTGTTTCATTCCCCATATGCAGCTATTCACTTTACCTCTTTGTAGATCTTCCCTTTCTCCAGCTTATTTATTTTGTCCCACTGCAGCGAGCCATCATCATCCAGTTTTCTAAAAGGTCTGGAAAAAAAATGGGGGAGACATCAACTTGGGATTTTTGGTGATAGTTAACTCAGCAACCACAGCACTGAGCAGGAAATCTTGTTTACCTGTGTAACTGTTAATAAAAGCTCTGCATGATGAGTGACCTTCTGGGCCTCCTGAACTATTTTCTCAGGGGAAGAGTTCACTGTCACCGTCATCCCTAACAACTCTTCTTGCTTTTCAGCAAAGAGATAAAAAATAACAACAATAGAGAGTAGAGTCCCTCTCAAATGCTAAGGCCATGAAACACTTTGTTCCACTCTGGCTACACCCCAGCACAACAGAGACTACAGAATGTCTTAATAGGATAAAGCAGTCTGTAGCACGAATGGAAGTGGTCTCCTCTGTACTGTCTTTGGCAGTAGCTCTTGGCACAGAAGTTCCAAGCTGTGAACTCCAGAATCAAAAGCCTTGGTATGATGCTGCAAATACAGTACAATCTCATCCAGATGTATTGTACGATCCTGAGCTGCCTCAAGGCAGAAGGAACCCCGCGTCCCATCATAAATTCAATAGCCCACCCATGCAAGGGTCTCCTCAACCATGAATGGTCTCCAGTGCACACCTGCATTTTCCCTCAGAGAAAACACTCCACAGAGCTTCATTCCAGCTCACCATCAGGAAGCTCCCATCACCTTGGATGTACGCACCATGTCATCCCACTGGCCCACTACATCAGTGGACCTTAGGCATCACGCAGCCGTAATGCAATCTGTTCCATTTGGAGATGTCCCTGCTTGTTGTAGGGGGGCTGGACTAGATGGTCTTTGGAGATCCCTTCCAACCCTATGACTCTATGATAATGTTTTATCTCCTAGAATGTCACATTGTCACAGCTCCAGACTACACATGTAAGACACTTCACCCACAGCCCATAAAGAAAACTTTCATGAGGTCATCTCAGCTCATAATGCCATTTCATAGCTTTACTCCTGTTTATTCCAGTGCCCTGGGAACTAGGACATACTAAGAATATATTTAACAATGAAAGAATAGACCCCTCCCTCAAGGGCAGTAACTCCTGGTCAGTCCTAAGTTGTGGCAACAAAGCAGACACAAGTTTCCAAAGCATATAACCCAAACAGCTCAGTGCAGAAGCAACTTGTCTATTCAGCTATCCCTTGGCTGCGTCTAACTGAGTACAACCCAGGCCCCCAAGTGCAAAGGCTTCTACAGCAAACACCATGTATCCAGTAACTACAAAAACATCATCGACCCCTGTCCCAAAAAGCAAACCACACAGATATTTGCTGAGGAGAAGAGGAAAAGGAAAGGTTTTGGCACTCCATCAAGACCTAGAGCCAAGAAACGGCCAGCTCTCACACACACCATTCCAGGTCTCTTTTCTCTTTAAAGACTTAAGTATGTTATTACCTCTAAAAATCTTAAGCCCAGATCACAGCAAAACTGACGAGGCTTCGGACAGCCTGTTTTAGAAACTTACTTTTCTGCTTGGCACTGCCCATTCCATCCCTTTATTCCCAGTTTTCATCTCCTCAGGGACTGTCTGAGAGAGCCAGCGGCAGGCTGGCTGTCTCCCAGACCTAGATTATGCTTAGAAAACCACTTCTTTTTTGGAAAGTAATAGGAACTGTTGACTTCAGGGAAGGGGAGCGGAACACCAGGCCCACACACAGCATTGCCCCGGGACACCTACTTTCGCCGATCAGTGAAGAAGTTGGGCTTGTCAGCTTGCACAATGACCATGTCGAATAAGTCCCGCCAGTTCTTGCCCACCATGTGTTTCATTCCTTTGTCCCTAAGGGCAGAGAAACAGAAAAGTTAACAGATACAGCAATCTTGGTTTTTGTCCACCCAACACTGCAGCTGTACAACAGTCTGTCCTGAATTATTCTCATTTCAGGAACAGCAAAAAGCTTAGAGACTTGTGAATCCCTCAAGGTGTCTCAAGGCATGACGAATCAATGCAGCACTTGGATAGTTTCGAGCCGTCCCGTGCTTCCCCCTGTACCATGGGAAGTCCAGAGAAGCCCCCCATGCAGTAAATGCTGCTAAAGGTAACTAACAAGTGGCAGCCAGAGCCTTGTATCTTCGTCAGAAAGCTGAGAGTCAATAGTGGAGCGAGAGCCGTTGGGCTGCAACATTTTCCACAGCCACCTCCCTGACAGCATTCTCTCCTGCCCAAAACCCCCAGCACACAACTTCAGCAGCTCACAGGAGTGACCCATCGATGTGCAGTAACGGTACTCACACAAAGCTAAACGGACTGTTTGTAATGAGGAACAGTTTCTTCTTGTGGTTCACCAGTCGGTTTAGCACGGCATAGATTTCATCTCCACGCAGGATATACTGTTCTAGATGGGAATAAACCAGACATCATCTGTTTTTGCCGAAGTCTTGATCAGGTTTCTTCAAAAACAAGCCCAAACCTATCTCCTACCCCCACAGAGGTGCAAAAGGCCCAAGTGAGATCCACCTCAGGCAGGCAGGTTGTGAACCACCACAGGGACAAAATGGCCTTTCTTCATCTAGAGGGCAGATCAGGAGCTTCCTTTCCCCTGAATGATAAGGAAGCCTTCCCAGACACTCACATCATGCCAAGGAGCTCACATCAAGCTGAAGGAAAACAGAAACGAGCTTTTGAGGTAGCTGTTTCCACCACTAAAATAGAGCATGCCACTCTACCCCTCAGCTGCCTTTAGTCCGGCCATAACCAAGTGTTTCATTGGGTTCTGTGTCCCCCTGGCTTCTGTGACTGTGTGTAGGGCCTGCACAACCATCTGACACAGAACGTCACGTAGTACGAGACACAACAAAGTGGATTCAGCTCTGTTCAACTCACCCATATCTTTTTCAATCCATTTGTACATCATTCCTTTCACATGAACATCTCTAATCGCATCCTAAAGGAAAGGGTAGGGACAAAGAGCTTCAGTTTTACACAAACCATTCCTGTTTCCCAGCAACTGCCACCACCGAGGACCAGCACAGTAATGACACGTCCCCTCTTCTGGCTGAAAGAACACAGGCTGCTACCTCAATGCTAAGCAGAGGACCGTGTACAACTCTAAAACCATGGCGTGCCCCAGAAGTACTCCAGCCCAGCCACCAGCTGCCCTGTGCCAGTGGAGGCTCTGCCAAAGGTGACCCAAAGGATGGGAGAATGGCCAGTGTGAACAGCAGCAGACACGCATGTTTGTGATCCCAAAATGCTCCTCAAAAGCCAAGGAGGGTTACAGCTTCCATCCCAGAGTGGCCAGTGGGCACAGTCAGAGCAGAGGGGTGGGTGGACCGGTCTGTCAAAACATCGTTCACAGGGGAGGCAGTTTTAAAAAGCTTGTCAAGGGCGTCCAACTAACCCCTGTTTTTCCAGGCCAGAGGCCAAGAGGCAGCACATTTTTGGACACACCCAAGTGCGACTGTTCCCATGCCCTCGTCCACTGAGCCAAGCCAGACACATAAAGCCATTTCCAGAGCAGCAACACGTTTTGCAGCAGTTGCACATTGTCTAAACAGTCTTTATTCCTAGCAGTTTACAACCTGTCCTTCCCCTGGACCTTCAAGTCGCCATTACACCACACACGCTCCTTTAGGAATTGCCCCTTTAGAGGGGATTCCCACTGCTATGGGACACTTGCACAGAGTGCCACACGGGCACCTGGCACTGCTGAAGAAATCTGCTTATCCCTCCCAAAGTAATATCCCTGAAATAGAATCAGAATCTACAACCTCAATGGGGGACAATGAAAGAGGAGGTGCCACCTCTTCAA
Organism: Phoeniculus purpureus; assembly: GCA_028565055.1. Classification (NCBI taxonomy): domain Eukaryota; kingdom Metazoa; phylum Chordata; class Aves; order Bucerotiformes; family Phoeniculidae; genus Phoeniculus; species Phoeniculus purpureus. The sequence continues at coordinate 293,455 of JAOXOE010000745.1, read as the reverse complement.
AGCAGAGGTTTAGGAGCCTCCTTCCACCTTATGAAGGACATAGACATTTTGGAAGGCACAAGGAATCATCAGGAATTGCAGATGGCAAAAAGAAGTCGGGTTTCAAGGACCTTTGTGAGAGCAGGCAACTCAAATCTATTTGTACTGAAGATTTTTCAGTCCAGTTGCACAACAAATGTTTTCCAAGCAGACAAGAAAGGTCTGTTAGGTCAGAACCATACTGACATTTTAAACAGTAAGTTGTACCTATGTAACTGTTATCAGATTTTAGCAATTTGAAGGTCCTTGTAGTTCCAAAGTGAAAGTCTCCGGTGTTTGAAGCAATTATTGAGAACATCGCACAGGATTCTTTTGATTCCACTGGAGTCCAGCGAACGACACAGGTAGAGCTTTTCATGGAAAAATTTGCCATTAATAGGGGAAAAAGTAAAAATGTTCTCTCTTTTCGTTGATGTTCAGCTGAAAACCAAATGGCTTTACAGAATCACAGAATTATTGAGGCTGGAAAAGACCTCTGAGATAATCCAGCCCGGCCCATGACCTAACATCACCACAACCTAGACCATGCCACTGAGTGCCACAGCCAGGCTGTCCTTAAACACTTCCAGGGATGAGGACTGTGCACAATCATTAAACTGATTAACACACATGTTCAGTTTTAGCTGTCTATCTACTGAGAAGGAATGCCTGGCCATGCTCCTGTGTGACTGGATCTAAGGGATTCTGCTGTGGCAGGGGGATTGGACTGGATGCTCTTTTCAAGGTCCCTTCCAATCCCTAATGTGCTGTGATTCTGTGGGATTATGCAGAGCCATTCAACTCTTAAGGAACTCTGGTACTGACCAGCAATAGATGAACTTGTCAACAATACATCTCCATCGTGATGCAGTGAATGCTTTTCTTTCGTTGTGCCATCAACTCGAAAGAATTTAGTGAAGCACAGGAATGTAGTTTTTTTTCCAAAGTCTACTGCTTACTTACACATTCATTATCTCTAGGTTGGGATTTTATGCTGTGCCTTCAAGAGGCTTAGTGCTTGTAAACCTTTAGAAAGAGAAATGTTGACATTAAGTTGCCTGATCCAGAGGTGCTGAAAGATAGAGACTTCCTTAATCACAGCTAAGCAGTTCTGGTGATCTGTTAAAATGACAGCAGTGTACTGCAGGATCAGCAGCTTTTCATGCTGCCCAGAATCAGTGTGGGGTTGCACAGCGGGAGTACTTCACACAGAATCACATGCAGAATGTTAGGGGTTGGAAGGGACCTCAGAAGACCATCTAGCCCAACCCTTCTGTCCAGAGCACTGCTGTTGATAGCCTTTCCCTTGTGGTGCTAGGATAGCAGAGTGTTCATGCCAAGGGAACGGCTGTCCTGGTGGCTGCTTATTTGTAACCAATAATTGTTTAAAGTCAAAGCCATGGAGAGTGCTTCAGCTGTGACTTTTGAGCAGGGAAGACTTTGTAAGCAGTTTGTATGCTGCTTCCAAGCTGTAATCTTAGAGACTTTTAAGATGTGTTTGTCCTAAAAAGCAGGGCACAGCTCTCCAAGCGCACCCTGTCTGTGCTGAGCAGAGGAAGGAACATCCCTCATCATGTTCTTCCTTATGTATTGCAGCACCGAGGTTGAGCCTTTCCCGCTGTACTGCTCTCTTTCTTACGAATAACACCGTGGGAGAAAGCTGACTTCTCATTTTCAATTATCATTCATTTTATTAGGAGAGGTCCCAAACAGCTTTTGGTTCCAGTACGTCAGTTAATGAAGGAACAATTTGTATGATTCATTATTAGAGCACTTCCTCATCTGCAAACTAATGTCAGCTAATAGCTCATCAGTGTGCCATGAATCAGAGCACATTGATGTTGCTGTTGTTTCTATTAATGGAAGGAAGTTCTTGGAAGGCAGTAGTCACAGTACTTTCGGCCATTCCCACACATAGATGAAAAAAGCAAGAGCAAACGAGCACGCTTCTGACTTCACTGCCATAAGAAAACACTTCAGATTGATGTAACAGAAGAAATACCTAACTTTCTCCAGAGTCACTGCTGCCCAGTAGTGCTTTCTGCATTCTGGCTGATTAATGTGAACACAACTTAGATCTCAGCGCTCCAGAGAACAGTCGTTAGCAGCTATCAGGCACTTTGCAAATTAAACTTTTTGTAGTAATCGTGCTGTTTATTTTGTAGTCTTTAAATTAATTCACTAAATGTTCTGCAGTATCAAAGTGCTCCTTTACAGCTATTCTAGTTACTACATAATTATGATTAAAGAAATAAAAGCAGTAATTATGTGGAGCTAGTCTGCAATTTAACACACTAAAAATGATCAAGAATGGTTTATCTTTGCCTTGAAAACATTAACTTTGATTTTTCTGGGTGCTAACTGTAAACTTCTTGGTCACATTTAGGCAGCAGATTCAAACTCAGAAGCTGTAGAATTTTTTTTCTTGAAAATTGTGGCCACTAAGGTTGAAGTGAATTTCTTGGTAATCCAGAAGGGCAAAGTAAGAAATTGAAGGAAAGGAATGCGTTACACTTCTTTATTTATGCAAACTAACAATTAAATTGCACAGAAAGCTGTTGCAGAAGCTTTGCATTAATTTCATTCTGTAATGTAATTTAAGCCTCTTTCATGGTAGATTTTGCATTTCAATGCCTTTCATTAGTTCATCCAAACACTGACAATATCAGCTTCTGCACGTTATCCTTGGTGTGAAACAGCGGTATTTTCTGCTCTTTGTACAAAGTCGGGGTTTTCTTTGTTTAATTTGGTGGTTTGAGACTGATTTAGTTGGGGTTTTTGTAATAGTAGTAGTATTGCATGCAAAGAATCTTGTTATTTGATGTTTGGAAACACATGAGTAAATGGAAATTGTGAAATACCTGGCTCTGCAACCTGCCATCCCTGAACATGTTTAAAAGCTGTGTAGACTTGGTGCTCAAGGACAGGTTTGGGCAGTGGGCTTGGGACAGTTGGGTTAATGGTTGGGCTCAATGACCTTTAAAGTCTTTTCCAGCCCAAGTGATTCCATGATTCTACATGAATTTGAGTAGTGCAAAAGGCAGAGGCTGTGACTCACTCAACAAGAGACTGTCTTACTGGACAGAAACTGGATAAAAGGGACAAGCACTAACAAGAAAATAACTTCCTCTTGACCAGCCCCGGCACTAAAAGTAAGCAATGCTTTGGACTTCTGTCCAAACTACCTTTGCAGAGCAGAGGTTCTAGTGTGCTCCTTCCCTAGACCCCTGCCCCACAAAAAGCAAAGGAAGCAAAAGGAAAAGAAAGAAAAGAAAAGCAAAAACAGGTAAAAACTTGGTAGCCTGAGGAAGTATCAAACAGGGCTCAAACAGGGCCCAAAGGAAAGAGACTACTTAGTTTTAGGTCTCAGCTTCAACCTTTCCTATTGTCTTAGGGTCAGCCTTTCCTGGGGGTTGGACTAGATGATCTTCCAAAGACCCTTCCAACCCCTAACTTGCTGTGGCTCTAACTCAGGGGCGTGTGTCTAGCGTTCAGCCTGCTCCCAGACATACAACCTGCAACCAAGATTACCACTAAGAACTACGGAAGAATGTCAGGTTTGGACAAGTGTCATGGGTTAGTCCCTGACCTCCAGGCATCACAGCTGGCTCTCTGCTCTCCTGCCATGTGGACTTGGTGAAAGATACCAGGATAGTACACAGGGATCAGTTTTGCAAAGAATGTTTGTGTAGTCTCATTGTACAGAAAAAAGCAAAAGCCTTTGGTGAGAGCACAGGTCAGTCTCCAACTTTTCAGCAGAGGTTTCAGGAACTGGCACAGATTTTCTGTTGGAGCTCTCTTCTTTGCCTCCCCAGTCACTCCTCAGCCATGACCACTTTCCTCACCAGAGGGACAAGTGTCAGGATTAGCACTTGGGAGTTGTGGGTTTGAGCACACTATTTGCCCGGTACTGAGAATGAGCTAGGCTGTAGGAACCACCCACCTGCTCTCACGATGTCCTTTAGGAACATGTCTACTTGACCTCAAAAGCAAGCTCAGAAGAATGCTCCTGACAGAAGGCCTCATGAGTCAGCTGTATCCTCTATTCTGATGTTCCCATCACAGGAGGAAAAACAACAACTAACACCCTAGAAACATTAAGGTCTTGTGGGAAGCTGAGATGGTCTTATCAAGCAGTAACAGAAAGTCAGAACGTGAGCTGTAACCCTTGGCTGCAGCAAAGCTGACAGGGTGGATTCTTATCATAAAAGAAGCAGAGCAGTTAGAGAGCTCCGCTTCCCTCACAAGAAGACTGTACTTCTTGGGCTGCTGCCAGTGGATAAGCGGAAGATTCTCACAAGCTACAGACTAACCCTCTTCCACGAAGAAAGGCATGCAGTAAGGCTGGGCATACTCTGTCCACAGAAGTCATGCATGGCAGCAGTCTCAAGCACTTACATCTTGCACACAGCATTAGCTAAAAAGTCAAACTATCTCCTAGACATGCTGATAATCTCATAGCCTTTTCAAAAGCCAAGAGTGAAGCTGGAGGGCACAGTTAGTACCTTGGAGTAGCTGGCTACAGTCACCCACTGGAAAACATCCCAAAATGACCAGACTACTCTGTAGCTGCAAAGAGAAGGGCTGGATCTCAGATCAGGCAAGACCTGAAGGGCAGGTCTTCAATCAAGATTTGTCTACAACAATCACTGTATAAAGCAAGCTGTTTGGTACCTGATCAGACCAAGCCTCTTTGAAAATGGAGACGTTAACAGGACAACATAAAAAGTCTGCAGAACCAGAACACATGTGCACAAGCTGTGTGACATACTTCCCATAGCAGGACCTTCAACGTAGCCAGCCTAGGCGCTCCCGTGCGAGATAACGTACAGCTCTGTATTAAAGAGAGATACCTAACGTGTTCTGAAAACACAGCTTTGAACTACTCCCTGCTTTAATCTAAAGGGGCAGTAATGGTGTCCTATTAGGCTACTCACTAGATTAGGGTACTGTAGGGCTCACCAGTGCTAACGCGGCAAAAAGCTCAACAATTCCTAAGTGGGTTGACAGATGGGGCAGAGCACATTTTACTTACAGATATATCCTTGTAAAGATGCACCTGGTCAAACTCAATGCCATGAGTTATGAAGTAATCGATGACTGAAGACAGCAGTGTCATTTCAGGAAGAGAAAAGATGTCCATAAACTGCTTAAGTGATGGCCCCTGGAAAGCAAAAGAACGAAGGAGACACATTCAACAAAAATGATTTTAAAAATCTCAACAAAGCCCAAACAAGTATCACCCAGTACCATCTGCAAGACATTCCAAGCTAACAAAAACACTCATGCAGAAAGTCCCAACAAGTGGCTCTTGAGTTGCTATAGACAACCTAGAGTGGGCATGAAGAACAAGCACTTCATCCCACACAGCAGTCAAGTGGAAATGGACAATGAAATCTTGGCCAAGGAGTAACTTCCCCTGCATTAGGCAATGTTCCAGGTCTCCCAAACGTTGGCTACTTTTGCTGCCTATCAATCATGGCAGGTTGACAGCCACATTTGGCTCCAGCTTGTTTCTCCAGCATGTACCTCCTGCAGGGCACTATGGCCAGTCTTACTGGTAAACAGCAGCTGGAATCAACGTTCTCATCTTTCATCACTGAAGTGCCAGATCCACCAAAGGGACAGTTACTAAGGTCTTGTACAGGAGAAGCAATCTGGGAAGTGCACAGACCTTTCAGTGAACCAGGTCACCACAGGTGCCCTGGCAATCCAGTCCCACAGCCTGCTTGTGTGAGATTGGAACAAGCCCTGACTGACAGCTACAACGCTTCAACTCTCTGGGACAGTACTGGTCTACACATTCACTACAGCTATGTGAAAGACAGACATGAAAGCGGCACTCAAAAGACAACGGAAGGTACACAGCTGACAGAGGATATGTGCTGCCTAATGAAGGATGTGCTGCTATCGTCTCAAGGTAACATCTCCAATAAAGCCTAATCTTGTACGGGTAGAACACGAGATCTGCCCCCCGTTCACAGCACTAACCAAAGGCAGGATTGGAACAACACCAACTGAGGTCAAGAAAGCAGATGCAGAAGGGCAAAGGAATAACAAACAGCATTTTGTCTGAAGTCTGTTACCAAAAATACTGTGATCAAAAGCGATGCTGGTGTGCTGAGGGCTACACAATTTCTGTCCAGCCAGCACAGGACAACTGGACCTACAGAGAAGAGAACATGAAGAACACCCTCTGTTTTGGCCATTACATTGCACATGGTGGTGCTGCTTAGCAATACTTCCAGGGTCCTTTCAACAGACTTTTGTCTGTTTTGATGTGTGGTTGCTATGGGAACACTGCTCCACTACCAAAACTAAAAGTTCCTCAGAATAGCCCCCAACTTTTTTCCCTGTTCATGGATTCTGGAAACAAGAGGGACATTGGCTGTTCCTACTGGAATTGCCAAGTGATTCAGCAGAGCACAGCAGAACAACGACCTGTCCCACCAAGACCTTAAGCACAGATGAGGCAACTACCTGGTTAGTGTAGCTGAAGACTCACTTTGTAGGTAGTCAACTCTGACTGCATTTTTCTGCCACAGGCTATCATCCTACAAGGCAACTTCAGCCTCCTCCCTTCCCTTCAGTGGCTTCAACTTCCTTATAACAGTCATACTCACACAAGTCAGGATGAAAACTGGACTGCAGCTTTAGAAACACATAATCATTGAATTGGATTGGACTAGATGATCTTTTGAGGTCCCTTCCAATCCGTTATGATTCTATGATTCTATGAATTATTTATGTTGGAAAAGATCTTCAAGATCATAGAGTCCAACCATAAACCAAAGTGTACCAAGGCCTCTGCTAAACCCTGGCCCTAAGCTCCAGACCTCCATCACTTATGAACATGTTCAGGGATGAGGATTTGACCCCCTCCCTGGGCAGCCTGTTCCAAGGCCTGATGACCTTTTCAATAAAGGAGTTTTTTCTAATGTCCAACCTAAACTTTCCCTGGTGCACTTGAGGCCATTTCCTCTTCTCCTGTCACTTGCGACTTGTGAGAAGACACCAACATTCACTTCTCTACAACCTCCTTTCAGGCAGCTGCAGACCGCAAAAAGGTCTGCCCTCAGATTCCTTTTCTTCAGACTACACAGCCCCACCTCCCTCAGCAACTCCTCACTCCTCCAGACCCACCTCCAACTTTGTTGCCCTTCCCCCAGCCCCTCAATATCCTTCTTGTATTGCGGTGCTCAAAACTTAATACAGCACTTGAGCCTCACCAGTGCCCAGTACAGGGGGATAATCACTTCCCTTCTCCTGCTGGCCACACTACTTCTGATACAGGCCAGGATGCCACTGAGCACACACTTGGCTCATACTTAGCCATCCATCTATCACAACTTCCAGGTCTGACCAGCTTTCCGGTCACTCTTCCCTAGGCTTGTAGCATTGCATCAGGTTATTATAGCCCAATTGAAGAACCCAGCACATGGCCACGTTGAAGCCCACACAATTGGCCTCAGTCTGTTGATCCATCCAGTCCATGTCCTTCTGTGGAGCCTACCCACACTACAGAAGCTTTTTCAACAGGTCCCCACTATCATCAAAGAACAACACTAGTCCTGCCAGCAAAACCCACACTAGTTGCACTGCGTAACCCCTGGTAAGATCTGTGCCTTCCTGCTGCAGGTGTTGGGATGTTAGTAGCTGTTCCCAACATTCCTGCCAACAGAGGATCAAGAAATCTCTTAAGGGGAGAAACTTCACAGCCTTCAGCTACGTCAGTGCCACTTGTCTTAAGCCTCTTGCACCTTGTCATGAGCACCTAGTCCTACAAAAGGCCACAGCATGAAGCAGATTTCACGTTTACATTTATTTAGAAAGAAAGATGAAATCATCCCAAGTGTGCCAAGAGTGAGGAGAGTTGAACAGATGGAGGCTGATCAAGTGCAGTTTACAGACAGATACAAAAAATTCAAAACAGAAACATCCTATTTCAAAGGGGAAAGAACACTGAGCTGTAAACAGAGAATAAACTTACCCAGAAAGCAACTGCTCGGATTAATTGCTCCCAAGAGAGAGAAAGAAATAAAAAACTGACCTTGCTGGAGACTTCACACAGCAGGCCCAAAGGGACATTACCAGAGGAAGCCTGCCCTTCTCCTTCCAGCTCTACATTTAAGGCAACTGAACAAAGGGCAAGAAACAAAGCAGTTCTAGGGGAAAAGGGATGTGAATGACCTTGTTTGCCCACTGCACCACACTAGACACTTAACCAAGAAAAGCCCTTAACTTCCTCTAGTTCAGGCAACCAAAGAATTTCTGCAGCTCCTACCGTCAAACTTTCAGTCCTTTACTGGGATATTAGGTCCTCCTGCTTGAAAAAACCCCACACTAACACTCCTGGATACACACTCTCTGAATAAAACCTGGATATGTGTGCAGGGGGAGTCCCTTTCATGAAGGAAAAAACCCCTATGCAAAGCCACAGAGAGAAAGGATTTGCAAGTCCCCTGCTGCTACACACACATATCCTCTCCCGCACAACTCACTGCGAACTGCAGCTGCCTTCGGTAGCTAGATTTGTCCAAGGAACAAGCAGCGAACGTCTCCCTATCAGTCTCCACGGCCATTTAGCTCTAGGCCAATAGCCCTGGAGTTTAGGAAAGCTTCACATGCTAAACTACTAAATAACCTTTGGTGCAAATTCCCACTAGAACAAAAACACACACAGCAGCTCCCTGAGGACTGACCCTTTTGGAGCCACAGGGACGCTAGAGTCATTGACACGCTCATACATTTTACTCTGTTTTCCTAGCTGCTTAAAGAGCTGCTGTACCACAGCAGTAAAGAGCTTACAATACCTTGCCGTAGAAGTCACTCATCTGATACAGGGGGATGTGCTGTGTACCGCCATAGAGCTCGATGACCTCTTCATCAGGCACTGGTTTGAGCCCTCTAGACACAAACCAACAGCAAGGGTTAGTATTCACGTGCCTGCACAGAGCGACACACTGCAGGGAAGACAGCACCAACAGGCTCCTTCCCAGAACTCAGACGCTGCTCTGGCACGACAGACCGGCAGCTTCACAGCTCCAGAGTTTCCTACAATTAACATAAAACCCTTCGCGAGACATTTTTCGGATACCTTAGCTACTCCTGCAGGTTAATGGAAGCCCCCCTCTGTGTGCTGTCAGTCTGCCCCACCAACCCGGCGCACGCCCTCACGCTGGCCGCACGGGGAACGGTGGTTTTGGAGGGTATATGAGGTATATCAGCCATGGTGTATATCACCATGATGTGCACAGGCATAGGAAAAGGGCTTTCTGAGAACACCACTTCTTTCCTGCTCAGTTGTCCTAAGCATAGCAAGTTCTTTGCTAAGCCCATTCGCTGTTTTCTTTCAAAACACCATAATCAGTGTACATTATAATATAATGGGCTGGTGCAGCTCAGGAACATGAGACTATCTGACTGTATGGTTTTTGATGGTTGTTTACTCAATCAGTCAGCCACCTTCCCTTTCATCTTTCCCATTCACAGAATCACAGAACAGTTTTGGCCAACCTTTTCCTAGCCTTATCAGCAACACTAAACGCTGTCCCCCAGCGTGCAAAACGTACCCTCCAGGGATGGTGACTCAGCTCCCTCCTTGGGTAGGCTGTTCCAATGCCTGACAACCTTTTCAAGCAAAGAAATGCTTCCTAACATCCAACCTGAACCTCCCCTGGGATCACAACACACAGTACAGCCTCTGACAAGTTAACAATTCAAAATAAAAGGGCACTTTAGGGAACAGACACTCTAAAAAGGGGAGTTACAAAAGGACACTGGAAGAACAAAAGAGTTTAAACGTGTTTTTGCTAAAAAATCTTCTTATGAAGCTGGAGAGAAAGATGAGTGTACCAATCCCCTCTCCCCCAGCCCCTGCCAAAGCTAGCCTCTAGGAACCCAATTCTCTCTGATTATGAAACTCCCTTTTTAATATTCTTAGAGTGTCTACTGTAACTGAAGCTTAACAAGAAAACGGCAGAGTTCCATAACAAACCTTACTTTACTTCCACGCTCAGGAAGTACAACACATTTACTGGAGCTTTGCTAGCAGTATCTATGAATTCATGCTCTTTGCACACCGATCTCACTTCATTTCGGGCCAAGGTTCTCTTCCAGTGTCCACTCTCACAACCTTTTGGAGAAAAGTTTGCTTGGCACTGTTTCAGGCACTTACTGCAAAGCACACCCAACTCTCCTTGGAGAACAGAAGAGAAGGAAAAACAGGACAACCTAGGCCTTCAACTGAGCCTGGGCTCTGATGCAACATTACTTTATTGCCATGTCTGCACTGCTGTAAGATTTTATTTGCGCATCCAGACCAGTCTCCTCGCAGCTTTGTGATAAAGCAGAGTAGGTAACTGGTGGGATACACTCCTCCTACCTAGAGAAGACAGGACCTCAAATGGAGGACTCCTTTCCTAGCTGCAGTTTGCTCCCAGCCTTTAACCTGAGCATGCTGTAGCTGCAATGCAGCTATCATGCACAGTACATGATCAGATGTGTTTTTCACCAGTACAGAAAACCTCCAGGCCTTTCCACCCACACTTGGACTTGAAACACTTGAGGAAAATAACTCCCTGCAATGATATGCCAAGCAAGCATTTAAAGCAAGTGCAAACTGGCTGAGCCAGATGAGACTGTGCTCTGCTCAGAAGAAAAAAACCTCACATACTACACGAACACACACCCAGGTGTAAGTAATCCACCTTTGCATATATGGGCAGTGAGTGCCCTGGTCTGGCAGATGTGGTGATGACAGGTCATAGGCTGGGTGGATGAGCTCAGAGGTCTTTTCCAACCTCAATCATTCTGTGATTTAACAAATGATTTTCAGAACTGACAGACCTGTATGCCGTCCCCAGCTGGACATAATGGAAAGCATCAATCTTCATGAGAAGGCTCTGTGATAAGGGACAGATACTTGCTGTTAGAATTGGGTAGGTTTACACTGAAATCTTATTTAAGTTACAAGTTCTGTACAGATGACATTTATAAAATAAAGTTCAAAATAAACATTCCATATTAAGCTGTATTTATTCTCCAGTCACTTTTAGACACACTTATTCATACAGTGATTTTCTTTTTATTGGCCTCTCTGGCAAAAGGCCATCTTTTTATGAGCAAAAATAATCAAAACTTTGCAGATAGGGATGCAATTGAATATGAACAGTTTCTGTGGCTCAGTCTCTTCTTATCTCCCTTATCAAAGCACACACTTTCCACAGGAGCTTTGTGTGCACAAGAGTTCTACCTCTGATCACATTTACCTTAAGCAGAACTAAGTGGTCAAGTTTAAGTGCAGACCGCGGCTGCGCCCAGTCATTCCGGACTGAGTTCTCCTCTCAACCACTTCTCCACCTCCCCAATAATATTAGGCAAAGATGCTCCCAAGCACACCAGGCTGGGAATATCAGAGCTTTCTCTGCACTATTTTGGTATCAGACTCTCCTACTGATGAGCTGTCCCTTCTCCTTCTTCCACCATTCTGAAGCCATAACACGAGTTCCTTCTCTGGGCAGAGGAAGCCACCTGGTCACTAAACCAACACTACTCTGTCACTTCAATAGGGACAGGTCAACACAATTTTAGTGTTGCTTCCACTACAGTGCAAGGTCACTGATTCCATAGAGCATTCACAACCTTCAGGCATCTTCTTTTATCATGATACCTTATCAGTGCTGCTTGTTACACCATGGGCAGACCTTCTGCAGCTTTGTTAGGAATGCAGGCACATAGGCTGAAAGATTTACTTGAAAGATTTACTTGGGCACTACCGAGCCTTCCATGTGTTTTGCAAACTGATCCTGAGAAGAGTTCTCACCTTCTAGTCACTGAAAGCGGGCTTTGATTGACCAGGCTAGTAGCCTGCCCAAAGAAGGGAACTTCTGTTTCTCACAGATGTACTTTTTACTTTGTCAAGCATGAGGCATGAGCAGACTGCTGCCACACTGCCACCAGGGTTAGTACAAAAGACATGGGAAAACTCTGTAGTTCTTTTCTTCATTCTCTCTCTTTTTTTTAAAATCACTGCTGGATATTTTCTCTGCTGCATTCCCACCTGACTGCCTGTTTGCAGCTGCCAGTGTGACATCACCAGGCACCAGGCTCTCATGAAATCAGTCCAAAGCATCAGAAAGGGTTAAAGCTAATGCTTGTACTTTGCTTGCCTGTGCCCTTAAGCAGCATGCATCTCAAGCAGCTGGGATCTTTTTCCAGGCACTTCTATTACTTCGGGTATGGGTTGGGGAAAGCTTCCTAAAGCATTCTCCAGACAAATAATTGCTATCATTAGAGTAAGACATAACATCTCTCCTCCTGGCAACTTGCAGTTGCAGGATTGAAGTTTGTTGTTTAAATATCCTGAAAGACAGAAATGTTCCCACAAAAAAAGCTGTTTTCTATTAATCAGCTTCTGGAATTAACTGACTTTAAACTGGCAAGGCTGTTTAGCTTTGCTAGAACATCCCCTCCTGCTACAGGCTGTGCTAACACAAGTTTTATTTCCCCAGGAAGGTTTATAAGCAAAAGGAACCCACACACAGTTTCCAGGACTCACTGATAGTCCGGTCATCAGTGTTATCACAAGCAATGAAAGTATCTTCACTAAAATCATAACACAATGGCAGACAAAGCCCAGTAAACTGAACTTTGCACAGCTTACCTTTTGTATATCATAGTGAAGCCCACGTATGGCAAACCCTGGAATGTAGTCATACTTCCCAAGCCCTTCTGGATACTAGGAAGACAAACAGCAACACCATTACAGGTTATCAATAGAATTATTTCACCTCTAGAGCTGGCTCAGCTCTACTAGTCATTTCACCCCAGGCATAAAGCAACCAAGGAACAAGCAACCTTCATTTTGCCCCTTTCAACAATGAAAGTGGATGAAGAATCATCCACTGAGAAGGATCAGAACCCTCAAAAACAGCTTCTCTCATGAAAACGTAATAGCAAGAGGTTGCTTCATGTAATCTCCTTCAGTGCAGACATTTGGGAAAACAACAGCATTGCAGAGGCCCCCTAAAAACAGACATGAGGAGAAGAAAATGCATAGGCCAGTCATTATTGCAAACAAAGGTGTCACAGAATCACAGAAAGTTAGGGGTTGGAAGGGACTTCGAAAGATCTTCTAGTCTAACCTCCCTGCCAGAGCAGGATCACCTACAGCAGGTCACACAGGAACATGTCCAGGTGGCTTTGGAATGTCTCCAGAGCAGGAGACTACACAACCTCTCTATGCACCTGTTCCAGGGCTCTGTAACTCCCACAGTGAAAACATTTTTCCTTATGTTTACACGGAACCTCCTGTGCTCCAGCTTGTGCCCAATGCCCCTTGTCCTACCATTGAACGTACCTGAGAAGAGCCTGGCTCCATCCTCCTGACACTCACTCTTTATGTATTTATAAGCATTAATGAGGTCACCCCTTCTCTAAGCTGAGGAGAACCAACTCCCTCAGCCTCTCCTCATAAGGAAGCTGTTCCACTTGCTTAATCATCCATTACATGACATGCTACACAGCATTGTCCACATTGACCTGCCCATTGTCCAGTCCAGTCCAGCTCCAGTTGTGGCCCACAGTCCACACTGATCCCCCATAACCAGTATTATTTCCATACTGATGTAAAAGAGACTGGACTGGAACACAGAGCATGGCAACTACCAAAGGAAATGAATGTCATGCACAGACAGAACTGTCTGCAATCAGTGAGTGCAAAGCATGAAATTGATGTCAACGATACAAGCAATTGGTATATGAACACAACGTGGCATTTTGCAAGCATGTCTGGGACGTGGCAAGGACAGTGGTAACCTTAACCATTACCTTGAATTGTTTTATTAGGATGTCCCTGGCAGTGTTGAATATCATAGAGTGTAGTAGATTAGAATACTGTGCTAATGTGTAATCGTAGTCAAAGCCATATATCTCCACATCTCCCAGGCTGATCTCATTGTTAGCATAGATGGCGGCTGGATTGAGGAGATTGCAGACTCCCGGTGGAAGGAGATCTAAGAGAAGGGAAAGAGAGAGATTAGAGGGATTAGAGAAATTGTGAGGATCACTGAAATTCCAGATTTCTTTCTGGATGTGACAGCAGCTGGAAGTACCCACACAGCAGCAGCAGCAGATGAGCACAGTGCTAATGTTAAATCACACAGTCCTCTTCATCAAAAAACAGACTGTGAAACCTCTAGCTGGGTCTGGTACTGATGATAAACACTTTCACAGTAAGACTGACCTTTAGGGTCAGTCAGGCAGAAGCAAAACAATGACCTCAGGTCTCTGGCCTATCTGAAGTAAAGCAGAGCCCAGATTTTGGAGTGTCAAATTCCCAGCTTCCAGCAGCTGCATTTTCAGCAGGGTCACCAATGTGAAAGGTGGCCTCACCAGAAAAACACAAGCCAAACAAACAGGCTAACTGCCCCCCTCCTAGAAGTCTAGATTACTTCAAAGCAGAAATTCCAAGGTTTGCCTTTTGGCATTTTTTGTTTCTCTCAGAAGCAGCCAGAGTCACAAAGCAGCCCTGCAGGTACTGTTAGGGCTTTTAAAACAGGCAGGATGAAACAAGATTTGTATAAACGCCAGTAAAATGTAAAAAACCCCACATCAAGCCACATTCTTTGAGCACGTCATGGTGATAGCAACAAGCGATCTGCTTCCCTCCAATAAACAGTCCTTGCAGTGTGTTTGTCACTTCCAAACAGGGCTCCTGCTCAAGGCACTTTTTAATAGCAGTTTCCTCCCCAGAGCACTGGCAAAACACGGTTAAGTGAGCAAGCAGCTCAACTACCTGTGCATCCCTTTTCAGAGGGGACAACTTCAGGTGCACTACAAGATGAGAGTGAGGCACAAACCCTCCGGCTTTATAACAACTGCAAGATGAGAAAGAGCAATAAAAACATCTCCCTGGAGTAGGCTCTCTAGTCAGATCCACACTGGCAGAGAGGGCGAAGAGACATTTCCTTCTTCCTCAAATTCCTGTAACTGATATAAGTATGAATCAATTTTGAATTATAGGGAATGTGTAGACACTTTCCATAGCCTACACATACCCTTCCTGCCTTAACTTTTGGATTTTAGCAAGAACCTCTGGGATGGTTCTTCAGTACTTCCTCGCTATAAAATCCATTTCCATCTGCCTCTAGAACAGTAACAAAAAGAAATCATTAAGAAGAGATACTAGCCATTTCCATTGCCTGGGATTATAACAGAACATAGGCAAACGTTCAAAGTACATTTGTGAGCCCTAACTCAGAGAGGTGACCAAAGAAACACGATTAGATCTATCATAATGTTGAGTTTTCAGCATTGCAAAACATACTTTTCCCTCCTTCTGAACTCACTTTCCTCTGGCCTTAAAACCTGCAGTTCCCCAGATGATCAGCTCGAGAGGAACAGCTAGCAGTTTTTTAAGTCAGGAGGGCTGACTTAGTGGCTACTGTGAAGGAACAAGAGCTCTTTCAGTGACTCTGCTGGTGGCAAAGTTCCTGGAAGAGGCCAGCAAGAGTAAATTCAGTAAGAACAGATGCAATCAGAGTACTTTCCACTGGGATGTTAACATAAATAAGATCCAGATGATCACCATCATCACAACACAAATGTTCTTTGCACCATAAACAAACAGAGCTCTGCTTCCTGTCCTCACCTCCACATTAATTGTGAGAAGTTCTTTTTTGAAGCAGGCATTGGGATTTGCTGGGGATGATTTTTCTGCCTCTAAACAAAAACAACCCATCCTCAATCACAACACGGTATGAGCATGCAGTGCTTTCCTCTTGTAATGAAAGCACTTCTTTGATTATTCACAACAGATGCACTCCACTTGCTGCTACCGTATGTGGTGGTGTAGTAGTAGTGTAGTAGTGTTGCAGGTCCTTGTCTGGATCCCCACACACCTCACCTCAGTCATCATCAACATCATGGGTCAGAGACCCCGACTATATCTCAACTAAGAGATAAATTTTAGCTAAAGCATCAGATACACAGGGAGGGGTTAACAAACCCTCTGACGAATCCGCAGGCAGTGAAACAACTGATTCGGTTTGGGGAAGAAAGGCACCAAGACATTTTAATTCACTCCCCCCCCCCCCACATATCAAAGAAAACCCCCCCACAAGATACAGATCCACAGAGTTATATCACACTGCTCTTACACTGAACCAAGATAGAAATGTCTGAAATCTTCATTATAGACAATTTCTCCTTCTCTCTGAAATCATGGTGGTCACCTGACTTCTGTCTCGATCCTCATTAATCTTCAAGGTTCTCTCCAAGTCCAGGCAAATCTTCCCACTTTCCATACATTTTCTTCACCTTGAGGAGTGATAACTCGCTCAGCAGAGAGGTGATAACACTCTTGGCAATAACGTATCTCTGGACAGTCCAAGATGGAGAGAAGTGAAGAAGCAAAGAGCAAAGATAGTGGAATTCATCAAGTGGGGAGAAGGGGGAGGGCAGACATTTTTCAACGTTTTAAACCCAAACTTTAAACTGCAGACTTAGAGAATCTAGTCAGCTTTTAAAGCAGAACAACATACCCCTACAGAGAGGCCCAGCTGTTCCAACAGCTTTGACACCACTTTTTGATAACCTGGGAATGGCACAAAACACCACTGCTTGAACCCCAACTCTCTTTTCACGTAAGACCCATGAGATCTGATCTAACAAAATATGCCAACCACAACCCTGGCATAAATGCAATCAGGACCACCTAGGGGAGAGGTATGATTTTATACCAAAGAAAGGATAGTCTCAGATGCGCCAAGAGCATGATGTGAGACTTAGCAGTGAGCTGACAGCCCTCTGTCCAGATCATCTTACCCCGGTCAGACGTTTTGTCAAACACAGCACATTCTCTCATACCTCATAATGGCCAGGGCAAGATGAATACAGTAGCCAAAACGCTGTATCACCATTGCCTCACACAGGACATGCTTCCTACACACCCTTCCTGGTGTTTCAAGACCTCCTTGCTGGGTTTCCTACCATATCACTGTCACCAAACCAATTGGCAGCAGCCTACTGACAGCCTGATCTTTCCACACCATCATCCTCCACCTGAAATTTACTGTAGTGTTTAAGTCACTGATCTCCTAGAGTGAAGGGTTTCAGAGACTCGTGCTGCATGTTTAGCTCAGAGTAAACAAACATCCACTTGCAGCATCACCCTCAGTACAGTGATAGGTTCTGTTTAATCTCATGGGGGCTCTGCAGTTTTTCATGCAGGAAGGAGCAGAAGCTAGGAGCACGTCAAGGTGGTTTCCATAGAGAGCCTGAAGGGGCCTGCTGTACTAAGCCAGGCTTCAAGAAGTTTGGCTCTCTGTTTGCTTGTTTGGGGATTTGTGTTGGTTGGGTTTTTAAAGATAACCACCTGGGTGTTTACAAATCCTGAGTGTTTCATCAAGTCCTGGGCGGCAGACCTCAGCACTGTTGCTCTGCTGACACTGGGCATGTAGCCTGCCAGGAATCTCTGCTTTAGTTTGTGTGTAAATACAGACAAAGCAGAGGACATTCTCTAGAAGCCCATGAAGAGGCCATTTTTCAAGAACAATTGCTTTTGCTTTTCCTCTACCAAGACATAGAAACAGATTGCTGGACAGATATTACATCAAGAAAAGAAAATACAATTAAACCCAGTTTTATTTATTAAAAAATAATTATAATTCAAACTACTTCTTTCATTTGGGTCCTAAACAGAACAGAGACAATATCACAGTTAGTGACTGTCTACTCAGCACTTCACCCATGATCTCAGGGAGAACATCAGTGAGTAAAACCAGCTCTTGCAATAGATACAAACCCCTGCAATCCACACACTTGCACAATCTGCTCCAGTCTGCAACTCTGACAGTGTGAAGGGAAGCAACAAAAGCAGACCACAAGAAAGCAGGTTTGATCTCCTGCATCTATGATCTGTAATCACAAGGGGAACAGACACAACATCTTCCTCTTACCAGGAGGCCCTCAAGAGCTGCTTAAATGGGAGTATCTTCAGGCCAGCACAAGATTCTCATTCCAGGCCATAGCTCACATTGTTAGAAAGCAGTAATGTTCAATCCCCAACATGACAGCCGGGATGGAAACAAAAACAGGTAATTACCTCTGAGACGGTTAGAGAGACCAAGACTCCTTATGGCCCCTTCCCATGGGAAACTGGTCTAGTCAGGAGGTGCCAACCTCATCGCCTGC
This sequence comes from Phoeniculus purpureus, assembly GCA_028565055.1. Taxonomy (NCBI): domain Eukaryota; kingdom Metazoa; phylum Chordata; class Aves; order Bucerotiformes; family Phoeniculidae; genus Phoeniculus; species Phoeniculus purpureus. The sequence goes on along the minus strand of JAOXOE010000745.1, from coordinate 275,242 downwards.
TGTTCTGAGCTCCTAGGGGGTACCTGGGAGGAGGATGGACATCATCCTCCATGCTCTTCATGAATCAGAAAGTTCTTTTTGCTCAGTGACTTGCCTTCTACAGACAAACTGACAGTTCCCCTGCCTTCCAAGTACCTCCTTATCCTCTGAAAGTTCCATTTTGTGCATTTCCCACAAAGCACTCCAACAGCTAAAAGAGTTGCCTCTACCAAGAGCAGGGAAATATTGCTTAAAATTAAATGGCAGACAAACCATGTTAAAAGAGTGCTGAAAGTTATTGTGGAGCATAGTCTTAAATTTATGCCATTAACCCTAAATATTTGGGGATTTCTCACCAATTAGATCTACACAAACCATAAGGAATATTGAAAACTACCACTTGGTTCCAAAACAGCAGGTTTTTATATACAAAGGCACTAGGCAAATTGTGTTGCAAGAGCTCTCTCCAAGAGTTTACTTAGGAAAGCTCAACTGGGAAGTTAATGTAACTGCTCACACTTCCAGCTCTAGTTGCTGGTTCCCAGTCCCAGTTTAAACCATAGAACCATAGGTGTCTCAGCTTGTGAAGTGTGCACAGTGCCTGAGCAATTCACAGGGCATTTATTATCATTCCCTGGTTTGGCACAGAGTGAGGCCCTCAAATCTTTGTGCCTGCTGAAGATTAGTGACCCAAGCAGAATCACAACGTGCTGGATGACAGAAATCACCTCTGCCTGACACCACCACAAGTACAAGGGCAGTGATCACGCAAGGCTGTTGTCTTCTCTCCCATTTCCCAATGCAATGGCCACATGTTGCTGACTGTGGCCGGCAATATTTAGGTGCAAAGTTATCTCTTGATCCACACAAACTCAAAAGAGTGAGGACTACCTCTGAGCTGCAGTGCTACCAGCGCGTAACCAAGTGCTTGCTGCCTGCAAGCTTGTCCCGATTCTCAGCAGTTCTCACACGTGTGAGCTTCTCATGCAGCAGCAAGGAGCTAGCTGTTATCTTAAAAGGTCCTTAAAGGTTGCTTTGGAAAGCTGATTTACTGCAGCCACATTTACAAGTTGGAAAGATCTAGGAACAAAACCAGACACACATGCTTACAGCTTAATTCTTACCCACTGCCACCCCTATTGAGTTTCAGGACTGGATGTTTCCTAGAGTGTAAGACTTCAGACAGTGCTTACCGAGAGAGCAATCAGCTTTCTCTAACCCTCCAAACACCAGAATACAGCCAGTCTTGCTCAACACCAAAGCTCTCACCACTGTAATTATACTTTTCCTTTTGCCAGAGGAAAAAAAGCACAGAAAGTGGCATCAGCTTTCTCACATTCTTAGAAGTAGTGAAATCTGGTCTTAAGAGTCGAAGTTGAAAAAGGAAGAAGAGGAACTGACTTATCCTCGGTTGACACCAAAGATTTCACCTCAGCATCACCTTTCATGTAGCTGTTGTGCTGTCATTTGCATCACCACAGCCTGGCAGAGCACAGCTGTGTGCTTCCATGAAGCTGAGAACCTCAAGTCATTCTGGCCACCATATCTGTACCACCACCAATCTTCATTGCAGAATTCCTCCTCCTGCATGCCCTGCCCTGTCCAGCTTGGTCAGCATTTAGCACTGGAATACCCTCAGTGCAAAATGCAACATTGCTCCGCTACAAATCAGGTCACAGGCAAGAACCAGTTTGAAAACACATCATCAATTCTCCTTTCTCCAAAATCAATAGCAATAACTGACAATCCAGGACAAAGGACTTCACAAAGGCTGAGTTTCAGAGAAGGCAGCACCACAGGATTATTCTCAAGCTCAGTGCTGATGAATATTGGGATGTAACATTTTCAAATCCATAATGCAGCCTCAGACATTCAATTTTACATCAGCGTTAGAAACCAAGAACAAAGGAACAGGCTGATGCTACATTTTGCACAACTCAGCTCAGTCATCAAAGCGACGACTTCAACCAGTTTGGACCATCTCTTTAACAGTCTCTTTTAGGAAACACTTGGGTAACAGCAGAGCCTGGACATTTTGGCTGGTGAGCTATTCTTTAAACAAGCAAAAACATTCTTATCTAACACATCTAGGAGCTACCTGAAGGTCTGCAAAGAGTCTGTTTTGTAACATATGGGCTACTTTACCTACCTGCACTTTGCATTCAGTCCTGCTGCATTCAGCTCTCCATCTCCAGTAATAACTGTTCCTCCTGCACCCCAGTGAACTACATGAACACAACCTTCCCAGTCTGCCACGTGGCAAACCAAGCATTTTCCTAAAGGAACATGACAGCTGATTAACATCTCTGTGCTTACATGTTCAACACTACTAAGAAAGAAAAGCTGCCTTTGAGGAGATGAAGGTCCAAACACTGTTGCAGCTCTTGCAAATTGGAATCTCTTTCAAGCAGTGCAGCTAAAAACACAACTCAGTCTTGGATCAAGTAGGGGCTTCACATGAAGCTACTGTTCTCTGTCTGCACCTTGCATTGTCTTCAGAGCTCAAGTCACAGCACCTCAGATCCTGCAAAAGCTAGAGCCAAGCAGATTGAGCACTCAATGGATCACTGGGCGATTCCTTCACATTTGTGCTACATGAAGGGCTTTAGATTTTGTGTCAAATCTCATGCACTGGAAGGTGGGAGAGGAAGGAAAGACAGAACTTGCCAGTCTCACAGTTCTTACAGACAAATGTGACTGCCTGCTGCCCTTCTTCAAACTCTCACTTAAAAAGAATAATGGAGAGCTATGTTACAGCAGGCACAAAGTCACACTTCCTAGCTCGCCACAGTCTACCTTTAGCATTCCAAAACCAAACCAGCAGGAAGAAGTCCTCTGCCCTCATGACATGAAAGGTCATCTGCATTTTTAGGACCATTCAATGTAGCAGAGCTCTGCTGCTGCCAAAAAAGACCACAGATCCTGTTTTAGGCATGGACAGACTTGGTGAACAACAGGAATTTTCTCCTTGCTTAGTAAGATGCCAATAGAGCTCCTTGGTTAGAGGAACGAGCACACACACACGAGTAAAAGGTGTCAGCACAAACCGAACTCAGGATCATGAGACATCCTAGCTGCCATGGCATCGGTCTTCTCCACCCTCACCCTTGTGCCCACGGAGAATTACAAGTGGGACCCTGGATTTCTCACCGCATCGCAGAGTCAACACGACTGTGCCTCGGTCTAACCACACTGCTGTGTGCCAGCAGTGACAAATCAGAGACGAACGCAACAAGCCCTTCATGCAGGACGATCCCGTTAGGGGCCGGTTGTGAAGAACCCCACAGCCTTAGTGCTGAGCCCAGGCGAGGGATGTTCGTTGAGAGAAGCCCTGGATGGGGAGAGGGAGAGCAGGGCTAGGTTTCATCTTCGAGGGCATTGGAGTCGTGTGGGTAGCACTGCTGGAGAGAGGGTTTCTGACCCGGGCAGCTCACAGGGCAGAGCGCACAGCCCGGGCTCTGTAGGGGGAAAAGGGATCGGAATGTAAAAGCGGGGAAGGATAAACGGGAAGGGCCGAGCCTGGGGGGATGCGGCTTCCGGTGCTCCCTTACCGTACACCAGCTTCTTCATCTCGTGGTACCGAGCCCACAGGTAGCTCTTGGTGTCGGCTCCCTCGGCCGGGACGAACTGGCTGCCCGTGCCGGGGCCGAGGTCGTTGCCGGGACGGGCTCTACCGGGGGCCACCGACTGCTGCTCCCGGGGTCGCCCGTGGCCGCCTTCCCCGATGCTCTGGCTGGCCTTGGGCCGGCAGCTCTGGTAGGAGGCGGCCACGGCGAGGAGCCGAGGGGCTGCACCGCCGCCCCTCCTCAGCGCTGCCATGCCCAGAGCCGCCATGGGGCCGCCGGGCACCGCTGCCGCCTCAGGGCAGCCGGCGCTCGGCCGGGGCTGGACCGGTCCCGCTCCGATCCCGCTCCCCGCTCCCGGCCAATCCCCGCAGCGCGGTGCGAGGGGCCGGGCCGTGCCCTGCCCCGCCCCTCCCCGCCCCGCCGAGAGGGCTTGAAGCGGCGGGGACGGACGGGCTCCGACCCCGCAATGGAGAGACAGAACTGGCCGAGGAGGAGGGAGGCGGGGAAATGGTCCCTCACGGCAGCCCAGCCCCGCCCCTCGGCCTCGCCCTGCACGGCGGCGGTCACGTGGGGGCGCCGACACGTCTTTCCGTTCGGCTGCGCCGCGCTCGAGGTGAGGGGCGTGCGCCAAGGGGTCTGCGCGCGCCAGGGGTTCGCGCGCCGCCGTGAGGCCAGGGAACAGACTGCGGGAGAGGAGGGGAGAGGCGACGGAGGAGGGGGTCGCGATTTGTGCGGGAGGCGCTGGCGCCGCGGCAGGCCCCGCCCCGCCCCTCACTTGCCCCGTCCGGGATTTCTTTTTCACACGCAAAGGCGGCGGCCCAGCCCCGGCTATGCTTGGGAGCAGGAAAGTGAAGCGCCTCTTGCAGCTGGTGCCCGGGAAGCAGCGCTTCGGCGTGTACAGGTTCCTGCCCTTCTTCTTCCTGCTCGGGGGAGCCATGGAGTGGTTCATGATTAACGTCCGCATTGGCAAGGAGACCTTCTGTAAGTGCGGATCGGCCCCTGCTGAGTCACCGGTGACCCCACCGCGTACTCCCCTCGCTCCGGTACCTAGCGCCGCAACCCTGGCTGTCAGAGGCCAGCGGGTCCCGCCGACAGGACGCTGGGAAGAACCAACTTCCCGGGCTGTCAGAATGTGGGTTCACCTGAGATGTGGCTTTTAACTCAATAAGAAGTATGGAAATGAGTCCTGAGAACTTAGCTAGTGGTACTTGGTTTGTGGAAATGAAGCATTCAGTTCTCAGGGGGCATTCTTTTCTAAGTCATGGGGATCAGGAGAAGATAGCAGATGTCACTCCAATCTTCAAAAAGGGTCAGGAGGAGGACCCAGGTAACTATAGACCAGTCAGCCTCACCTCCATCCCAGGAAAGGTGATGGAACACTTTGTCCTGGATGCAGCCTCTGGGCATATGAAGGACAAGAGGGTCATTAGGGACAGTCAGCACGGCTTCACGGAAGGGAAGTCATGCTTGACCAATCTAATAGCCTTTTATGAGGGCATAACCAGGTGGATAGATGATGGCAGAGCGGTGGATGTGGTCTATCTTGACTTCAGTAA
>JAOXOE010000745.1:232721-270041 GCA_028565055.1 Phoeniculus purpureus | reverse complement strand
GTTTCTCTGTGCCCAGCCCTCCAGTCTGTCCAGGTCTCTCTGAATGGCAGCACAGCCCTCAGCCGTATCAGCCAAACGTCCTAGCTTGGTGTCGTCGGCATCTCCCTGGCATGAGGGCACAGCAGAGCTTTGTCTCAGCTTTTCAAGAGCAGCAAAAAGTAAAAAAAAGAATAATCTGTTCTGTTGTTATTGAATTCTTCACTGGAGCAAAACTTTACCTTCAATGGAGGCAGGTGTCCACTTTGGACTTTGCAGATACTGAACACACAGACTTTACCTGTACTGTGGATGTGGCCAGCCCCAGCTCCTCCAGAGAAGGTGCAAAAATTGCAACACACACTGTGGGGATGAGTGGTCTCAAGAAACTTCCTTGTTACTTAAGTCCTCTCCAAAACCACCCAGTGGAAGTTGGGCACTCCCCATCACAGGGACAGCTGCACAGACTTCGTGAAGGAGTAACTGTTTCTGTCCAAGGCTTCCACTGTGCTCTGCTGAGCCTGGGCTAAGCCACACTGATTACTGGTTGTGCTGTGCAGTTCCGTGCATTCTTCTTTCTTTCTTGTCCTGTCTCTCCTGCTGCCTTCTTTAGCGGGTGATAATCTACACAACCAGAGTTCTGCATTGGACTTCTGATCCCTCTTGGCACAGGATGGACTGTCTGCAGGAGACCACTGTGTCTTCAAGGCCTGACAGAGACTGGGAATCTTTTTATCCAGGATTACCAGATCCTACTGCCCTGCAGCAGCTGTCCTTTTGTCTGTTTTTATGACAATCAAACTTTCTGGGAAAATGTAATAAAGAAAAGGAATATGATGTTTGCTTTATAAAACAGAAAATATCACATCTATCAATAAATCAGATACTATTTCCTTCTGTAACTTCAAAGTACTCAGCCGTTTTGAAGCACCATTCCAACCAACATAGTGCATTTGCAGTTCAGAGGGGGCTACGTACATCTAGGGATGATCTTCAGTATCCCAGACTGAGCAAACAAGATGTGGAAGAAGATCTGGATTAGTCTCCTCTGTGAAATGGCACCACTCGCCGTTTCACTTCCTATACCAAAATACAGGCAGGGTGGAAGTTCTGTACAGCTGGCAGCCTGTATGGCAGGCAGCGTTTATCTCCAGATCCACAGATATGAGCGCAAGTGAATTAAACATCATGCTGTCTGTCTCGGTCATTTAAACAGCTCTTTGTAAATTGTATGTCAGAGGCATCTTGAGAATTATGAGGTGGATATCACTTAATTTTTCTTGCCATCTGTGGCACTGAAGAAAAACTCTTCTGGTTTTCAATTTGTGTAAAACAATGCCTTTTTCCATATTACTGTTCCAATTCCCTTTATTATACAGCTACGTAGAAGACAGTCCTGAAGCAGGTTAGCTTCCACAATGAAATTAAGGCTTGCTGTTTATTTTCAAAGCAATTAACGAGGGGGCAGCTGGGTCTGACTGAATCTTATTGCCACTCAGCTTGTTGCCAATGCATCACTTTATTTTCAAAGTTTACTGGTTTTGCTCCTTATGAATCAATTTTCAACCACATTTTTCAGCATCACTATTCTTAGCAACTATCAGGCACCTCTTGCAATACACAGGATTCTTTACCCACACACAAGCACACACCAACGGAGGACCCAGATAAAATCAGGATCAGCAACAGTCAAAACTGCTTGAACTAAAATGATGGGACAGTCAAACCTGGTTAATCCAAAACACTTTGCAAACTATTTTTATTCAAAATAAAAAGACTCAGGTAAACAAAGTGATGGTACATACATATTATAAACCTGGTTAGTAGCTTAACCTTCAGGAATACAAGATGTAATGGAAAGCCAAGCCTGTATTAGCCAGGTCCAGAAACATATGCTGAAAAAAAAGTCACCAACATCAACGGTTTAAATTTTTACAGAAACAAGTAAATTTTCTCATGGAAGGGAAGGACTGAGGAAGGGAACAAATAATTATCAGTTGTCTCCAACTGGTTTATGAAAATAGCAGTCCTAGATTAATCTATTTTCCACTCTCACAGAAGCCAACCATTTCCCATACATACTTTTATTTTCATATGAAAGTTTTGTTTATGCCAGTGCAATGAATGGCAGTGAAAAACCAATGAGGGGCTCCAACACCCACAAAGAGAAAGAAAGACAGGTCTTTTTTTTTTCCTTGCTTTTTTTAAACCAGAGTCAGAAAACAGATTCTTTTGCTGGTATTGAGTTCTAGACTGTAGCCATTATATCCTAAATTTTACTGCAATCGAATGAAACACCTCCAATATACAGAGACAGGGTTTTGAAATAAATAAGCAAAACTTAAAATACCCAATCAGGGCCAGCCCAGTGGCTTAGCGGTAGTGCTCTGCACTGCCATGCAGGAGGACACATGTTCGGTTTGCACTTCCAATCTCCTGCTCCTGGGCCAGACAGAGCAGTGAAAGTTCAGCTGCTCATGCAGGAGAGAGTCAGCGCTGCAAGTCTGCTTATCACTGACCTTCAGATAAATTAAACATCTGAGTTATACAGGCTCCAAAGGGAGACCCATCCAGTCCTCAAAAGAAAATAAATAAAACAATAACTTAACTAAACTCCATCCCAGGTTCTTTGGTGTCATTTTTGTTACTGCTAATAAGTAGGAGAATCTGGTGGTGTATTAGTAAACTCCCTAAGACTTCCAAATACTCAAAAAACAGGATTTGCTGCCTGATTTGCTTCGACATCCCAAATTTGTCCCTAAAAATTGCAAGGCCTGTGGTAATTGAACCTCATTTTTAAATCATACTGTATATATGGGAATGGTCTAAATCTATCAGTTTCTACTTTACTTACTAAACTTGGTCGCTTTCAAAGGTCAGTAAAGAATTTCTGTGTCACTGGTGTGCTACTTGCAGAGTTCCAAGTTTTCTTACGTGCTGCTTAGCTCCGTTCTCTTCACATCCATTGCACATCTGACCTAAAAACTGTCCTTAAGTGCCTCTTTGGAATCACATCGTTCTCTGTGCAATGGCTGGAGATTGCAATAGGAGAGGGGAATTAGCCAGTAAAATGAAATAACGGTTCATACTTGCACGTCTCTTGCCTTGTTATTAATTACATCAGCAGAACAGAACCAAATATATCCAGTACTTGAAGATAAATATTTGACTTTTTGCCAAATGCATTCAAATAAAAATGTTTTGTCCTGTTTGACTTTTAAAATGCATTTCCACATGAAGAAATTCTCTAGCAGTAACATGAACTGCATCAGGAAATCAGTTCTTTGGGACTGACTTGCTGTGACGCATTTCTGCCCAATACATTTTCCAAATGAATGCAGCTTTCTCAGTTGCTTAATGCTATCCAAAAGTATTAATTCTTTGTTTCAAAATTAAATAAAGGATTTAGCTTTAAACAATTGGACTTTGTAGTCCAAAAGGTTCATTAGCTAGGAGGACAGGCAAGTCTTTAGCAGAAGGCAGTCATAACCTTGAAATTTGGCAAGAGTCTATTGAGCTAAAAAAACAATAGCCCCCCCCACCCAAGGCTGCAAGGAAAGCACTCTATTTCTCCAATGTACTAAGTCTGCTGAATTTACACATACCACACGCTAGGATTTTACTCTAAAGTTCATTTTAGTGTCAATTTTTCTTCCAATTTTGCATTGCAAAACTTTCATCAAGGTGAACCAATACACCTAGAGATGACGTACAAAACTGTCTTACAATGCCTGGTCTTTAACAGAACGTGTGTGGATTTAAAACCACGACGTTACTTCACTAATAACATCTCTTCTCTAACTTAATCTTCCAAGACCTAAACTGGTTTGAAGTTCTGAACGCCTCTCCCACATACAGGGAGAAAGTTTCCCCTTCCCACTGCTCAGTGTTGGGAAATCACAGAACCCCCAAAGCAAGTCACAGTAGAAGAAACACTTCACCTTCTAAGGGTTTGCCAGCACACACCTTCCCTTACTGATTTAGGATCACAATGGCCTTGGCTACACAAATAAATGGACAGGATTGGACAACATCAGCAGTCGAGACACCCTTGTCTCATCCACACTAGCACTTCCGTGATTGCCGTGGCTCACTCAGCAACTCTGCATTGACCTAAGCGTCTTGTTTTCTTAACGTCAATGCGTGCCTTACCTTCAGCTTCTCTTAAGAGATCCTCCCTGTTGACACTGCTGCGAGACTCCTGCTGGAAGTGGCTAGCACACACAAGCACATACACACACATTCTTCTAAGATGTAAACTACAACTAATTTCACATTCCACTGTATCGATCTGCAAATGTTTTGTTTGCTTTTTTTTCTTCTTTTGTATAAAAACAATGGCATCAGATTCTCAACAACAAAGTATAAGAAAGATGAATCCTTGACTACACTTAAACCAATTATGAAATCACCTTTCAAACAAAGGAAACATATGCAAAAAATCTGTATTTGATAAAGTCAACTTAATATAACAAAAAGTGAAATATGCTTATTAAAAGTGTCCTTATATAAAAATGGTCTTGCAATGTACAGTAAAATGCAATACAAATTATTGTTGGTTATCTCTTCCCACCCAGTAACTAAACCAGCTATTGTTCCACAGAACTCCTTATATGCCAGCATCAAAGAAAGAAGCAATTATGCAACTAAACATTTTCTATGTTGTACGCCTGACGAATATTAAGGGTATCTCGTAGCATCAAGTCTCGCAAACGCCACAATGCATCGGCCATTGTGGTATGAGCCCCTTTACTTTTCAACCAGTGTGAGGGGAGTCGGCTTTCTTGTTCTTTTGATAGGTGGACATCTCGTCTTCGTGCTGGAAGGTCAAAACATGGTTCAGTTACCTACTGGCCTTGGTATTCACCTCCATTTTTCTAGAAAAAGGTGCATATAATTTTTACAGCTTAACTTTTGATCATAGTATTTGAGCCCATATAGCTGATGCTTAGATTTAGACAACATCAATGGAATGAGCCTGCTGGTAACGTATCTAAAACCAAATCAATAGACTGGGAATATAATTATGTGCAGGTGTGCATTTTACTAAGCAAGCAGTAGATTTATTTAGCCCTCTCTGTAATAGCAAAAACATTAATGGCTATGAAGAAGTGTAACCTGTCTAGCTACATCCCACTCTGTATCAGAAGCCTTACCTGCAAGGGTCTGGTCCCACTTGCTAATACTATTTGATTCAGCGCTAAGCCCCTCAATGTATTTCAGATAGGCTTCAGAATGGAGAAGCCTCTGTGTCTTTGGTGGAGGGGAGACAAACATGGGAGTTGTGGGCTGCTGCATGACTGGCTGACTTGCTGGGCTCTGGCCAGGATATGGAGGGGGTGCCTGCTGTCCCGGTGGGCCAAGGATTCCTATCTGCAAAGACAAAGCAATGAAGAGATCACATTTGAGGGAACTGCAAGGAAGCTGCTTCACAATGGAGATTCAAAACAGGCAATGAGCAAAGGAGTGAAAATATTTCCCAAGATGACACCCACTTCAACCAGGGCTTCTGCTGGAGTCACCAAGACACAGAGAGAGAAAGTGCAAACAAACCATGTTCACATTTAACAGACAGTATCATTCAGATTCCTAATCTGTACAAAAACACACTCTGATATATGGTTTAGTGGGCATGGTGGTGCTGGGTTGGACTTGATCCTGGATCTGTCTTCCAAGCTTATTGAGTCTATGACTCTTCTCACCATTTCTCCTCTCTCCTATTAATTGCTCCCTCCGTTTCCTTTTTATTTCATGCTTTCTCAAAACTGATCAGAGATTTTGTGGTCTGTGAGGTGTGGGGTTTGTCTCCAAAACATTGAATCCAAATGGACCTTGATCCTTGGATGACTGGCATACTGCCACAGAATAAATGCTAACCACTGCAAGCACACACACTGAAATAAATATCCCAGTCACACAGAAGAATTCCCACCATTCAGATTAAGTAACAGTACTGAGAACTCTGAGTACAGAGAGATATCCTGTGGTCTGGAATAACTCAGTGTCACATCATATTCACTTCAGTGCTTTCTTAACCTCTGGTTTTGTTTACACTCTCTAGCCAAAACTCTTACTTCTCTTTATGATGCAAAAAATGAGTCAATAACACTGGCAGTGTGCTGAACACGTCATCTGTATTAACGGCTGAGAAGGAATGTCTGATTGTCCCTGTTATCCAAACTCACTAACTCTGAATTGCCAACGACCATCTGCTTCAGCAGTCTGTGACATATATGAGCAAACAAAACCATTTTTACCTACTCATCAACGGCTGAGAAAGTGAACAGTGTCCTGAAGTCCAGTATCACCACAGCATGCAAAACCCATCAAAAAGCTAAACAGTGCATTGAAATGACTCAGTTTAGTAGAAAGACAACAAAACCCTGGGCAGAACGTAACTAGTCTAGTAAATATTCACCCAACGAATACAGAACCACACTCTGAGTGTAAGATAATGACCAGTTCTAAATACACCAGTGTGCCTTTGGTTAACTGGTTCTCAATACATTGCTGTGAATTTGGTCTGTGTTCTTCCTGGGAAAGGAAGGCTGTGTGCATCTTTACATGTCTTAACTGAGATATCATTCTAATGTCAGTTCAGAGCCTTTGAGCTGCTTAAATAATTCAAAAATTACTCACCTGCTGTCCAAAAGGACTTGCACTGGGTGCTGGAGCGCCTACCATGGGGGGGACATTTTGGCCTATAACACCTATATTCCAAAATACAGTAGAATTAGTTTTAATTCAGAGCAGTGACAAATACATTTTTGGTCTTCTATAGTAAGAATTTATACTTCAGTATCATTGGTCCCAGTTATTTTAAGCAGATATACAACATTCAAATAGTCCCCTCTCCCCCAATTACAAAAAAAAAATCACTTTAGAAGTTTCGGAATGAAAAGAAAACAAAGAAAAGCCAACATGACAACTACTAAACGTTGCTATATGGCCTGTTGAATTAACTTAATTAAGGAAATGCAAACTGAATCAGTTCTGCTTTTCATGTTACTTAGCGATTGCTTGAATAAATCTTCTCGTTTAGAATATATACATCTTTGCCTTGTCAAGATCTTCCTGGAATCCTTTTCAGAAAGGAAATGCTGATTTGCTTTACCAGCATTGAGCATTTCCTTGGTTTATAAAATACATTTACAGCAGAAGGAAGAACCAAGCCATCGCACAAATTCTGTTAGATCTCACTAATACAAAATGCAACTCGCAGGTCAAGCCTGTATGAGACCATGAACATTTAAAATACATTGCAAAAAGTAAAAACTATTAGTTTTTCTCAAACCTATTGAGGTTTTTCCCTATTGCAGAAGAAAACACCTGTGACAGTCTTACAAAAAAAATTACCCTTCTAAATGAGTGCCATGCAGTTCCTTGAGCTTTTACAGACAGATGCTTTGGTGTGACAACACAGAAGCTACACATGGTGCTGCTTTTCTTTCTGTTTATGCCAGTTCCCACTCATTCATTGGAAAAGCTGCCAACTAGCTGTGCTCCTCCTGCGGGGTTAATCTGCTTGCAGACACCTGTATCAGCGATCAAAAGATGTGCTGCTGCATTCTGCACAATCAAGCACAGCGTATTGCACCTTCCATTTCAAATTTTGCATTTTCTATCGATCACAGCCCCTGCTTTATGGAATGCATCTGTATGAATAGCAAGTGAGAAGTGGGAAAAACACTGATAATACAAGCTGTGGAACACGGCTCAGAATTTTTATGTACCAACTGGAAAGGTCTGGAGGAGGACACCTCACTTCTCTAGCAGCAGAGCATGGCTTCACCTGTAGCCCACCCAGTCTGATTTAGTGCCACTTCACATGTGTTCCTCCATGCCCAGTCATTAGTTTTCCCCTAATCCTTTCAGTTTTAAACACCACATGCACAGCCCGCTTGGGAAAAACTCTTCAAAGAAGTGCTTTGTCCTGGGCTCATCTCTCAAATGTGTTCTTGGCTGATGTGTGCTGAAAGGCCCTGCCTGCGTGAGCCAGGAACAGGCTCACAGACACACACTGCTTTCCCACTTCCTCTACATGACATTACGGTGACTGTTACACACCAGCAAAGCTGCAGGCTGCACACCTAATACTGGAGAAAACAAGCCCCCAAAAAATCCCCAAAACAATCTGCATACGGATGGAAGTCTTAACAGAGCTTCTGATAATCACAGCTGCAACAGTAGAGGAAGGCCAGTGAGCCCACTGGTGTCCACAGTTGGTTTGACTGCTGAACATATGGGATGTATGTCATTTAAATAGATCTAAACTTGAAGAATCAGCAGAAAACAGGATCAGAAGGCAAGTGAACACTTCTCTCCGTAATGGGACATGTTAACAGCATTAATACTGGAAAAATGTTTGTGTTTGGTTCAGCCTTGCTTTTCAACAAAACTGGGGCAAAACAACCTACATGGAGTAGATAGGCTCTCAAAAGTCAACTAAAAATTTGGCCACAATAGAAAACTGCATTGACTCCACTGTTTCCATCAACGAGGTTTAATCTCAGCACTGTTTTACAGTAATATGTGTCAGTGCCCCAATGGCCAAGGGGTCTTACCTGACCACATTCATTTAAGTCTGACTAATGACAAACATTAACAGACTGAAAAAGAGTTCAGCAAGGAATGAGAGCGGTAAGTTTCATTTATGAGCCAAATTTAAATACGAAAAGGAGTGGAAAGATCCCATTCAAATAACATAAGCGTATGTATAGGCTGATTTCATCTTTTCAGGGCTCTGACAAACAAGCATAGTCCAAACTACTTCTGGAGCAGCAGCATGTTTCTCCAGTAACCTTTCCCTGATGATTTAACAGTTCTGTCTGTGTTTTGCATATACCACATATATTCAGCAGTGCATTGTGTGCACTGCAGCTCAACAAACTTGCTATGATCAGCAACAAGAGCTATGACCCAAACAAGCTGCAGATAATTTCTGTAACAACTGGTTAAACAGCAAGTACACGAAAATGAAAAAAGGAGTGAATGAGGATGACAATCTTACCGGGCGGTGGGATGCCTGGCATAACTGGCGGAAGTTGGTGGGGTGGGGGTACCCCTGGGTGAAGTGGCTGCATGCTGCCCATGCTAACAATGCCATCAACTGGGCCTTGCAAAGGTGGCAGCACCGGTGGATAGCCACTTATCATGCCTTGAAGGACACAACAAATTTCAAACATGCATCAATAACATGCAATACGATCTACACAGTAAGACATGCACTATCCACACAGGGAACAAAACAACCACCAAAAAGCACCCTTAGTACAGCAAGACCATACAATTAGTATCTTGCACAAATGAATGAAACTTCAAAATAAAAAGTTGTAAATATGAAACATGATAATTTTGATTCATTAGTGTTTAAGCATATTTGTATGTTTCTCATGGGGCTGGACATGTTAACACAAGGAACAACTTTAGCCATAATTAAATGTTACCAAGGCAGGCAATTTTAATATTGCTTGAAGCTCCACTGTCTGCATAGAGATGACAAACACAGCACTAACACAAGCTCCACTGTTACGTGGGCTGGCTCAGAGACCAAACCCAACTGGAACCAAAGTAAAGGTCTACACGTTTTTCTGCGGTGCATTCACAGAATTAACACACAAAGGCCCCATAACATTGACATAGTTGAAACTAACAGCAATGGTAGGGATGATTTTTATTAAACCATCTCAAATAGAAACTAAAGAAGTAACTTCACTTTGAAAGCTGACAGCACTGGATGTGCTGGGCTGCAGTGACTTGCGCCCTCGGCACTAGACCCAAAGTAAAGAGACTCACAAGGAGCATCTGCAGTCCCTCACAGGATTTCAATGACAGTGTTTGCAAGGTTCTTTGTAGGAAAATCAATGATACAACGAAGACTGTCTTGTGCTGCTGCTCACAACTTAGCTTTCTGCATGTGAGGAAGGACTATTTAGAGCTTACCCTGTTTTCAGCTCAGGTTTGCTGCTACCCACGAGGTGACCCTACACAGTGTAACTACACAATGCTTACTAGGTCCTGAAATGTAATTTGGCTGATCCTGACCTGTTTCCTAGGCCTTTCAACATGAACAGATTCATTGTCAGGTAACCCAGAAAAGGAGTTGGAAAGATAATGAAAGAGGACAGAAGCAGGTCTGAAGAGATGAGGCAGGTTTAGAAATACAAAACTGCTGGGGCTGTTCCAAGAAAACACCGACTGAGTCTCTGCCATACTCATAAAAGAAACTCTTGGAACAGGAATTTTTTGGAATAAGACTGGCCAAAACCTCCCACCAGCTCTGACTGAAAACAAAGCTGCCACAAGCTCAAGTCTGCAACAGATCAGGTAGCTTTAAAATACAAATTAAATGGATCACTTCCTTGGGAGGTTATGAAGGTGAGAAACCCGCAATTCCCAAAGCTTTACATGAGGCAAATGAGGAGATAAATTAAGAACTGATCTTCCTCGAACCTTCATTTTCCACAGGACTCCTAGACAGACACTTATTAAGCAGACCTTAGGCACCTATTTCAAGTCTCTGGAAGCCCATTTGTACCTCTCTGTTAACATAGTGATGTCCAGAGTTCTAATGGAAAAAGAGTAAAACAAAAGCATCCCTAGAATAAAAGGCTTTCAGTGTAGCTACTGGCTGGTACTTCCAGTGCACCCCAAGCTGCATTAACATCTTCAATGCATTTCCATACACTCCTGAAGCTTTAAAGCAGACAGACAAAACCACTTGCAACGAACAAACCTGTATTTATCAACCACAAAAGCTCACTGGTACATTTAAAAAACCCCAACCCATTCAACAACTGGTTCTAATGATCAAAGTTGTCATTACACCTCCACAAGAAATAAGTTCCTGCAGCTCATCACAAGGTTATAAGAGCAGCCACTTTCATACTCCACGTACGAGTTACCACTTTGATTTTAAACTAGTAGGCATGAGCCAGCTATTACCAACTCCTACAGTCGTGATTCGTGATGTCTTTCAACTCACTTGTTCTTCCATATTTACTATAACAATGTAAGATTAAATAAACTTTTTAAATGATTGAATTGACCAGAAACAAAGCACTAAGAGAAATGCATCTCAGAAGGCACCCAGATCTCCTGGAACCATGAGCCATGAAAGTGTTGGATTAACTTCTGCAATACAGTACTTCTCTGACCTGGAGAAAACCTATCAAATGATGGAGGAGGACACGAAAGAGGTCTCAAAAGAATCAGGTATTTCTAAATAAGACCTGTGGAAACCAGAAGATGCAAGACTTTTTTCAAACAGACCACAAAAAAAACCCCAAAGAGTTTAAAAAGATCCACTTGTTCACCAACTTAAAGGAAGTACTTCACAATGTCCAAGTGAAGAAACTTGAATAAGATGATAAGTTTGCAAAATGAACGGGTTTTGAAAAGTTTTAAGAGAGTGTTCCTACTAAGTAGTAATACTACTATCAACGAGTAATAATAATACTGCCTATCAATAGCTACCTCCCAAAAACTGGAAGAGCGACAGACTGCCTAAAAACCAAGACCCAAACCAAGAAAGCGCAACTGCATGAGGATGATATTTCTACATATGCTAGACTCAAAATCAATACTGAAGAGCTTTATTTTTAAGGTTTTCTCAGTCTATGCACAGAGGTGTACACGTACACACACAACCCCCAACTGCAAACAAAGTGAAAACAAAATACAACTTGGTCTAAACAAACACTTTGCAAACCAGAGCCTATGAACCAAATAAGGAAGGTGCCTTTTGTTTACACATCCTATTTACTGAAAACAACTTTGAGAGTCTATGATGAAGCGCACTTCAGGCTCTCAGGTCTAAATATGTCCACAGCCTGTGATATGGGGAAGAAAAATGACAGAAGAATAAACTGAATATAATTGGAATGCCTCAAGGGCAAGTTAAAAAACCACCAACACTCAAAATAAAAGCCCTCAAAATACAAATTTTTACCTACTCAGCACTATTTTGAGCCTGACTGAAGTAATGTAATGACTTTGGTTACAAGTATGGAAAGGAAAACAACTGATGGGGTCATATCCAATTCATTTTATGAACACTGTATTGCTGATTCCCACATAAGAAGCTCCAATAGGCTACACAGTCCTTAGACCTGATCCTGAAAATACTTTGAGCGTATTCCCTATGAGCTCAAGTTGGATTACAATTGGTAACAAGCAAAACAACCAGCAACAGGGACTTCATGGAAGAGATTCTCCAAGCTTGACTCTATTCTGAAAAAAACACCTGATAAAAGTAGCAATATCATTGTTTCGTACTTGTTTCTGCAAAGGCTCTAGAACACTGTCTGCCCTGCTGACTGGTGCCTAACAGGCAATTCTGTAAAGCTTTTGATGGGATTTAAAAGCCTGTTTGGATTCTGTTTGCCTCTTACTTTCCTGAAAATAAAACATTCACCTCCTACTTTGCCACTTGAGCTGATGCTGCATGCGCTACAAGACTGCATACAGCTTGCTCCCCTCCTGCGACAGCAGGACTAAACGTGAACTCTGCGAAGTAGAGTGAGTAAACACAACTGCACACAAACAGAACAGAACTACTGCACAAAGAGGACCCTTTTTCCCTGCATTTTCAACAGACTACTCACTACTGGAGCATGTAATGTGGGACTACCATTGCAGTTATGCATAGCCATTATGAAGAAAGACTGAAGAGGCTGAGCTTTTTCTTCTGTAAGAACAGTGACCCAAGAGAGTTATGAAGGGGGTTGATATAGTGGATGAGAAAAAAATGGTCATAGCTCCTACGTTTTACCTGCAACGGGTGTCAACTGCTGATTGAGCATCCCCATTGGTGTTGGTGGCGGCACCACCCCCATAAGAGCCCCGACAGGAGTGCCTGCCCGGGGGGAGGAATTCTGCTGCTGTGCTGCTCGCTCTCTCTCCTGCTGCTCAGCAACTTTAGCTGCCCGCTCTGTAAAAGTATTTTAGATTTTCAGTTCTGTTTTGTAACCCAGAATTTCAAAATATTATCTGTTCATTCAAAAGGACTAGTCAAACACTGGCATAGTTTAGTCAAATATAAAGTAGAACAGATGAATCTTTTTATACAGCATATGATTTGAGTTCATGTGGCTGCAGCTAAAATTTTTTAGTGAACCTTTAATGAAAAATATTCCACAAAGTTTTTTTTTCTCTTTCTTAAAAAAAAAAAAGAAAAAATAATAAAACCAAATAAAAATTTAAAATGTCAAAGAACAAATTTGTTAATAACACCAGTGTTACCAACATGAAGCAGCAGTTCAGCACTAGGCTCAATCCGCACTAGAAAAACACGGCAAAACGTTCCTTCCTTTGACAACACTGGTTCAGCTAAACCAGCTGCAGCCAAGGCCAAGCTGCTCCAGGAGTTTTAAGTACCATGTCTACCAGATTTGCTGCACCTAAAGTAAGATGCAAACAGCAGATAGCGGTGCCAGCCTGTGGCCCATTTTTTCATGGGCTCCCCAAATATTTGACTACTGATGCAGCTGAGAAGTGGTGGATAATAGGGGAAGCATTTGCAAAGTTTCCCCAGTGTAGGGAGGCCCATAGCATTTGGAACGTAACAAGCAGCAGTTTGATGAACCAAAAATCTTTGTCTCCTGTCATTTTCCCCATTTGGTCCCTTTGAACTGATTTTTTTTTGGCCTGAAGATGTCTAACTCACATCATGCTGCTCACTGGACGTCATGTGAGTCCTCTTTATGATGAATCTGAACATTATCTCAATCAAGTTTCTCACTGAGACTGCAAGAACAGGAGATCTGCAGGGCAATCTTACCAGGGGACTACTCTATGGTAAAGGAAGGGCAAAGGGTCATGAGAAGAAGAAAGGAAAAAACCAAAACCCAAGCAAATAAACAAACAAACAAACAAGAGAGGTCTATCCTGAACACCCACTGGAGGTGCTTTGGGGGCCTTCAAGTTGCTGAGTTGTTTACTCTGAACACTGAATCTGCCTGATGATGAAGAACAACAAAGAACAAATGAATGCACCATACATCTCCAGCAAACATTAATAACAGTGATTGCAGGGCTAGAAGTTGTCTTGCAGTTGGCAAATGATAAAACTGCCCCTAAAACAGCAGAGTCCTCTGTCATACAAAGGCTAAGAAGTAGTTCATCAGGGAGATTAAGTTATACATCCTACCAGTGGTACTTGTTTCCTCTAGCATATGACTCAGAACATCTCCCAGGCATTTGTCTCCTGTAGAAGCTACGCAGCTTCCAGCACTACTTCCACACACTGAAAGATCAGTTTCATTTCCAAAGGGTTTTTTTTTTCACTTCTGTCATTTTCAGGAAGAGATGCCGACGCAAAGAAACTCCTCAATTTACTACAGGCAACTTACAGAAAGTAAAAAAAGACAGGTAAAGGTGGATTCTGAAGTAGAAAAACGAGACAATCCTCTTCAGAACACAGCTAACATCTGCAAAAAAGATGAAGGAGCTCTTCTGGATTGCATCTAGTTTTGGCCAGTCAAAAAAAAAATGGTGAGACAAAAGCAAAAGTTGGGAAAACATGCAAATGGATGAGAAATTACTGTAAGCATTCAGCTTTGTCAGAGTTCTGAGCTGTGCAGAAATATGAAACTATCTGTGTTTCACCTAGCTACTATCCACACTGCAACTGCCATGGAACTAACCCAGGACACGACACTGTCCCAGGGAACTATTACAGTTGTCAAAAAGGGCAGCCTTAACACTAAGCCTAAATCATTTAGATCAGGACATGAGATGATTCCAACAACATTTTCAACACATCTCAAGAGGTGTTCTGAATAGAGCTTTTTCCTTAACACAGGCCTTTGTCTCAATTCAATGTGTTATTCTATGGTATTTTGAGGTGTCTTCACAGAGCAATTGGCCGTGCAGGCATTCCCAACGTGCATTTTCTTTGCTTAGCTTGATTATTGCTATCACTAATAACCAAGCACATACACCAAATAAATATTCAGTGGGTCAAAATGGATATAAAACGTAAACTACTTTTCACCAGAGGCTAGAAAGTTGCTTTGCCACTGACGTGTCCAACTGTGCCTATCCCCTGCTCTCTGGTGCACATCCAACACTAAAGATCATGTGAACTCTGACTCTTCACCATGGAGAGACAAGAGTTTCTCTCCTTTCACACGTGGTAAGCAAAACACACTCTGGATGTTTTATAACCCCATCCCAAACCCTCAAAAGCAAATACAATTTTTAAAAAGTCTAGTTCTGGGCAGACACCAGAGTAAGTGCCACCCAAAACCCAAGATCTATGAAAAACTTTACTAGAGAAAGAAGAGTAAAATGAAGACAGTCACTAACACAGTGAACAGGCAATGTTGCTGCCATTCTGTTACAGCTGTCTTCCTGCAGAAATGCAAGACTCTAGCTGCTCTAAGATAGGAAGCAATGATTTCCAGCTGTCCTACTGCTCACAAACTAGGATCTGTCAAGAAAAAGACACTACGTGCACCTAGAAGGATGTAAAAAGAAACTACAACAGAAAAAACATAAAGTCATGGTACTTTCACAATGAAAAAGCTCTACCATTTCCCTCCACAGCATTTGCAAAGGAAACCTGCACATGGTTGAGTGGTGCTAGAATACTCTGCAGAACTGAGAGGAGGTACTACTGTGAACTCAGAAGGGACTGACATGGCAGAGTGAAAGGTGATAGCATGCAATCTTGTAGTTTGAAGATCAAAGCTGCCTTTAAGTTATGAATATACTGGAAACCTATCAATTTGTTTTAAAAAACACCACAAATTGGACAATAATATTGCAATAGTTGCTGGGAAAAAGGGATTTATACTGTAAGCCTTGACACATTATTAGCTAGAGTAATGACCATGGGTGTTAAGCCAATGTATGTTGCTTGGGTAAGAGGTTGCTGTTAAGGACTGTATTTTATTTTAATCAAATAATCATCAATATCAGAAGGGGAGGGGGCAGGAAGGGAAGGGAAAAGGGGAAGAGAGACAGAAGGAGAAGAAAAAGAGAAAAAGAGAGAGGTCTGAAGTATCTCATGCCTATAAAATGTTCCTAGGCTTTAGGATATGAAGCCTCTCAATAAAATCAGCTACAATAGTTGATCAATACCAAGACTGAACAACAGTTCAGTAACAGGTTCCGTATCCTTGATTTTAAAGCTTTTTACGACTTTAAGTACTGTTAAACAAAGCTTTCCCTGCTCTGCTGTAAGTCTTCTTACCTGCTGCTAGAGCTCTGAAGTGCTTCACGTCCAAAATTCCCCCCACGTCCTCCTTTAGGGAAACTTTCACAAACCATTTTTCCAACAGAATTCCAGCCCAAGGGCATCATGCCCCTTTACTTTTAACTTGTCCCCATTTTCTTGGTCTTTGTTCATTTAGTTATTTGCGGCACAGACATTTAAATCCTCAGTCGTGCACTACAGAACTTAAACGTGCTTTTCTCCTCTTCGTCATCTCTCAATATGACCTTTTCTTTAAGATACGTCCAGAAAACAAGTATAAATATCTTCTTTTATTAAACCTGTCATCTGAATAGCAGTAACGAACGCATTGAGGAAAAAAAAAAAGGCAGGAAAAGAGTCGAGCATCTTAGATTTTATTTACCTTCATATTCTGCTTTCTTTGTTGCTTCTAAGTTTCTCCATTCAGTTCCTACAAGCCTGCTGAGTTCTCCAAAGGAGTAGTCTGGGTGCTGTGCTTTAATCACAGCCCTCATCTCACTGCTAAACAAGATGTACCCACTCATGTTGATCTTCCTTTTTGATCCTTCCTTCTTGGTGCTGCCCTTAACAGACTTGGGAGTGGACTGTGAGAAAAAGCAGTTATGACCACAAGTGCACAGAGAATCTTCTCAACACACAAAATTCAAAGTTGTAAGAAACAGCGGCTTACAATAGTCCTGTATTTCACTTTGCACAACTTCACAGCCCCTAAACAAAATCTGTAGTACTGATGCATGAGACAAGCACATGCATAGTACAGAGAGCAAAAAACCAGTAAATCCAAATGTTCTGATGCTTTTCAACCCCTTCCACATGTCATGCCACCTTTATAATGAAGCCTTAAAATCATCCTCAGTTATACAACACAGAATGCTTACAACTAACTACATTGAGTCCAAATTGAATGAGAGAACTAAGAAAGGCTGAGTAGCAAATAAATGACTGTTAGGAAGGACAGTAGAGAATAAAATTAATTGGGTAATGTAATAGATTTCATCCAGACATATTGCCCACACCAGCTGAAAACACTTGTTATTTGCCATTGCATGTTTTAGGGAAATGCTTTCTCATTTCCTCCTCGTCCTACACTCCCTAGCTCTAACTTCCACTCTGCTCTAAATGATCCATTTTGTTTTGCCAGCCTTTCCTTTCGCCCTGGTGTTCACACAAAAACAGCGTGAAAAACAGCCCAGTTTTGCCGATCACCATTTACCTGCACAACAGGATCACATCACATTCTTAGATTGATCCTGCCCCTTCACCTTTCCCACCAAGGATGCTCCTGTTCATGTTCCCAGCCATTAAAACATTGAACCTGTGCTGACAACCACTGAGACACCACAGCTGGAACCCCCTTTTGAAAGCTCTTTCCATCTATATTTGTCACAGGAGGTTGCAATTCACCCACACTCTGAACAATAAAACCCACAAATGTATCGTGACACCAAAACCTCAAAAGGCCGTTCTCATATATCCCAAACATTAAATAGTCTCACATGTTGAGAAGTGTAATTGCTTTCAAATACCTAAGGGGAAAAAGAGCTTGTACAAAAAATTTTTAAAAGTTTTTATAAAACAATACATGCAACTTATTCTTCCTCTCCTAAAATTCTGGCAACATTACTAATTCCTTCTGCTTGCCACATTCATCCCACAGTTCAATCCTTTCTTCTCTCAGAGAAAAACAAAGCTGTGGCAATACTCAAATGGTCAAAAAAGCCTTACTGGTTAATTTAAGTCAGGCACTGGATAACCTGAGGCATACTTGTATGTCAGTCCAAACGGCACTGTATTAATTTTCCAATGGCAATGCACCCATCATGTTTTTGTTATGAACCTGAAGACACTTGTCTTTTCTGGAGGAGCTCTTCTAGGTTTGTCTCTACAATGGAGATCATGAACAAACTCCACATGGAGTGATGCACTGGTAGGTGATGCACTGGGGTGATGCACTGGGTAGGAACAACTCATCACAGCTTCCCAGGTAAGGCCACACTGGCAGATGAAGTGTTCTCAACCCAGAATCAGGAAAATCTAAAGACATATTTGGCCTCATACAGCCATACCCAGCTACAAGTTTATCAGCTATTTTTGCCTTTGTCATGCTTGCAACAGTTCTGAGAACAATAATTTCACATAAAAGTGTACTCATCACTTTGGAAGGGAAAACAGGACTTCGATAAAATTTTAAGCATCCTAAACTCAGTACTTGTATTCCTTGTTTTTTACATCATCAATACAATAATGTTTGAATGAATAGACTCTTTTCCATTTGAATCAGGCAATTGTATACTCAGGTTTAGATGTATTAAAGAAGAAACGAAGCAGGTCCCCATTTTATGCCTTTTCTCATTTAGATTGCTAAGACAAGAAATGAGGCTACAGATCTTTTTTAGATTTGACTTGATTCACAGCAAACTGCAGTAGAAGAGAATTCCACACCTATTTGTCAAGCCTCATAAAACCATGTATTCACTTGTCTTGGTGTAGTAAGAGCTTCTCTGGTACCAGGACAAAAAAATGCTTAAAAGTTCTGAGGTTCAACAGTTGTCAAATATAACTCCATACATTCAAAAGAACCTGAAGCAAACACATGCCCTTTACCTAGGAGCTCTTCTCTTTTCACTTGGGAACATAAGTAGAACAGATTATGTGAAGAAGAGAGTTTATTTCTGTGCTATATGTTAGTTCTCTCTCCACCAGAATCAACTGTGCTCTGAACACCAGCTCAGACCCAACATGCATTTTCTTTCTAAACCAGCAGCATGAAGAATCTGCCAGTGGTCTTGTGTATCATCCCTCACTTCTTCCCATGCATTGCTATTGATCCCTTTCAGTTTTCATGGTGGTTTATGGTGGTTTTCATTTGATTTTCTTTTTACTTTCAAGTTCTAGACTTAGGAGTTCACATCTGTTAAAAGGTATCCATACACACACTCTGGATATGTCCATCAGGCCTGACTTCTCAACAGTTACCCTGAAAGCTCTGTGACTGTCCCATTACAAACGACTAAAAAAAGAATAACCTGGTTTTTTAAAGAGATATTATACATTAGTATTTCAATAAAACTTCTCCAGGGAATCTGAGTGAAACACAGCTATGTAGAATGATAGAAAGCAAAGGGGATCATGAGATATTGAATGCTGCACAAGACAGGCAGAAGACAACTTAACTGTCCAAGGATCCCTCCTGAAAATGCTTTCAGAAGCTGCCCTGCACAACAGTAATGTTTTGATTTACTAAAAGTTACCCTCCCTTTCCTAAAGTATTATGTTAGTTGGTTAATCTGATACTCTGCTTCCTATTTGTAATACCCTGCAAGTTTCCACGGAATTCAGCACCTTCACAAAAGGGCAGTGAGACAACCTTACATAGTAAAATCCATTTGGTGGTCTGCCCTCACGGCAAAAATCACAAACCAAGCTAAAGCTTCATCACATCCACGTCAACTTTCATGACATCCAAAGATGGTTATTTCTACCCAGTGATCACATCCTTCCTTCAGCTACCAACAATGTTGTCACTCAGAACAATCACAGTCCTGGTAATGCAGCAGAAATCCATATTGCTGGTTACAAAAGTGGCTGAAACCCACTCTTGTTCTCATCAGGTCAGTCTCACTGGATGTGGCAATGCAATGAGACAGACAAAGGGTTTAATCCAGTTGCAAGTAAACTTTCTGCTTAATTTCCATTGAAAGCAAGTCCTCACCCAGCTCCAGTTCTCAGTTACATAAATACCAGGGCTTGTGTAGGAAGCTGCATCTGCTTATCAGGAATCTAATACAAAGCTTCTAGGACATTTAGTTCTTGTAACTATTTTTTAACAAGTTCTTATTTCCAAATCAATACTAAAACTGGTTTTTTTTCCCTTTTGAGGATGATCACAGCATTATCTAAAAACCTAACAAACCCATAGCATCCAAAATTCTAGTTTTTCTCCAAATGCTAAGGAAAAGCTTAAAAATGTGTGTTAGGAAAATGAAGAATTACAATTCTTAGATCCAACCTTAATATTTAATATAATAAGCTGGTGTCATAGCATTATTTCTAATTAATAGGTTTTCTAAGATATCATACAAAAATGGAGCCTGGATTTTCCTCAACTGAATGATTTCCCTTAAAAATACTATAATGGACAGAAATATTACCACCTGGATGTCAATACTGGACATGCCAAAACTGTGCCATGTCATTTATTCTGTAGACTGAGAAATGAAAGTTTAAGGCTCCTGTGTGTATATGAGAAAATGTTCCTGCTGCTTGGTTTATTTGGCTTGAGGAAAGAATGTGGAGTATAGAAATTGAAAGGTTTCTCAAGGAAGATCCCTACCTGTGGTGGAGTATAAGGCATCATGTCCAATTCACTAGCTAACGGGGTCTGAAGCTGGGGCATAGAAGGTGTTTCAGTCATATCACCTTCCTCTTCTCCCAATTCTTCCATCTCCTCATCACCTCCTTCCAACTCAGCAAATTTTGCTTCTAGCTGCTGAATCTTCTTTTCCAGCAGTGGAGATGGCTCCTTCTGCGGAACTATGGGTTTTCTGAAAGGCAGAGGAGGAAGACAAAAAGCAGATGAGGAAACACTCCCACTTCCAGAAGGCATGTATTTTTGAAGAGAAAATCTATTTTTTCCACCACAATACAGAAGATGTCTCCCTCATTCGCACCACGTTTTTACCTAAAATAGTAAATCTCATCATCTACAACTTTCGCAGAAAGTGAAAACCTCTTCAGCCCTTTAAATTTCTTCATTTGTTTGTCGCTTTCATTGTATCGGCTCTCACAAAGGAACACATCATTTTCAGAGATTTCTGTTGGTCTGCAGGAGAGGAAGTCTTTGAAGGACAGAACCACACACTTTCCTGTAGAAATGAAAGAGCTGGGTAAGACGACAATCTCACTTGCAGACAGTTTACAAACAGCATGAAAACTCAAGTTTTTGCCAGTCTCATAAGCCTGGAACATGCCCAGTTTTGGTGCAACTACACAAAACCCATTAATCCATACCCTATTAAATAATATCCCTCACAAGAAACCTACACAAACTCAATGCAGCTTTTGGACTTCATATTAAAGAGCAACAAACCCACAAAATACAAAACCTCATGCTCACTACTCAGTGAATTGTACTTAGCACACCATCGTAACTACAGAACAAAGTACGCTGACATGACCCTATGCACCAACTCAAATTCAACTGACTTTCCAGGTAACACAGACTGGAATCATTATGTTAATAATGGAGAAAAGTGGAGTTTTCTGGTCTCTGGCTGCAAGCAGTGTTCACTTGAATATTATACACGTCCTTTGTTCTGAGAAAGCTTTCTCACAGTGAAAATTCTCACTACAGGTGCCAAAGATGGGAATGCGCATGAGAAATGGACTGACTAACCGCTTCTCCCCAAGTCACTATGAGAAAAACATTCTTAGAATCAAGCCTACACAGAGCGACAATTCACTTCAGATTGTACAGTAAAAAAAATTCTATATAAAATTCAAAGGTGCTAATAATTACCCAAAATGCAAGTCATTGGACAGCTCTCCTCCAAGTTACTCAGAAACACTTCCTTCTTGTAGAACATTTTAGTTGGTTCATGTTCAGTTTCTTCAGGATGGATAAAGATTGGACCAAAGAAATACGCGGCTCCATCTCGCACCCACATCTTTTCAATTCTGAAAAGAAAAGCAAACCAGCAGAATAAATGAAAAGCCATCCTTCCTAAATGGAGGGGCTGGAGGCACTAGGTTGCTCAGGAAGTTGAACAACAAGTATGAAAAAACAGAGTTGTACAGCTGAAATAGGCTATCACCTCTTCATTAGGCAGCTAAACTTCCACCTCAAGCTATTAAGAGCTCCTAACATTTCGATTAATTCAGAGAACTCTTTTCTCCCATCATCTTTTATACTTCTTGCAACAAGCCTGTCCTTTGTCCAAGTTGTTTTCACAGACACAACCTGCAAGTAAAGCAGTTGCGCCTACCTTCCTACTCGAGGTCTCACTAAGCCATGTGATTTGATGAAGACACAGTCCCCAATCTTAAGCCACATATCATTGTAGCAGAGCTGTTCAAAGTAGTGGCAACCGGGTTCTCCATTGGACATTTCTACTGGAACATCCTCTTTGTCCTGCAGAAGAGTATGCATTTAGAAACTTGTGGAAGAGGGAAAACCAAGCACATAAATAACAACATGCCAGGTACAAGTAAAACATTTACATTACCAAGAACAGGTAAACACTAAACAGAACCGCACATGCAAAAGCAAGGGACCTTAACATTTACAAATGAACTAGCAAAACCATAGATACCCTCTGTGTATGCTGCAACCTGTTTCAAAAAGCCATAATTTTCCTAGATAAATTATTGCCAAGCACTTTTTAGTGCTACTGATTCAAAGTTAACATTCTAAGCCAAGCCTTTTCAGATTATTTTGATGGTTTTAAAGCACAATAACGCTCTTAAGTGGCAAGAGCTGAGTATGTGGCCAAGTTAACATACAAAGCAATGTAATGATTCAATGCTGATATGCAATAATATGAACAGTCTATGTATTGCTTGAAAATTCACATCATTTTCCGTATTTCTTATATTCTAGTCAAAAGTGATGCTATAACTCGTTCAATCTTTTAGTCTAGGGTTACTACATAGCCAGTTACTACACAGGCTATGTCCCCAAAGTGTGAAAGGAAAGGACTGCTCTGGCAGGGGCGATGGACTAGATGATCTTTCGAGGTCCCTTTCAACCCCTAACACTCTATGATTCTGTGTGACTCTTTGACTCTACAAGTTTTTATACTCAGTAGAAATAATTCTCCTGCTTTTGTTTTGATGTGAATAAATACAGTAGTATATGCTGCCTGATTAAAACTGACAATGGGCGTGCTGGGTATTCTGTTCTAAGGTTGCCAGAGAACTCAGTGTACTTGTACGACTGAGCTTTGTTTTTTATTTTAGATAAATATGATATTACTAAATAAATTTAGATAAATGTATAATTATTCTTATATTACTCTAAATACAACAAGCCATTTTACCCAGTACATTGAACAGAAATATTCTTAAGTGGTTTCAATCACAAACAGCAGAGTATTGTGTATTGCTTACTGCTGGCCGCCTAGCTACTTCACTGGAATACTACATCATCAAGCATTTCAGTAGTGCCATAAACTAAAATTAGACTTTTAGTTCTACTGATTCTTTAGGCTTAAGCCAGGCTTAACAATAAAGTATAATCTTTTCTGAAGTAGTAAAATAACACAAAACCAAGCTCTTCAAAGGAACACAAGAACTTGTAGTATGGCAACTACACACACAGTTTACTTTATGTTTAGTCCTTTTGTATTTTGTTTGTATTTATTTTATTTTTATGTATTTATTTTATTTATCATTATTTTATTTATCATTATTTTTATCTATAACAGAAACATTATATTTGTTAATGTTTTATTGTGTCTAGATGCTGTAAAAGTGGTGTGACAATGGCTCACACTTCGTCATTCTTTATCAACTGCTGTTCTACTTGTTACCAAACATACCTTTTCAAGATGAAGAATACTGTCTCCTATCTTACTGTCCTCCAATGTTTCAGTGTGTTTCTCTTCATCTACTTTGTCTGTGTTAGCAAATACAGAAGCAACACGGACCACAGGCAGGGGCACATCTCGCGGGACAAATCTTACAGAGCTTACAGGCATAGTCCATAGCTTAATCTTTTTAAAAGATTTTGTCTTTGCAGAATAACGTGACTCACAGACATAGACATCCTCATCTCTGAAGTTTTCAGGACACAATTTAAAATATTCCTGCAGATTTAAAAAATAATAGGGAACATTTCAGCAACACCCCACACAATCAACTCCCTCCATGCTTCCACGTTTCTATCAGGAACACTTCTAGAACTAGTAACAAAGCCTTCCTGTCAAGTTATTTTCTTACAGCTTGATATCTCCAGTTATATTAAAAATGAAAATCAAACAACAAGAAATCCCACCACTGGAGAAGAAGCTAAATTCAGTACAGGTGAGAAAACAAGGGGTTTACTTGTTTCCAAGAAAGGTATGTTAACGTAAGTACAAGATCTGCAGCCTGAAACTGCCTTTACAAGATTTCTGAGCTTTGACTTGGAAAATAAATATAATATTCTCACCTTGACAAACATGACCACACATTTGCCTAAAATTTTGCTAACAGGAACTTTATTGTAATAATCACTTTTAAAAACTTCCTTCTCCAAGAATTTTCGTGTTGCAAGATGAAAGGTTTCATTTGGTCGATAAAACCAACACCCATAGAGCCATTTCTCTCCTGCAAAAACCACACAAACACACACACACACAAGAAAGAGAAGAGAGAAAGACAATGTTAAATATTAAATGAACACAAAGACTTTCTAGTGTATTAGGAGGAAAAACCCGATGACAGATTGATTCATTAAATAGCCACATGCTCAGCCATTCATGAGAGTAAACTGTTTTA
The DNA here is from genome assembly GCA_028565055.1 of Phoeniculus purpureus. NCBI lineage: Eukaryota > Metazoa > Chordata > Aves > Bucerotiformes > Phoeniculidae > Phoeniculus > Phoeniculus purpureus. Next base: position 245,386 of record JAOXOE010000745.1, on the reverse strand, counting down.
AAACAAGACAAGCTTCATTACCTGTTTCAGGAAGGAAAATCAAGTTGCTTAAAAATTGGTTTTTTCACAGGTAAAATTCAGTAAAATAAAGGAGGATTCAGTTCTTTTACAAACCTTGAATTTTGGGCCTTGCAAGAGCTTGAAAGTCTACACAACAAACACCTCATTATTTGAAGAATCTTTGATTTCAGATTTTTTAAGAATTATTTCTTCCATGTTATACTGTAACAAATTCAAATAGTTGATGATTTATAATAAAGATGTTACAAAGATGTGCTCATTTCCTAAATTAAAATCAAAATTGGGATCTCCAGACAGAATAAAAAGTGCTATTTACCTTATTCATCACACAGAATGTCTTTGGTTGGAAGAGACCTTTGGTTGGAAGAGACCTTTGGTTGGAAGAGACCTTTGGTTGGAAGAGACCAAGTCCAACCTTCATCTCAGGTCGAAGCACTGCTAGGTTACCACTGAAACATGTCCCTCAGCCTTCTAAACCACTCAAGGAACGGGGACTCCACTACTGCCCTGGCAGCCTGTTTCAATGTTTGACAACCCCTTTAGAGAAGAAATTCTTCCTAACATCCAGCTTAAACCACCCCTGGCACAGCGTCCAGCTATTTCCTCTAATCCTGTTGCTTACCACCAGGGCAAAGAGGCTGCACCCCAACACACTTCAATCTCCTTTCAGGTAGTTGTAGAGAGTGATAAGGTCTCACCTTAGCCTCTTTTTCTTCAGGGTAAAGAGCCCCAGTTCTCTCATAGGACCTGTGACCCTTCACAAGCCTCACTGCCCTTCTCTGGATGCTCTCCAGCACTCTGATGTCCTTCTTGTAGTGAGGGGCCCAGAACTGAACACAGTATTTGAGGAGCAGACTCACCACTGCTTGAATGCAGGGAGACAACAACCTGTCTACTACTCCTGTTGGCCACTATTTCTGATACCAGATGGGATGCTGCTGGTCTTCTCGGCCCCCTGAGCACACTCCTGTCTGTTCATGTGACTGTCAGTACCATCGGGTGCTTTTCCAACCACACATACCCAGGTCTGTAGCCTAGCATGGGATTGTTCTGACCCAAGCGCACGACCAGGCACTTGGCCTTGTTGATCCTCATACAGTTAACCTTGGCCCATCGATCCAGCCTGTCTAGAACCCTCTGTAGAGCCTCTCTCTCTATCCTTCAGCAGATCCACATACCTACTCAGCTTGGGCTCATCTGCCAGCATTGTGAGGGCACACTCAATCTCCTCATCCAGATTGTTAATAAAGAGCACAGGCCCCAATACTGAACCCTGGGGAACACAAGTGTGGATCCCATCCAGCCCCACAGACTTCTGCACACTTAAGCAGCAAAACAGGTCCCCCATCATTTCCTCTTGGATTATGGGTGCTGCATTCTGCTTCCCATCCCTGTGTTCCAGTGCAGGGAGGTGGGCACTCAGGGAACAACTGGCATTACTAGCAAAGTTGAGGCAAAGAGGGTGTGTAGTGTCTCAGCCTTGTCCTTTGTCAACATATCTAGTAGAGGATGGAGATTCTCCATAGCTCTTCTTTTACTGTTAAGATCTTTATAGAAATATTTTTTATTGGCTTTGATAGTGCTGGTCAGATTAAGTTCTGGTTGAGCTTGAGTATTTCTAGTTTTCTCCCTACACAGCCTTGCAAAAACAACCTTGCACTCTTCCTGAGCTGCCTGCCCCTTCTTCCCGTAGGCAATAGATTTTCCTTTTCTTTCTGAGTTCCAGACAAAGCTCTGTTTAGCCAGGCCAATCTTTTACCCCACCAGCTAAGTTCCCCAGAGCACCATCTAGGCAGCTATGTCTGCCTTGGTGGGGGCAGCCGAAAAAGAGCCCATGGTCTGATTCTGGGTATAAACCATCACTCCTGGTCAGAGAAGGCAGAGCTCTCAGTACCTTTTCTCTGCTCCCTTCCCTGCAAGCTGCCCTGAAGCCAACAGACCCTGCCCTGTTTGCTGTGCTGTGCTCGGAGGGCAGTGACTTATCACTGCCCTGCTGAAAGGCTTAAGGTGGGTAGGTGGCCCTAACCCCTGCACCACCTGGGGCCAATCCAGAGCAGCTGTAGCTTCTGGTCACAGCTGTTTAAATCTCACACAGGAGTGGAGAGTCAGAGGCACCTCTGGGCAGGATCTTACTCCCTGTGCTTTCCTGCTCTTGGAGAGGTTCCCCCAGCACAGTGATCCACTCTAGAGCTCTTTACCCCAGTGACTTCTCTCAAGCAAACACAAAGAACCACGAAAAATGTTCAACTGGCCAATGACCACCTGACTGAACAGGACAGGCTATTTGGAGAACATGTTTGATCTTGGCCATGCTCCTTCTACAGCCACTGCATTAGTAGTGTTTGGGAGCTGTTTACTTTCCCTGGCTATTATTTCATGGTTATTCCCTTCATTATTTGGTTTAGACCTACTGTACACAGGATTATCTCACCCATTTTTGAAAATGCTGATGTATCTACCTCCACAAACTCCCAGGGAATCCAGGAGGCTCAATACCCAGTGTACTAAGCAGACAAACAGCTTAATGTGTTTTAATCTGATTTATTAGTGTCAGTGAGTGCATTTTATCTCTAGTATTGTCAGATTTGTTGAATAGTCTTTCTACATTCACCTTATCTTCCCACTTCATGATTCTGCAAACCTGAATTATATTCTACCTTATGTTTCTTCTCACCAAATTGAAGAGTCATGGTCTTTATAATCTGTCCTCATACTATATCCCTTTCATTCTTCAAAAAAAAAAAAAAGTGCAACCAACATTGCACAGCCAAAGTGCAAACTTCACTGTACTCTGCAGGTCTCAGCAGCTGTAGTTTCCAGCTGAGTGTATCATGCTCATCTGATACTGTTTGTAAATTTGCAGCTGGAGGGGAATGTCGATCTGCTGGAGAGTACAAAGATGCTGCACAAAGATCTGGACAGGCTGAGTCAATAGGCAGAGGCCAATGGGTTTAAAAAGGCCAAGTGCAGGGTCCTACACTTTGGCCACAACAACTCCCTGCAGCTACAGACTGGGGGATGAGTGTCTGGAGAGCAGACAGCAGAGAGGAACCTGGCAGTACTGGTTGACAGCTGGCTGAACAGGAGCCAGCAGTGTGCCCATCTGGCCCAGAAGGCCAATGGCATCCTGGCTTGTATCAGGAATATGTGGCCAGCAGGACTAGGGATGTAATTCTCCCCCTGTACTAGGCACTGGGGAGGCCTCCCCTTAAGTAATGGGGGCAGTTCTGGGCCACTTCAAGACAGAGACTGAGGGGCTGCAGCAGGTCCAGAGGAGCAACGAGGCTGGGGAAGGGGCTGGAGGGAAAGGCTGATGGGGACAGGCTGAGGGAGCTGCAGTTATTTAGCCTGGAGAAGAGGAGACTCAGGAGGGACCTTCTCTCTCTCTACAACTACCTGAAGGAAGGTTATAGTCAGGTGGGGGTCAGGCTCTTCTACCAGGCAACTAGTGCCGGGATGAGAGGGTAGGGCCTGAAGCTGCTCCAGGGGAGGCTTAGGTTGGATGTTAGGAAGTCGTTCCTCACAGGGGAGCTGATCAGGCCCTGGAATGGACTGCCCAGGGCAGTGATGGAGTCCTCATCCCTGGAGGTGTTTAAGGACAGACTGGATGTGACACTTAGTGCCCTCCTCTAGCTGATGTGCTTGATGATCTTAGAGGTCTTTTCCAGCCTCAATAATCCTGTGATACTCCTGCGATAGCTCTTGCCTTTTTTACATTTAAGTACCTGCATCAGTGACGAGACAATACAAAACTGTACTTCTTATGGCTTGATTTGGCCTACGAAATGCAATATTCAGCTCAATCCTGTGCATTAACAAAGGCAAGTTCTCAAACTGAGTTTTCTGTGGAAAAGTCAAATGTACCCAACTTCAGTTTGGATTTCTCAGCACAGAAAATCCCCGTGTGTTCTATGCCTAAATCACAACTAGGCCATCCCATTTAGAAGAGCCTATTGTCTGGGATGCTTAAAATTTGAGGGTAAGCAGAGATGAGTGAGAAAAATCCATATGCTTTGTATTTATAGTGTTCTTTAGCCAGAGCAATTTGGAAACATTTGTGATCAATGGCTCACTGTCCAAATGGAGAAGTTGACAACTGCTGTTCCTCAGGGGTCTGTTCTAGGACCAGTGCTGTTTAACATCTTTGTCAGCGACATGGACAGTGGAATTGGATGCCCCCTCAGTCAGTTTGCTGACAACACCAAACTGTGTGGTGAAGTCATTCCATACTGGAGGGAAGAGAGGCCATCCAGAGGGACCTTGCCAGGCTTGAGAAGTGGGCTGTGCAAACTACATGAAGTTCAACATGGGCAAGGGCAAGGTTCTGCACCTTGGTCAAGGCAATCCCATGCACAAATACAGACTGGGAGGAGAAAGGATTGAGGACAGCCCTGAGGAGAAGGACTTGGGGTTCGTTGTGGAGCAGAAGTCCAACAGAAGCCATCAGTGTGCACTTGCAGCCCAGAAAGCCAACCATGTCCTGAGTTGCATCAAAAGAAGCAGTGACAGTTGATCGAAGGAGGTGATTCTCCCCCTCTACTCTGCACTTGAGAGTAGAGTACTTGGAGTAATGTGTTCACTTCTAGAGTCTCTAACATAAGAAGGACAGAGAGCTCCTGGAAGGTGTCCAGAGGAGAGCAACTCCAATGATCAGAGGACTGGAGCACCTCCCCTACGATGACAGGCTGAGCAAGCTGGGGTTGTTTAGCCTGGAGAAGAAGAGGCTCCCAGGTGACCCTCTAGCAGCTTTCCAAACTCTGAAGATGGCTACAAGAAAGCTTGGGGAGGGCTTTTTACACAGGTGTGTAATGAAAGGACAAGGGGAAAGAGTTACAGACTTGAAGAGGGGAGACTGAGGTTGGACATGAGGAACAAATTCTTTCCTATGTGTGTGGTAAGATGCTGGAACAGGTTGCCCAAGGAAGTTGTGGCTGCCCCATCCCTGGAAGTGTTGAAGGCCAGCTTGGATGGGGCCCTGAGTAACCTGATCTAGTGAAGGTGTTCCTGTCTCTGCAGGAGGGTTAGAACTGATGATCTTTAATGTTCCTTTCAACCCTGGCCATTCTACAATTCTATAACACCCACCAGTCTGACATGCTTCTGCACATAAATAACAGCTACACAGAAAAAGATGAAATTGTAAGTTTTAAATAGTAATAAGTTTCACCACACTGCTTTCCTATGACAAAAATATCCTTACCAGCTGAGTCTTCCCACAGCCTCTCAATACAAACTATGTGAGGTTGCAAATTGGCTTCTGCAGGCTCCACATACACATAATCGCCTACATGATACATGCTGTTCTTGAAGCTGCAATCCTGGCTGTAGGTCCGATGCAAACTTGACAGCCCAGCTGATGCAGAAGAATCTTCACTCTTTTCAGCTTCTGATTATAAGAAATGAAAAAAGCTGTCAGTAATGCCATTATACCACATAAGCCAGGGTTATCACTGTGAGTACTATCACCCTTTTGGAGAGTGCAGAAGTGCCACACACAAAACACCACATGATTCCTGATGCGTCCCTGTGACTGACTTTCAGCCTGAAGGAAGGGTTTAACATTTCTCATCCTCGTAGTCCTTCTACTACTACTCAGTGCTGCTGAAATGATGTTTCCCTTCTTCAGTTGAATTTTATTGAGCCCTCTGATGAGTGAAGAGGAACTCAGTGATAACACTGAGGTTAGAAGACTTCACAGGGTTATAGTTTGCTTTCTTTGGGGTTTTTAGCTCTCAAAAGGAAAACAGAAAACAGGCATCACAGCTGTTGTCCCCTTAAAATACTAATCCTGGTTGGAGTAATCAGACTTTACTGCTGCTGACATGAGTGCTACACATGAGAAGATGAAGCATGTTAGAAAGACAGTTCAAGGATGAAGGGCTAACAGCTCTGCTCTCATCTTTGGAAAGGAGCAATTAGAGACCTTTATTCATTCTCCTTGACATGCCTCATAAAAATTATATTGACAGCAACTGCCAGGAACTGTGAAACACAAGGACCTTCACAGCAGTTTTCTTGCCCCACAGCATAGTGCAAGCCATTCCTCTTCACACTCACAGTAGCAAAGGCAGGCTTGCTTACTTAAACACTATCACTTCAGCAGTGTTAAAAGCATCATAATCGACAACATCATCAGCACACCAAGAACCCAGCATTTGCAAAAAAGGAAATGACTAAAAGGTCAACTGGAAGAGTCATTGCTAAGTTTATTATGAGCAGAAAGGTACAGTAAAACACCTGTTGCTTTCTTGTATAGTATCCTTGAAATAAGACTACTGTACTCCAAAGTGTTCTGATGAAATAGGACACCTTAGGTTTCCCTTCTTCAGTTGAATTTTGTTGAGCACTCCCTTTCCATTTAGGGCTGTCTGGCCTGGCTGGTAAGTATCAAAATAAATCTCTCAGAACCTTAAAATACAAGACTCTCAGTACTCAGCCAGAGCCTTAAGGTCCCTTCCTGCAGGTGAAGTTGCAGCAAGAGCAGAGCATACATCGCATGCATTGGTACATTTTTCAACTAATACATTTTAAAGTAATGAAAGCAGTTACCTCTCTTCTCCTCCTCTCTTTTGAGCTTATCTTCCTCTATTTCTTTGGGCAGCTTTTCCTTCTTTTCCTTTTCTACATCGTTGTGAAGATGCTTGGTGGTATAGCTGAGAGCAGGTGACAGAAGAATCTCCCCATTCTTACAAAGTTCATCTCGAATTTTAATAAAGAACTGCTGAAGTTCAACTGCATCCTCATAAATCTCTGAATCAGTCCTGTATAAAAATACATAGAACAGGACAGAAACAGTTTGTGCAGTCAAACAAACAGGCCCCAAAACACAGAGCCATCAACAGCCACACTGTGTGATCAATCAAAGGTAACTAGCTGCAATGAGAACTACTTACCACTGGACCTCTAGGATGTGTTAACTTATGAAAACTTAGTATGAGTAACAAAACTGATTCATTTTAATTACCCATTAGATATCAATTTTTACCTCCTCTCTTTCAGAGTCAAGACCTCATCTGTATTCACTAGTATCCTACTGAATTCAAGTAGAACACTGCTTTTCTTGCACAATACTACTGTAACTTACACAACTCTGACTGCAAACACAGTTCACTAACTCAAGCGGTTAGTGAACTAACACAAACCTGGTTTTCATGACATGTGCCTTAGAAAATTAATGTGAAGTTATCTCACAGCAGCAATAAAAGCATCCATTCCACTGAAGATCTCAAACAGCTTCTGAGATTTACTTTTCTAAACATCCTTATCAAGGCAAGCACAAGCCTTGAAAAAGAACCTTCAGCCTTTGGCTAATGTTTACATGCAAAACTCATGTGACAAGGCACAGGATACCTGGAAAATAACATTTTGCTCACCTGTTCATTCTCCTTGCCCTCTCCAGCACCTCAAACATATTCTCTTGGAACAAGTCCAATCTTCTATAGCGATTATTTTCAACATTTTTTCGGATAATATCAAAAGTCAAAGGAGGTTTATTTGGGAAGCTGGGATCGACAGCAGGAATCTCAGCTAAGGAATCACTGTAGCACCTGCCCTCATCATCCTGGTGGCTCATAACAGATACAAAGAGGTTATGAATAAGTTCCTGAATTAGCAAAGTGACATTGGGCACATGAGAATCCTCATCTCCTTCTATTTCTCGCCGCGTTTCAAGCAAAACTTTATGCAGAACCAGGGCATCTTTATAAATCAAAGATTCTGGCTCATTGTATGTGCAAGCATTATTGAACATCATGACAAAGTCTTCTACCATGGAATCGATGTCCTGATACTTATTTGCCATCATATGACTTCTGATCTTTTCCATGTCGACAGGCTTTTTAATGGTTACATAATAGTCTGGAAGTTCAGAACGAGATGGCAGCCTCAAGAAGATGGCGCTCAGTCGCCTGCCTCGTTTATCCGTGTAATTCTTAACCGCTTCATACACTTCATTCAACTTCTGCTGCATTGGAGTCATGTATTTCGATTTTTTAGGAGAAATGCCGCTTTTTCTACCTAAGCAGACAAGAACAAAAAAAGTAGTAAAGAAATTGTTCTGAAAACAGAGCAGCAGAGAACTGCTAATTTGAGATCTCATTAACCTCTGTAAATATCTGAGGGGTGGGTGTCAAGAGGAAGGGGCCAGTCTTTTTTTCTGTAGGGCACAGTAATAGGACAAGGAATAATGGGAATTGACTTCAACAGAGAAGGTTCCACTTCAACATGGGGAGAAACCTCTTTATCATAAGAATGATGAAGCCCTAGCACAGGCTGTCCAGAGAGTTTGTAGAGTCTCCAGCTCTAGACACTTTCAAAACCCCTCTGGATTCAGCCCTGTGTGACCTGTCCTAGGGGATCCTGCTCTGGCAGGGGAGTTGGACTTGATGATGTCTAGAGGTCCCTTCCAATCCCACAGAAACATTTTATGATGAACCATCTTTTGGATTTTTAGAAAAGTATGAACAGAAGACTTACAACACAGAGCCAATTCCAAATTGCAGCTTCCTTTATTTATCAGAATTGTGTGATTTTCTATTTATTTTGGCAAAAAGGACCCTATGTTACCACGTGGACCACCTGGCAAAGGTCTCTTTAAGCATGGAAAACACATTTTCCCACTTCATGTTATTAATAACTCCTCCAAACTCAATTTTGTCTAACCAGCTTTACACACATTTCACTCTACATGAATTTCTCTCCATGTCCATTAAAAAAATCTACTCATTGCGGGGCTTTTGCTAATGTTAGTTAAGCATACTAAATAGTGACGGATTTCTTTATGACAGGTTTATGCCAACTTACAGAGGATCACTACAGGTAAAATGTGAACTAAGGCCTTCCATGAGATTACCAATCTGATCAGCCTTTTGATTAATTCAGCATCTCTCCAACTGTACCGCATAGCCTCTGCCTGTGATTTCTCTACTAAAGGTACCTATGTTTTTATTTTTAAGAGGGCTGTATGCAGTTACTTCCTTTTTTAAGCCCTTCTATGCAATTTTGTCCTTCTCCATTTGCTAAGTTCTCAGTGCATGTTGAAGGGACATAAGATTTGAGTAGCAGCAGATCCAGGTTATAAGGACAACAGACCCACAAACAGATGTCACTGAAAATGTCACTGCTGTGCTTTTCATGGGTTTCAATAATTTTCCAAATAAATCTCTCATATCTTTTATTTTTTTCTTTGGAAAGGCCAGACACCTGTCAGGGAAAATAAGAGCTTTACTCTGTTTGCGAAGAACTTTACTTGCAAGCAATCCCAGTAACACACATTAAGAGTGCTAATGAAGTCCTGCTGAGCACATAACACATCATCTAATATTTAGGTAACACCACACGGAATCACAGCATCAATTTGGTTGAAGAAAAGCTTATGAATGTCAAGTTAACCAAGCACTGTCAGGTCATCATATGTCTTTATAATACCTCCGGAACAGCGACTTCACCACTACCCCAGGCAGCCTATCCCAATGTTTGATAACCCTTTTGGTGAAGAAATTCTTCCCAACATCCAGCCTAACCTCCTCTGGTGCAGGTTGCAGCCATTTCCTCTGGTCCTGTCACTTGTCCCCAGGGAGAAGCAGCTGTCCTGCTCCTGGCTCAAGCCTCTTTTCAGGTAGCTGTAGAGTGATAAGGTCTCCCCGCAGCATTCTTTTTTCTAGGCCTAAACAACCCCAGTTTCCTTATCTGCTGCTCCAGGACTCGTGCTCTAGACCCTTCATCAGCTTCACAGCCCTTTTTTGCACAATCCCACAACTAAACACCAGCTATTCCAACCATTCTCAAGGTTTATTTCTTTATTCCAAGTTGCTTTTCTTAGAAAATGCAGTATGCAACAACTGAACGCACACACAAGCACACATGGCTTTGAAAATACAATTACACTTTGCGTGTCAGTGTGACTTGCAAGACTGTTTATTGTATTCTAAAAGGACCTGTTTTTTCACATTTTTGGATTTTCTCAAGTGCTGAGATGAGACATAGCAATATACAAGGTTGCCTTACTTAGCTTTAGTTTAGGGGATGCCACTTCATCATCTTCCGCTAGGGGTCCCAGCTCTTTCCTTTTTTCTTTAAGGATCTTTTCCAGCATATGGGCATCATTGTACACCTATCAGTCGTCAAAAAACAAAACAAAAGGTTTATTGTGTTTAGTTTAGAACTAGCTCCCAAGAAATATTTAAATGTTAGACTGAAAAATCTGAATGCAAAACCAAGTACCCGATTAAAAGGAAGGGCTTATTTCTCAAATGGACACCTTTAATAGACTTAAACGGGGAAGCAGAACTGATAAACACCATCTACATCATATAAATCTTAAACAGGTTAACCTATGTAGCTGCATGTCTACTCCAAAAGCTACAAAACTACAAGACCCAGCTGTCTTACCAACCTTGTCATCAAACCATTCTGCTGAGCAATGAAAGATATCTTGAACTACAGTGGCTCCATCAAAGTACAAAGGACTAGAACAGTCCTCCTGGGTCTTCAATTCCAACCTTAGTGAACACAACCTCATCATAAAGTCCTGTACAGTAGCTGATCAAGTTCCTCCTTAGAAATAGCTGAAGGTTTCTTACCACCACTGTTCCACATCATGTTTGCTGGCTGAGAAACATCACAACATAGAAACACCCTACAATACATTTTAATCCTTCCGCTAGGCTAAACAAGTCAGTTCTTTTCATCTGATATCCACATTTTCCATTTTCAAGAAAACCAAGTTGGTTTCTTTCCAAGACATTCTTTCTCAGGGATTCTGATTTTTTTTTTTATTTAAAGCTTTAACCATTCATTTTCCATGCAAATACCTGCATGTGATTAACTGAGGATGAATAATGTGAGTTTAGTAATCAGCTTATTGAAAAACAAAGAATAGGGAATATTCATCTGACATTTTTTGTGGTAGAGGAGTAAGTTTAGCTACCAGGAAATGTCTAACCTTTGCAAGGGAGCGTGTGACATTTTCTGTTTCTAGAACTATAGACAAAGAAGTTAAAATATCAGCAGAAAGTCATACTTCTCTTTCAGCTCAATAAACAATTATCATACATAACATGACATACAATCAAAGCTAAAGCATCCTAACATGAGTCATACACCTGTGAAACAGCAGGAGTAAAGTAGTACCTGGGAGCCTTCCTCATTATAATGCCGGGCATTTCGGAACATGAGCTTCATGTCTTCAATCATGGCTTCTTCTGCTACATACTTATCATTGCGGATGTTGTGTTCTATCATTTTCAAGTCCATTGGCTCCAAGATAATTTTATAATAGTCTGGATAGTCCTTTTTGGACGGCTTCACCATAAAAAGATCACAGAGCCGTCTGCCGGTGCCTGGTTCTCGGGCTTCCAAAACGGCATTGTATAAGATCTTCATTCGTTGCTTTCGCATATTCTTCTTACTATTTGGTTGAGAACAAAACAGAAAAGAATGAACATCAGAGGCTCTTTTCTTCGCTTCCAACACAAACATAAAAATGGCATTATCTCCTACCATGAAAAAATAAGCACAGCCAACTAAGCTCACACATCAGCTCAACATTAACTGCACTAAAAACACGAGCCATTTGCAAACAGTGAGAGTACTGTTCTAGTTTAGATTATTTTAACCAGCCGTCTGCTAAACACACAGGAACCCAACTTTAAGAGATGATCTTTTTCTCATTCACTTTGAGGCGCTTTACAGAATAGACCAAATAATTAGTTTGAAAAAGTGCAACGGTCAAAAGGATCTCCAAGCGCTTTCCAGCTGCAGAGAAAACAGACCAAGAACAGGCACCTGAATCCAAGACCTCAAGATCTAGTGTGAAAAGAGAAAAACTCCATAGCCAGCATCTTTATTATTACCTCTGCTGAATACAGAGTTTCAAAAAATTTGAGCTATTTTATCTCAGAATAATTCTGTATCTTCTTTAGAACCAGACAGAAGAAAATAAGGTCATCAAGAATGTAGTAGAAAGGGTCTGAATTGCTTAAATATGTCTCAACCACAGTTAAATGAAGTTACAAGTCAATTAAGCTCACCAAAACTGCACACCCAAGTAGAAAATGCCCACACACGTGCTAGAACCAGAAACTTTATAGTCATCCTACATGTAGTTACCGTGACTGTCTCAAGAAACTTAAAGGGTACAAGCAAAACACAAGAGATGTATGGCTCCCTGTACATATGCTCCGTGATCTACAAGCAAATTAGATCAGGGAGGGGAAAGTATATGTTAATAGTGTACAAACTCAGCTCAGATACTGCAGCACTCTTAGAAATGGACTCTCTAAAGAACACTCTTCAAAACAGCTTCCAAACTGTATTCTCCATAAGACTTATTCACAGACTCACAGAATTATTGAGGCTGGAAAAGCCCTCTGAGCTTATTCAGCTCAGCCCAGGGCCACATCATCACCACATTGGCCAGACCAGGGCACTAAGGGTCATGGCCAGGCTGTCCCTCAACACCTCTAGGGATGAGGACTCCACCATTGCCCTGGGCAGTCCAATCCAATGTCTGATCGCCCTTTCTGTGAGGAAGGGCTTCCTAATGTGCAAGCTAATCGTCCTCTGGCACAGCTTCAGGCCCTGCCCCCTCATCCTGGTGCTGGTTGCCTGTGAGAAGAGCCCTATCCCCACCTGACTGCAACCTC
>JAOXOE010000745.1:201176-229150 GCA_028565055.1 Phoeniculus purpureus | reverse complement strand
TCTTCCTGGAAAGGGTCATCAGGCCTTGGAACAGGCTGCCCAGGGAGGGGGTTGAATCACCATCCCTGGATGTGTTTCGAAGTTGTGGAGATCTGGAACTTACGGACAGTATTTAGCTGTGGCCTTGGGACATTTGGGTAAATAGTTGGCTTTAAAGTCTTTTCCCACCAACAACTGTACGATTCTAATTTGTCAACAGTGTAAACAAGCGGTTACTTCCTTGCTCACAAGTTACTACAGACATTTGTAAATTCAAACGCTTAATGGAGAACAAAAATAATGTCTAAAGGCAATTCCGCATCTTGGAAAAAAGAATGCAAGTAGCTAAGCTTCTCTAGAGATGAAGAACTTTAAAACCAACTCAGCAAGCACATCCTGTGTAGAAATTTATTAAGGAGCAGCACTGGAGAGAAATGCTGATCCACAGACCTTTTTCTCCCTTTGGCTACAGACAGCATCAGCATAATTTGTTTCTAAGTGACAATCCACACTGTCAAATTTGCAGAATTAGGCCCTAACTAAGGATCTAATAAAATGAAGACTGGTACAGTTATCTTACATTTGAATCTTAAATGCTTAAGACAAATGTCTAAGATGTCTCACTGGGTTTTACTGCTAAATACAAGTGCTGTAGGAACCATGCTTCAGAGTCCTCAAGGTCTACCTTGCAGTTCATACTCTTGTAATTAACCCAGTCTGCATGCAATACTCCTGCCTCTGGCTCAAGTTTTACTCCAATAGTCAAAGCATTTAATTCATAAATATTTCTGTGGCACTCCAGGATGTTGTCTCTTTCCAGAGAACTAAGAAAAGTTTTGAGAGACAAAGGCAGAATAAAAATTGTAAATGCTTCTAGTTTTCCAATTAATCTACTAAAATTACAGAATTGCAAGTTCATACTTTGCTGTTGCATGAGGTCTGGATTCAGTTTTCTTAAAGAGTAACTTAAAAGGACTATATCTTAATTGAAACATCACTTCAAACTCTCCTATCACTTGGTACTGCTGCTCTTTATTTGGAGTAGTTCTGTACCCAACTTCAAACTGCCCTGAAAGAACTGCTGAAGGTCTAGGATTACATCGACTAAAAAAACTTTAACATCAACAACCATCCTCTTGAGATATTAAAGTCTACAGACATTCTATATCCTTATCTTATCACTGTCAGCATGATCCTATAAATCTGGTTTACTGATTAGTAATGTCTCCTGATCAATCCAATTCCGTATGTTTTGATGCCAGTTTTACGAAACTTTTTTTTTTGAGAAAAGTGAGAATTTGCCAAGTCCTCTTGGAGCAGAATAAATCTAAAGCAAGCTGCAGGCAGAAGAAGCAAGGCAATAGTGTTTCCTGGAGAATGTAGTCTGCCTGCAACAATTTTCTTTTTACAAAAAAAAGAACTCTAAATTGGTCGTTTACCATTTCATGATGTGGTATAAGAACCTAGTGACTTTTATCAGCAGATCCCAAGTCACCTGACCCTAACAAATCTGAGATTTGCTTTACCTCTCTTCCCAGACAGAGAGGTAGCTCATGCAGATCCCAGAACACCACTGGCACATGCTTCATCTAAAAATACATTGCTTACTCCACACAGCCTTGGGATTCCATGCTAGCTTCATCTGGGTGTGTTTGAGCAGTGACCAGTGCATACTGCAATGCAGCAGTCTAACCTTGAACCAGCAAAAAGCAGAAAAAACAAATGAAGTTGTCATTACACTTAAACAGATCATTCTATGAGTGGTATTTCTCTGCTATTTCATGACCATCCAGAAATAAAACTTTTAAGCTAATGGCACGAACTTCAATAAGGCCAAGTGCCAGGTCCCACACTTGGGCCACGACAAACTCATGCAATGTTACAGGCTTGGGGAGGTGTGGCTGGAGAGCCGTCTGGCAGAGAGGGATCTGGGGGTTCTAACTGACGTGAAGATGAATATGAGCCAGCAGCTGTGTCCAGGTAGCCAAGGTGGCCAATGGCACCCTGGCTTGTACTAGAAATATTGTGGCCAGCAGGAGTAGGGAGGTTATCATCCCCCGGTATTCAGCACTGGTGAGGCCACATCTTGAGTACTGTGTCCAGTTTTGGGCACCTCAATACAAGAGAGAAGTGGAGGTGCTGGAGCAGGTGCAGAGAAGGGCAACTACGCTGGTGAAGGACCTGGAAAATAAATCTTAAGAGGAAAGACTGAAAGAGCTGGGGCTCTTTAGTTTGAAGAAGTGGAGGCTGAGAGGAGACTTCATCACTACCTGAAAGGACATTGTGGAGAGGTTGGTGCTTGTTTCTTTTCACAAGCAATTAGTGATAGAACAAGTGAGAATGTGTTCAAGCTACAACAGGGTAGGTTTAGACTTGATATTAGGAAACGTTTTTCACAGAAAGGGTAGTCAAGCACTGGAATGGGATTTCCAGAGAGGTGGTTGAGTCACCATCCCTGAATGTGTTTAAAGATCTTTTAGATGAGGTGTTTAAGGGATATGGTTTAGTGGTGAACTTGTAAGGTAGGGTAGATGGACTCAAAGATCCCAGGGGTCTTTTCCAACCAGAGTGATTCTGTGATTCTGTGGAGAAGGTGAGGGCCCTGACAGTAGCTAGCAAGTGAGAGAGTTGGGATTGCTCAGCCTGGAGGCTCAGGGAAGATTTTATTGTGGCCTTTTAGTACTTAAAGAGGATCTACAATAAGGATGGGGACAGTCTTTTTAGCAAGGCCTATTGCGACAGATCAAAGGGTAACCATTTTTACCTAATAGAGGGTAGACTTAGACTGGATCTAAGGATGGAATTTTTTTGCAACAAGGATGGTGAAACACTAAAAAAAGCTGCCCAGACATGGTGGAGGTCCCATCCCTGGAGACATGTAAGGTTAAGAGGAACAGGGGCTCTGGGCAACCTGCTCTAGTTGAAGATGTCTCTGCTCATTGCAGGAGGGTTGGACTAGATGAATTTTGAAGGTCCCTTCCAACCTAGAACATTCTATCCTCCTTCTACACTCCTAAGTGAAGAGAAGCAGCTTAATTCAATCTCATTCTTACAGCTTAACTTAGAACCAGAAGACAAGCGGAAATGGAAACATTATCTTAAGAGGGAAGGATGAACTATCAGATTATGTTTCTAGGAAACAAAATCTTGCTTCCATCAACATTTGTTCATCTACAACCAAATAACAAAGATTCAATAATCAAGCAGCACAAGACACCAGGGTGTGCCAGCAAAGATGCAGATTCTGGTGACTGCACCCACACCACTCTCACACGTGTTTCAGGAGGAAACTGCTGCCAGGAGGGCTTCCTGCTGATGAAGCATGACCCCCAAGGCAAGCAGGTCAGATGTACTAACACTGCAGAACTGAATAAGGAACACAGTTCTTGTAAGCATTCCACCATGTAGCCCTTACACACTGGGCAGCTGCACACATCCTCCTGCATGACTTCCTGACTACTCCTCAGTCATTTATTATTACAGAATGACTTCTTACCAGCAAAGTTCAGTTCACAAAATAACATCTGCACCATGTGCTTTTACCATACCTGAAAGTCACAGCCTTCAGCGTCATGACTTTCTTTCTAAATTCTTGTTCTACAGCTCCAAGTTTTGTCCGTTTTGAGGCAGGGAAGTCTCATCAGTGTGTGAACAAACACACTAGCAGGGAAAGAACAGGGAGCTACACTCATCTCAAATCTGTCTACCAACAGGGCAAAAGGTAACAGGAACAACTGAATAATGTGGAATTTAACCTGAACACAAAGGAAAACAAAAACCACCACTAAACTTTTTATTGTGATGTTAGTCTGGCACTGGTTACCCAAGGAGGCTGTGGAGACATTCGAAACCTGACAGAGTCCTGGGCAACTGGCTCTGAGTGAACCTGCACAGTCACCACCAACTTGAACTGGATGAAGTCTCCCTTCAGACGTCAGCTGTTCTGTGATTTGGTAAAGAGCAAGTCAGGAGGAAACTTGCAGAAAACTAAAGCCATCTGCAGGATTATCCTCCCACACCCAGGAACCACACTCAGCTGTTTACTATGGACCAAGGTTCGTAATACCTCAAAGGTGACAGAGGCTGGGATAGGTACAATGTTCATCTCATTAAACCAGAACATACCCACACTCTAGAAGTCACATTGTGTAAGACTTCCTGCATTTAACACAAACTCCAGAAACATACGTGTATCTGTATCTGTGAGAAGATACATTCTTCACACGTACATCTCAAAAAACCCTCAAAATCCCAAAACAAAAAAAAAAAACCAGCACCACAAAAAAAACACAAAAGAACTTAGCCCCTACAAAGTGGCAGTTCTGAACACTTCAAAACATATCCGCAGTATCGGCAAAACCACATTAGCTGTGGTTTTCCCTAGAGCACATTTGCAAGACTGAGGCAGACTGAGTTAAAACAAGAAGCAATCAAATGTAGAGGAAAGCTGGTGCATACAGCATTTGGTATTGACAACTGCCCACAACACAAAAATCTGGATAGAAAAGAGACTCTTGAATAATTTCCTACCAGATGTAGTTTGCATTCTGTTTCCTTACCTGATCTGCTGCAGTGAAATAGGCGTTTTAATTTGCTGGTAGTAATCAGGATACTTTTTCTTGGAGGGCAAGTGGAAAAAGGGTTCAGATATGAGCTGGCCCTGATTATTTCGGCAACTTCTAACTGTGTCATAAAGCTGATAAAGAGGATTAGAAGTGTCCATGAAAGAAGTAATGCTCTCGGCTTCAGATTCTCCCTCTTCATAGCGAGCAGCAGCTGCACAGAGAGAAAGGAAAAATGGGAAACTCAACAGGACAACTCAGAGTGGAGGTTCTGATTGACTTTTCAAATGGATAAAAATCTAAACCAGAAGAAAAAACTGTCGCTCAATTGGGGGCAGATTCATACCTCAGAAAAGGACATCACACGTATATCTTATTGGCCTCAAGCTGACAAAAATAGTACTTTATCTGGGTATTGCCATCTCTCTTACCAGACAACACTTCAGTTCTGACATATCTGACATATATGCTACCTAAAAATGCTGAGAAGTGTCCCTATAGGAGACTATGTAGCAGGAATAGTCAGCCTTTTCTTCTGTGGGAAGCATGCATTCCATTTCAGGATTAGGATCATTGAAAGTAATACTAGGATCAACAGTACTGACTGCAGATAAAATTAGGAGAAACTTCATGTGACCCACAGAAAAAAAAGACATTAAGAACTGCTGGTGGTGGAAATACAGGGAAAGCGATAAAAGACCAATCCTTTCACACTTCTCAGTACCATAAACCTTACAGGCAGGCTTAACAGAACAGTTAAATTATTAACTCAGAAGAGGGGGAAAAGGGTGAAAGTTTGAAGGAAAGCGTGGCAGATGACACTCTGGTTAATTCAGCTGCACAAAAGACAGTTCTCTAACATTCCATGGCAAGTTTCCAGCTGGCATTTTCATTATCACTCAGTGGAGGCTGGCAATGTTTCAAGCTTTTTATCCAAGTTCAATAAAGGTATATTGAAACGATGATAAAGCTAGGAGACACTGCACAACACAACTGCGTAACACTGCAGTACTGCTATTGTTCCTCTACCATCTAACACTGCAGACCTACGTGAGTGTGTGACGTACAGAACCTATCAGACAAGTCACAGGCAACTGAAAACACAAGCACACTTCAGCAGATATGCAAACACAAAATGAAGATGTTTATTACTGACTTGGGGAAGATATTCAAAACTATCCTAACCATGTATCTGTATGCCAATCGGCATCATTTAACGGCCTTGTATCTATTGCACTGTAACCAGCAAAGCAGCAGTGGGACAGAACAACATGGGCAGAAACAAAACATTGGAGGCAACACTGCGTTTTCCTGTACCTAAACACATCAACCTGAACATGGAGATAAATGCTGACAGCCAAGAGAATGCCATCAGGTACAGACAGCTTCCAAAACAGATTATGCAGCAAAATATTGTCTGTGGTTTTGTTTAGTGTTGTTCAGTTTGTTTACACAGTTTAGTTCTGAGCACTCCATTAAGAATAAACAGAACAGAAAAAGCAGAACTACTTGTTTTTTTATGAAAGAACCCCAAGCTGTTCTCTACGTGTGGTGGAGCAGCTCAGTACCCTAAATAAGAAATGGGCTTCCTTTGTATTACAAGTGAAACGCAAGGCATTCCCTAAAACAAAAATCCTAGTACATTTAACAGATACTAAAAGAAAAATGTTCCCATAATATTTGTAATACAGCTCTAAACATTTTCTGTATGAAGCTTCTGTTCTTTAGCCAGTTTACTCAGTAACTGATTTGCTTCAAACACTACCTTCAGTGTGGTCCCAAAGCTCTTAGACAATGTTTCAAGTCCAACTGAAGACAGACGCCAGTACCACCAAAGCAGCATACAGCCTTAACACATTTCTAAATACAACTGTAATAAAAATAGCTCTATTTGAGAAATGAAATACTTGTCCATAAACAATACACAATGACCAGCTGAAGTACTGAGCCCTGAACAGTAGGTCCTGAACCAAAGTTGACTCTATAGCCATTAGCAAAGTGTCTGTGCTTAATGAAATACATGGTAATGATAAAGAGTTGTGAGAATGTATCTATTTTTGCTCGCTCAGGCAAAAATCTTATAGGCCATTAAATCAGCTGTCTGCCCTTGTTTGGAGGTACAAGGTCAAAATCAAGCAGACAAAGAATTCCCTTGGCTTCTTCTTCAGCCCTGGCCAGGCTCCAGGGGAAAATCTAACACGAAGATGACAACCAGATGTTTCCACACCTGAAGTTATATACATTTGTTTATTCAACTCTATAGAAGCCAGACCCTCTTACAGTGACTTTGGAGATCTCACTATGGATGGACATATTGCGTAAGACTTCCCAATTGCCAGAACTGACTCTCCAGATCCTTACTGTAACCAGGGCTTTCCAGCAACTGCTGAACGGGGTGATCTTGTTCTTGTATTGTAATTGTATCTTATTGTAACTCCGTAGTAATGAATAGGTGCTTTGCTGTCCTTATTTCTGCTGCTGCTTATAGCTAGGATATAATAAGAATCACAGAATCACAGAATCACAGATTGGAAGGGACCTCAAAAGATCATCTAGTCCTATCCCCCCATCACATCAGGATCACCTAGATCCAGTCACACAGGTACATACCAGGGCGGGTTTTAAACGTCTCCAGAGAAGGAAACTCCACAACATCCTTGGGCAGCCCATTCCAGTGCTCTGTCACCCTTACCATGAAGAAGTTTCTTCTCATATTGATGTGGAACCTCCTGTGTTCCAGCTTACACCCATTGCCCCTTGTCATATCATTAGGTGACACTGAGAAGAGCCTGGCTCCATCCTCCTGACACCCACTCTTCACATATTTAATAAACATTAATGAGGTCATCCCTCAGTCTCCTTCTCTCTAAGCTGAAGAGACCCAGCTCCCTTAGCCTTTCCTCGTAAGAGAAGTGTTCTACTACCTTCATCATCTTCATGGCTCTGTGATGGACTCTCTTCAGCAGTTCTGTGTCCTTCTTGAAATGAGGGGCCCAGAACTGGACACACTACTCCAGATGCAGTCTCACCAGTGCACAGCACAGGGGGAGGAGAACCTCTCTCAATCTGTTAAACACTCCACTTCTGATCCACCCCAGGATGCCGCTGGCTTTCTTGGCCACAAGGGCACATTGCTGGCTGATAGCCATCCTTCTGTCCACTAGGATCCGCAGGTCCTTTTCTCCTACACTGCTCTCCAGCAGGTCAATCCCTAACCTATACTGGTACCTGACGTTGTTCTTACCCAGATGCAAGACTCTACATTTGCCCTGGTTATAGTTCATTAAATTGCTTCCTGCCCAGCTCTCCAGCCTGTCCAGGTCTCACTGAATGACAGCACAGCCTGCTGGGGTGTTGGCCACTCCTCCCAGCTTTGTGTCATCAGCAAACCTGCTGATAGTGCTCTCTAATCCCTCATCCAAATCATTAATGAATAGACTGAATAGGACTGGTCCCAGTACGGACCTTTGGAGGACAGCACTAGATACAGGCCTCCAACTAGACTCTGTCCCATTGACCACTACTCTCTGGCTTCCATCCTGCAGCTAGTTCACGATCCACCTCACTATCCTATTGTCCAGAGTTTGGCTGTAGGAGACTCTGTCAAATACTTTACTGAAGTCAAGACAGACCACATCCACTGCTTTGCCATCATCTATTCACCTGGTTATGCCCTCGTAAAAGGCTATCAGGTTGGTAATACAATAAGCCATGTGTTCAATTTAGTGCCTTATACTGGTGTTCTTTGTGTTAGCTCAAAACAGACAGTAAAGTAAGGCTGTTCCTTCTGCTGGCATCTGTGTCCTTCTCTGTTAGCCATGTCAACTGATATGACACCACCTATGCCTGACTGTACAGGCTTATAATGAGGAGCAAGGGGAGCTGCAGAAGCTGCTCACGTCCTAGCATATCCAAGCTGGAAATCTTCTGCAAGCTTCATTGCTTGACACACTGTGAAACTGAAGATAAACTCCCAAGTGTTCATTGCTTAGGCAACTGCTACAAATAAGTTCATAAAAATTTGGTTCTCTGTAGCAAGAAGGAGAAAGTTCTTTTGATGTTCAGTCATGTACCTTCATTCTCATTTATCTTAAAAAGTGTTAGAAGATGAAAAAAGATGAGCTAGCAGAAAAACAAACACCAGCTGTTTTCAGACTGAAAGCACAGGAATGTCTAAGCAGTATGCTGGAGGGACAGAACATCTTAGGACTGACAGAGTTCTGCTAATAAAATGACACTGCCTCCCAGGTAAATAGGATATGAGAGTTCTGACAACAGCAAGGCAAAAACCTCACATGCATATGGAATTCCCCATGAAAATGACAATAGGAAAGATGGTACCTGAAAGGAATTAAATCCATTCAAGAGTTTAAACCACAAAGATATAAAAGACAGATATTTTTGCAGAATTACAGTTTGCAAAAACAGCAGCTCAGAATCAGGCTGAACCAACAATTAATACAGCTCCTAGAGAGTAGCTGCTCTGATGTAGTAACTGAACTCTGGGCTAATGGAGAATAAAAATGGTTTTGTTTGCAGCAAGATCTAAAATTATCCAAAACATTCTAGGCACACCTATATACTGGAGAATTGTATCTGAGTATAGTTTGACTAGCAGGCATGAAATAAATGCCCAAAAAATACACACTGAAGAGACACAGCCACTTCACACCACTGCAGAAAAACGGCAAACAGAACTAAAACTATGTGTGTACAAACCCATTTGGAACATCTGCCCTGAGATGAATGCAACAAGCAAGTTTGGATTCCCTGACTTATTAACATTCATAAATCTGGACTTCAAGGAAACAGGGACTAAATTTAACAAATTACAGGCTGAATTTGGAAACTATGCAAAATGCTTTTGGGATTAAAACACCTGAATGCATCAGGGGGCTCTGCAGTTTTGCTCATTCCAATCATTTTATAATTAAAAAGAAATTTTAAAAAATAGAGAAATGGCACGTTGGTTCCTACCAGCCAAAGCTGCATCCTCGTCACTTTCTGATCCATATTGCAACGCCATGGTTATTGCTGATAAACGATCCCCTTGGGCTGATCTTTTGTCACTGTAAAAGAACAGAAGTTAAAAGAAAAAAGAGCAACATTTTAAAAAGAAAGTTTTATCACATTAACCATTAACAGTCACCTAAAGTGCAGAAGTAAACAAGTAAAGTTCACAACTGTTGTGAACTTTACTGACATTATCAGTAAAACAGGACTATGCAGGAAAAGACTGGAGTCCCTAACATGAGAAACCATTAATGGCCTATGAGTCTGCCTCTACTTTAAGAGGCAGCTCATCAAACTGAACAACTGGATGCAAAATCAGAAAGCTGGGGCTCAAGCCAGACCTATTCTGTCTTGTTTTGGGTACTTGAGTATTGGTGCAGAAGGATGATAACAAGTCCCTCACCATTAATAACTCTACTGTTTGATCCTGTTTCACAGGAATTTGTGTACCTGGAGGAATTCAGCACACTGTAATGTGTATATGCTGCCTTCTCCCATTCAGTTGGAGTAAATCAGCATCCACGGTGGCTATGGTCTCAAAGACCTCTTCAGCATCTCTCTTTTCCTCCCTTTTATCCCAAACTGGGGCACAGTACTTCTTACCTACACTGTAGGCTAATGCCTGACTATCTCTACTTTTTTACTAGGTCAACTCTTCAGGTTAGTTTTGTCCAGCAACGGACTCAGCCTTGCTCTGTGGGAGCAAAGTGAAGACTGGGAAAAAGGAGATGGGTTGCTTAAACTTGACTGAAATGTATTTGAATTTTAAAATTTTATTTATTTTAAAATTTATATTGATGAACACTCTCATCTAACAAAATAAACCACCCCAAAACTTGACTATTTCCACGTGACAACCCAGCTTTTCCTCCACATCCCCACATTACTTACCGATAATATTTGTTAGAAGAATTTCTCTCATCACCAACACTGCCTTTACCCTGTGAGGAAGGACCTGTCAGCTTGGAAGCGGTCAAATTTGATGGAGTCCTTAGGCAGAAGAGACAAGCCAAGGAAAGGAGGGGAAAAAAAAGGCCCACCTTAGACCCAAGGAAAGATGCAGCAAGGATAAAGCTTTTTACAGAATTACTTTGATAGATCAGCCAAAGGGTTCAGAGACAGACAATACAATGTTTTAAAGCTAAAGACATATTAAGATCAATCTCGTGCCCCAGCATGAATATTGATTTTGTTTAGGAAGTCAGAGGAAGATAATGTTTAGATTGAAGAATAACAGCTATAAATTCAGCTCAGCCTACAATGGCAGTGAAAGCAGGCAGATAAAACTAATTATACAATCACAATCATGTTTTACCATTACTTAACAAAATTACTGTCGGTTGCTTGACAGTTCGTATCGTCAAGCAACTTTATTTTGCCTCTTTATTTAAGAGAGGACAGCTAAATGCATCAACAAAGAGCAATTCAGGATATTACAGGACACAACAAACTCCGCAATGGAAAAGCAGGATTTCTGACACAGAGTCTGTAGAACTCGGGTTAGTAGTGCAGTGAATAATCTGAGCCTGATCCATCAACAACAAAAGAAAAACGGATGTGCATTTAAAGAAAAATACAGTAAATTACCTTTACATTAACTCGTGGGGATCCTTTATGAAAATCAGTAATACATAAAGAAGACACCCCTTCACCCTGAGACACTTCAGCAGTGAGAAATTTAAACTAAGTGATTCTATGATGCAAGTTCAGCAGAAAGAAACAAAAAGTAATAATGGTCCAACAAAAATTCCATCAGTGAAAAATGGAGCAGCAGGCGAAAGGTTTGCCTTCAGGATACTTTTCTCTCACCCCAAACCATTTTGCAGTCAGTCAAATATTCCTGCAGCCTGTTTTAGGCATTACAAATATTTGATTTGTTCTTGCCAAGTCAGAAGAACAAAGAAAGTAGCTGACATTCAGATTATTTCAGGATTTGCAGGTCTATTAAGCCAAAGTGCCTAAGAGAACATCTAGAATAAGGAAGAAGCTGAGAACTGGAAATGGGTTGGCAGTGTAAGAGAGGAATTCAACTAACAAATACCAGTGTGATTTATCTGTCATCCCTTCTTATGCAAATAGCTTCATTTGGAAGAAAAACACATTTGACAACCTGAGCTTCATCAATGACCAAGACCATGAGAAAGATAACATAAAAATCACATTTTAAAGAAAGTCCCTCTACAGCTACATCTAATTCTAGTTATAGCAAAGGAAACACACATGTACGTTTGGTGTCTGCAGAATCAAGGTATTCTGGCATTACACACACTTTTAATAAGGGAATTTATTTAAGTTTGTGTTAGGAATTACTACCTATCAGGATTTCTGCTGTCATACTTTTATATACTCCAACAATGATGCACCCAAACATGGGAAGCACACTAATGCTCGATAAGTGAACCAGAAATAACACGATATAGATTGAATATCTCAAAACACCAAACAGTAAAAAAAAAATAAAAAATCAATGTGGTCACTTCTCTTCAAATCATAGAATAATAGAATACTTCTTACATCCTATGCAGTACTTTTAACATTGACATCATCTGCGCGTTTTTTCAGATAACAAAACAATTCAAACTGCCTTTCAGTAAAGTAAGGGAACATTAGTGTATTCAGTGGTACCATACAAACCTTTGCAGGAAATAACAAGTTCTTTGTCAGCATCAAATACCAGCAAACAGTTCAAATACATAAGGAGAGTCCATCTTGCAGACAAATTACTAACTTGCAAGACATTGCTTCATTTTTTGAGGTAAATGACTGACACTAGCTAAACCTGCTTTACTGGTAAGCCAAAAGTGTACAGGCAATTCACATAAGAACCAGCTAAGATAACTATGTCACTTCTCCAAACATGATGGATTTTCACAAGAAAATAATGCTGTTTCCAAAATAATATCATTCCGTAAAAAACACAGAGCTACCAAAAGTGCTTTGTAAGCATCAGTTCAAGAACAGTCAGTCAGTCCAGCTCTGCAGTGCCCTGTGTCTCTTTTCATCGCTAGAAAATTGTTTCCAAACAAGAGTTTATCTAACATGGACTTTCCTCTAAATACCTTTGGCTTGAGGAATTGCTCCTATGTTTCAGCCCCTCACTAACTAACTGAGAGCTCATGTTTCAGCTTCTAACACAACTCCAGAATATCCACCATTTATCTTAAAGCACAGAAACACCAGCTTGCTCCTCATTATTTCTTTTGAGGCATTAACTTATAAAACACATGTTGTGGAAGTTTGCCACAGCTTAAGTTATTAAAGATACATTGGCACTGGTTTTCATAACCAGGTACATCACAGAAAAATTTCACCACAAAAGTGTTTTCTAAAAGTTCCCTCCCAAAAACTATTTCAAGATTTGTAAGTTTATTGTTGTTTTAATAGTTAAGTGTTCAAGTAATTATTTCCCAGTATGTTCTCCACAGCAATATTAAGGGAATGTCTTTAGAGATTTTCATGTGAGGTTATATACAGAATTCTATTTGCAGTACCTGATTCGGAGACTTGACTTGGCCAACTCACTGTGTTCAATTTCAGCCTTTTTCATATTAAATATTTTTTTAATTGCATTTGCATCCTGTCAATTAAAAAACATTTTTGTTTAATGTTGAAAACGAAAAGTGTTATAGTCAGGTACATCCATCTATCTACAAACCTAAACCAAAAATAAAGGCATTTTTACATTTAGATATAAAACAATTTTGTATGAGAAACGAAGGATAGAACAAAGTCTGCCTGAAACATGTCCACAGTGGCCTATAAAAAGTGAACAGAACAGCTGAGCAGCTTCAAGCTCCACTTTGGTCATAGTCATTAAAAAGAATAAAAAACTCTACATTTTGCAAATGACTTTGACAATCAAAATGTTACTTCCACTACCAAGCTTTACAGTGCTTCTCTCTCTCTCAGTCCACATCTGTGGAATCTATACTCAGGTAACAGTTCACAAAAACTGCAGGTGTCGGTCTCTTTTCCCAGGCAACTAGCACCAGGATGAGAGGGCAGGGCCTGAAGTTGTCAGGAGAGGGTTAGGTTGGATGTTAGGAAGCCCTTCCTCATAGAAAGGGTGATCAGACATTGGAATGGACTGCCCAGGGCAGTGGTGGAGTCCCCATGCCTGGAGATGTTTAAGGACAGAGTGGCTGTGGCCCTTAGTGCCCTGGTCTGGCCACTGTGGTGATTCTTGAGCACAAGGAAACTTCAATGTGTTAATCTGTACACAAAATGCTGGAGAACTAAGTATGAAAAAGACAGAAACTGGAATTTGCTCACAAAAATGTAGTAAAAGGAAAAGGATCTTGAAAAACTACACAAGAAAGGCATGACTCCCATTTTAAAGCTCATGATGAAAACCATCCTGCAGTCTGGAATGAGGCAGCAGCTCCGTCTACCACTATCACTTAAACCTGTGTAGTTTCAGCCATTTCAGATTGAATCACAAGCACAGGATTCCTCTATTCATTCAAGAAGTCATGGAACTCATATCCTGTGATAAAATTTATTATAATATCTCAAGGAAAAAAGTTACATACACTATAATTATACCAAAAACTGTACAAAACCCCCCAAAACAAAAAGCCACTTATAGTTCTGTTTAAAAAAACTTGTAGACACTCCTCATGGCATTATGCTTAATATTCATTTAAGATTCATTAAGATTCATTTACGGAAGTAGTAATGCAGAGCTGAACTCAAATCAAACTACAAACAACCAAAACCCACCTTGAATACTTGTGATCCAGGCTCATTGTAGGTTTTGGCATTCTTTGCCAGAAGATCTATATCCTTGGCCATGGCATGAATGCTTTTGTAAGTTCCATTCTATAAACCAAAACACACCAGAGCTGGTTAAAACAGGCTAACCTTCTCACAGCCTAAGAACTAAGTCAACAGTGAAAAGCAAAGGGAATTCAAAAGGAATAGAGGAAATGTTTCTACAAAAACTAGAACATATTTATAAAGGGTATAGTTAGTTTCTGGGAAAAGTAATCAAAAAAAACCCAAACCTAAGCGCTTATGAATGCTAAGGAAAGGATTGAAAAAATACTTAATACATTATACTATCTTAATTTTTACAGGTTCTGACAGAATGTTTTCACTCTCTAGCTCAATTAGTCTCTGTTCTCACAGTTACACAGAATTACAGCATCATCAGAGTTGGAAGGGACCTCTAGACATCATTTAGTTAAATCCCCCTGCCAAAGCAGCACTTCCTGGAGCACATTGCACAGGGCTTCATTCAGGTGGTGTTTGAGTATCTCCAGAGCAGGAGACTCCACAGCCTCCCCAGGCAGCCTGTGCCAGGGCTTTGAGAGTCACACTGGAAAAAAGTTTTTCCTTATTTCTATATGAAACTTCTTGTGTTCCAGCTTGTGCCCAGTGCTCCTTGCCCTGTCACTGGACACTGCTGTAAACAGTCTGTCCCCATCCTCCCTATAGCCATCCTGCAGATATTTACAGGTGTGGATCAGGACTCCTCTCAGTTGTCTTCTTTCAAGGCTAAACAGTCTCAGCTTACCCAACCTTTCCTCCTAAGAGATGCTCCAGACACACAATCAGCTCTGCTGCCCTCCACTGGACTCTCCAGTAGTTCCCTGTCTCTCATGAACTGGGGATTGCAGAAATGAACACAGTATCCAGACGTGGGCCACACTAACCAGGACAGAGAAGAGGAGGGGAGATAGACCTACTGGCCACACACTTCTTAATGCACCCCAGAATAACACTGGCCTGCTTGGCCACAAGGGCACTGTCAGCTTACAGTTACTGTTCACCAGGACTCCAAGATCTTTCTCTTCAGGGCTACTCTCCAACAGGTCTACCTCTAACCTGTACTGATGCCTGGAGTTGCTCCTGCCCACTGGTCACACTGGATGGCATTGCCATTCTCTGGTGGGCTAGCCTCTCCTCCCAGCTTTGTATCAACTGGCTGATGATCCACTTTATCCTCTTGTTCAAGTCATTCATGATTACATTGAATAGAACAGACCCCGAACTGACCCCTGGAGAACCACTGGTCACATGTCTCCTATTCAACCCTGCACTGATGATAACAACACTCTGAGCTCTGTCACTCAAACAGGTTTCAACCCAACTCCCTGTCCACTCATCTAAACTGTACTGCATGAGTTTCCTAAGGAGGATGTTATGGGAGAAGGTTGAAAGCCTTGCTGAAATCAAGGTTGACAACATCCACTGCTATCCTCTCATCTACCCAGCCAGATACATCATAAATACAGTATCAGATTAGCCAAGCATTACTTCCCCTTGATGAATCCATGATGACTACTCTCAATAACTTTCTTCTCTTTCAGATGGTTAAAGATGGCATCCAAAAGAATTTGTTTCATCATCTTTTCAGGGATAGAGGAGAGACTTCCTGAAGACTGGAGTGGAATTTGCCTTCCTCCAGTCCTCAGGCACCTCTCCTGTTCTCCATGACCTTTTAAAGGTGATGGAAAGTGGCCTGGCAATAACAGCTGCCAGCTCTCTCTGCACTCGTGGGTGCACCCCATCAGGACCTATGGATTTGTGAATGTCCAGCTTAGCTAAGACCTCTCTAACCTGGTCCTGCTGTACCAAAAGAGAGTTGTCTTCTCTCCAGACTTCATCTTTTATATCCAGGGCGTGGGCTTCATGTGAAGACCAAAGCAAAGAAGGCCTTTAATAACTCTGCTTTCTCATTGTCTTCAGCCACTGTGGTGCCCATGTCATTCACTGGAGTGGCCCCATTTTTCCTAGTCTTTCTTTTTCTATTGAAAAGGGAATGCTTCCTGTTGTCTCTGATAGCCCTTGCCTGATTTAGTTCCAAGTGGGCCTTAGTTCTTCTCGTTCCATCTTTGCACTGACAACATTCCTATTGTCCTCCAGAGTGGACAATGTTGTTTTCCCCATTCTTTAATTTTCTTTCTCCCTTTTGAGTTTTTCCAGAAGATCCTTGCTTATCCATGAGGGTCTCCTGCCTCCTCTGCTTGCTTTCTTACTCAAAGGGATACACCAATCTTGAGCTTTGAAGAAGTAGTGTTTGAATACTGACCAGCTTTCACGAACACCATTGCCTTCTAGAGTCCTAACCCATGCTATTCCACCAAGCAGATGCTGGAAGAGGCCAAATTTAGCTCTTCTAAATGCCATGGTTGAAATTCAGACTGTTTCTCACTACTTCTTTGCAGGATACTGAACTCCACCATCTCTTGCTTGCTGCAGACAAGGCTGCCCCCAACCTTCACATCACTAACAAGTCCTTCCTTATTTCTTAATACAAGGTCCACCAGTGGTCCTCTCCTCGTAAGTTACTCCACTACCTGAATTAGGAAATCATCCTCAACGCACTGTAGGAACTAACTGGACTGAGTGTGCCTTGCTGTGCCACCTTTCCAGCAAGTATCAGGACAGTTAAAGTCTCCTACGAGGAGCAAGGCTGATTTCAGCTGACTGTAGAAGGCCTCACCAACCTCCTCATCCTGGTCAGGTGGCCTGGGCAAACACCCACAACAGTGTCACCCATACTAGCCTGCCCCTTCTTCTCTCCCATAATGCTCATTTGGTTCTTCATTATCTTCTAGGCAGAGCCTGACAGATTTCAGGTACCCTTTCACCTAAACAGCCACTCCACCGCCCTGTCTTGCTAGCCTATCTTTCTAGACTAGCACAGAGCCATCCACAGCAGCGTTCCAGTCAGCCAAGTTATCGCAGTATGTCTCAGCAATCACAGTGAGATCACACAGAGATCTCTAGTTCTTCCCACTTGTTTCCCACGCTATGTGCATTAAGTGTACGAGCATTTCACAGAAGACAGGCATTACACTAAACACTAGAGTACTTCAAGTTACTGGAGAAGGAAGATGAAAAAGGTATCAGTACAAAACACCTATTTATAGCACTAGAACAAAAGTAGGTGACGATAATGCACAGCCAAACTTCCACGCTTTAATGTTTTCCATTAGCAGTACTTATACCATGGAACTACTTTAAAACATTAGACATCAAGGAACTCAGGATATTCAGGCTCAATGCCAGCAGAATAGAGTTTAGGATGCCTGATCTTCAACACAGTTATTTCTGCAGCACTGACCCAGGACAGGACATTAAATCAGCATAGCACTCAGATTTTTAAACAGCGGTGGAAACACACATGGCCTTCGCTACTGTCACAACCTCTGACTTCTAACAATTTCAGCATGCTTACTGTTAAATAAGTCTGTACTCTGACATTAGTATGCTCATACTGTACCTGTATCCTTTGGGCAATAGTTTTAAGATCTATGGGCTCCTTTATTATTGCATAATAATCTGGATATTGCTGGAAAACAAAAATAATTTACTATAATATTTTAAAATAATCAGTCACAAAGCTATTGTTCTAATAACTCATAAAGCAGTGTAAGCTTCAAACACAGCCCCAGTCTTCAACTGGGGCAAGCCAGATGGTAAGGTGGATGTAAGGAATTTATAATTCATCAATAAACTGATATAAGTGAACAGTTCTGCCTGAAAGCCAAATATGTGGCGATGGCCTACAGGGTATTCATTTTGCTGGTTACAATTTGTTACACCATACCCTGAAACAGAAGGAGGAAACCAGACATAGTTAAGACCAAAATCCCCAATTAGCTAGACTGCCAGAACAAGACAAGCCCCTCCAGCAAGAGAGAGCTGGAAACAAGGGGTAGAAGCAATGGGAGAAAATCTTTACAAACAGCTAGAGTTTGCTGCTAATGAGGCAGTAACAAACAGCTATATCCTGAGTGTACCCATCATAACATACAGTATCAATTACATAAACATCCGAGTTTCCAACTGAAAACCAACCAATATTATTAAAAATACTCACCACTTTAGAAGGAAGTTTCTGAAACAGTTCACTTATGAGGCGTCCTGATGGGTTTGTGGCAACAGCTACAGCTTCAAGAAGCTGTTCAAGAATTTCTTTCAGGTAGCCTGGAGATGACTAATAGAAGACATGAAAACAAAAGGGTTTTTAATAGCAGCCGTAACAGTATGCTTCAGGTTGCACTGAAATATATTACTTTTCAGAGACAGCTATTAACACAGCCCCAACTTTTGAAAACAGCATTGTTTATGCATTTATGTAAAGCACAGATAATTTCACAGTTACACAGTAGGCTGTCAGCCATACGTTTCAAATTGTTAGAGCAGACTTGGCTGTCAACATTAAATGAAAAGAAGCATCCCAACATGACACAAACCAGACAATCCCAAACTTCTCATCACCTTACGAACAGCTGCACTGAGTGGCACATACATTGGAAAACAATTACGTTAGGCATGCAGCTTGCTCACACCAAACCTCAGCACTGGCGTGACACCAAGGCCACATCATTTGAGTTTCAACTAAACCAGAACCATGTTTTATCCATATCAGAAAATCCCATCACTGTTTTTTTGCTAGGCAAAAGTGCTGTGAAATTACTGACTACAGAATAGTGTAAGAAATTCTTTTTGGGGTAGACTTTATCAAAAGACTTAACGCTTGTTCACATATGGAGGACAATCTCCCTCTGACATACACAGCCACAGCTTCCTCCAACTGCAGCTATTATGCCTACACTTACCAATTCAGAATTTGCACCTTGACTGTCATGCCCTTCGTCATCATCATCTTCCTCCTCAGCATCACCTTTTTGAACAAACTCATTTTTTGTGCGCAAATACAACTCCCATAATTTGCAGGCAGCTTTATATTCAGGAGAATCGGGCTGCAAAAACAAATAAAACATTCTACTCAAAATTCAGATTGTTCTTATCTGGCGGAAATTCAGAAATTATTAGTTGAAAGGCATTAAATAAATAATATAAAATCTTGGAAAATAATTAATTGGTTGTTCTCCAACAGAGAGGTTAAAAATCACAGTAAGCATAGAAAGCTTAGAAAGGTTAGAGTTGGAAAGGACCTTAAAGATCATCAAGTTCCAATTCCCCTGCAATGAGCAGGAACACCTCCCACTAGATCAGGTTGCCCAGAGCCACATCCAGCCTGGCCTTGAACATTTCCAGGGATAGAGCAGCCACAACTTCTCCGGGCAACATGTTCCAGTGTCTCACTACTCTTACACTAAAGAACTTCTTCCTAATCGCCAGCCTAAATCTGTCCTCTTTCAGTTTAAAACCATTACCCCTTGTCCTCTAAGCCCCTGTCCTTGTAAAAAGTCCCTCTCCAGCTTTCCTGTAGCCTCTTTCATGGACTGGAAGGTCGCTATCAGGTCCCCCTGAAACCTTCTCTTCTACAGGCTGAACAACCCCAGCTCCCTCAGCCTGTCCTCGTAGCAGAAGTGCTCCAGCTCCCTGATCATTTTCATGGTGTCCTCTGGACCTGCTCCATCAGGTCCATGTCTTTCCTGTACTGAGGGCTTCCAAGCTGGATGCAGAAGTCCAGCAGAGCAGAGCAGAGCAGAGCAGAGCAGAGCAGAGGGGCATAATCAAGACTTTCAGAAAACTTACCAATTAAGTTACTTATGTTGGGGCTTAACCAAACCTTTTAGATGAATCTGAAAATATGATTACGTTTTGTTGAAGCATAACACTAAGGATATTAGAAATAGACTAAATACCAGTACGTCAGAAATATGATTTAAGCCAATGTTAATTGTACTTCTGCCACTGTGTGACACTTGATAATTAATTCCTACATAGGAAGAATGGCAATAAATGGGCCGTTATAGTTGAAAGCACTGCAGTGTTGTTACACTCAGCACTGACTGGGGAATTCCAGAGAACTAGACAGCCTCCTGCCACCTGGGTACACACCTAGGTATAGTTTTTAGGAAAGCCAGAAGCAAACTAACTTTTCTAAATGCAGATTACCACTTAGGAACATTCCCCAGAAAAAAAAAAAATTGCTTTTCCACTCATGTTTTTCTTTCCTCTGCCACTTAACCTCTTCTTCAGGTATTTCTGTAGACATGTCACCTTATGCTCATTATGCTCTTCTTCACTCTCTCAACCTCTGACAGCTTGTAATACAAATGAGAGACCAACATTAGAACTATTATTCAGCTTACCTTATTAGGCTTAAATGTTTTCAAGACAGTAGATCTGGTATTAATTATGAGGAGCAGATTTAAAGGATAATCATCCCCGCTAGTCTGCTTCCTTCTCTAACAATATTAGCTTAAATTGTTAGGGATGCTCAAAAGTGCATGACTTGAACCAAAATACTACAACCCCAAAGGTTTCCATACTGATCTAGCACTGCCAATAAAACACCTGCTGCAATGAAGACCAGGACAAGGAATCAGCCTCCCTTGCCATTTATGCCACTGGAACTGTGTGGGTAACGAAAAGAAGGAAAAAGGTCGTCTTTGTGCCACACCTCCAGCTCACAGGTCCACTCTAATCTCTAATCATTCTTTCTTGCTATCAAGTTCTTCTCCCTCACACATAAACTATGAAAAAGCTGACTTTAATGGGCAGGTGTCTTGCAAAGCTTCAGGAGTACAATGAATTTGGAAATCTTTGTATTTTTCTAATCTAATGCATTAATTCATAAATCATAAATTGTTTTTCCAAAAAGCTACACACACTGAAGAAATATCAACAAAAGAAACACTGCTTTTCTGCAGGTCAACTTACTACACCAGTTCTAAATAACCATTCAGAACCATTTGGATCATCCCAAAGTCAAAGAGACAGGAAATGTAATATTAGCAGGCTTAGATTTGCTGTATTGTTTCAGTCACTACATACAAGTTCACTGGTTTATGTACTTTAAATAGTTTCCTTTAATTAATTCAGTTTTTTCTCCACTTCCTTACAGCAATTGCAACAAAGCCCATCATCACCTAAAATGAAACAGACATCCAACCTGGGGGAAAAAGAATGGGGGTTACATTGTTACTATACTAGAATCTGTCAGTCTAATTTGTGTGTTTTCTGCAGAAAAGGTTAAAGTTTGGGTTTATAAAGTTGACAAGTATCTGCTTCCACACCCCCAATCCCCCCTTGGTGACTTCTGCCTCCTTCTTCACTTCTCTCCAGTTTGGACTGTGTTGTTGGGAGCTGTATTGCTGCCACTGAGAGAGAAGGCTATGGCTTCTGAGAGTGTTACCGCTCCTCAAGGTGAAGAAAATTTACAGCAAGTGGGAAGATTCACCTGGAGCTGGAGAGACTGGGAGAATTCTGAACCTTGAAGATTAATGAAGATTGAGACTGAAGTCAGACAATCACTGTGAGAAGCAGGAACGATCTACAATTGGATGCTTTGGACATTTCTATCTCAGTTCAGTGTAGGAGCAGTGTGACAGAACTCTGTGTGTCTGTGTCTATATTGCATGTGGGGTTTTTCTCTGATGTGTGATGGGGGGAGTGAATGAAAATGTCTTGGTGCCTTTCTTCCCCAAATTAAGTCAGTTGTTTCACTGCCTGCAGATTTGTCAGTGGGTTTGTTAAACCCTCCCTTTGCATCTGATGCTTTAGCTTAAAGCTCTTGGTTGAAACAGTCACGGTCTCTGACCACAACATTAATGGCAACCCAGGTGGGACGTGTGGAGATCCAGACAAGGACTCACACAACACTACACACTACTACAACTATGACAATACAATTCCTCATTAAATATGCTGTCACATACACTCACAATTGATCAGCACTGACTGTGATAATCAAAGTGCCTTTGTTTCATATGATCGAGTGGCCAATGGAAGAAAAAGATTCATTACTACCCCTACTTGCTGTTATTTAGAAACTCTTCCTTTTGGACAAAAAAACTAATTATCTTCTATTTCAAAGGTTACAGAGTGTGTTGTAATACAGGAAGGCTTGGATATAAAAATATTTTTCTCAGTTCAGCTGTCTATTTTGCTTTCTGTGTCGTTTGGAAAAGTTACTTGAAGTAGTGCCACATCACATTATAGTCTTCCACAGAAAAATTGATATAGTGGAACATCATACAAAGACATAGTCAATGTTACGAAAATAAACATCAATAACTGCAACATGTGCTATTCCCCTGCCAGTAATAAAGGCTAAAGTGAAAAGATTTTTGGCCAAATTGAGGAAGAATGAGGACAGGCTGAGAGAACTGTCATTGTTCAGCCTGGAGAAGGCTCCCACATGATCTCACTGTGGCCTTCCAGTATCTGAAGAGGATCCGCAGAACAGCTGTGAAGAGACTTTTTACAAGGGCTTATTGTGATAGGATACGGGGTAACAGCTTCAAACTGAAAGAGGGAGGATTTAGACTAAAAATTAGGAAGAAGTTCCTCATTATGAGTGGTGAGACACTGGAATAGATTACCCAGGGAAGTTGTGGATGCTCTATCACTGGGTATGTTTGAAATGAGGCAGAACAGGGTTTTGAGCAACCTGGTCTAAAGGAAGGCGTCCCTGTCCATGGCAGGGGTTTGGACTGGATGATCTTTGGTCCCTTCCAACACAAACCATTCTATGATTCTATGATAACAGTCTGAACATATCTGTAGCACGTTTACTATTAATATATTTTCATCACCTTATAGTAAGCCTTTGCATTGTTAAAGAGAAGCTGAAAATCAGCAGTCAGCACATTCACATCATCATATTCTTCCATCTTGAGCTTCTGTTGGATTTTCATTAAATCGATTGGCTGAGAAACCACTTCATAATAATCTGGCTGATTTCTGTTGCAACAACAAAAAACAGGCGTTATATTCCAAGCAGTAAAACCCAGAGCACAGCACTGCAGTTGGTAGATACCTACAACTAAATCAAACAAAGTTTAGACAAAGAAAGTTCCAATACATTTGTGCCACAGCTAAAGGATCCAGGCAGTGCTGTTAGTAGGTCTATTCATCTATCAGGTCTTAACGGCTTAACCAGAACCATGGTCTTACCTTCGCTTTGGAGCCCTAATGAACAGCTCACAAAGGAGCCTGCCCTGTTCATCTTTGTAATCTCTGATGGTGTTGTAAAGTTCATGACATACAGCAATCTAAAATGTAAGAATGAGAAAATATTGAAAAGGGAGAAGATTTTAAGGAGGTAACAAATCAAAGTCTGCTTACAAAGCATGCTCTAAAGACCACAGCATGCTCTAAAGTTCTAAAGCATAAAGAAATCGGTGGGTCTCACATATTAGAGAAATACCTTAGACATATGCCAGGTACTGCAGAATTGTAACCGATTTCTCTGAACATAAGCAGCTTACTTTCAATACTAAGTAACACACCCAAAATGCAAATTCATTCTCCCTCTTACAGATGTGTAAAACAACAACAGGGGTTCTTCTACCCTGCAATTAATTAAAATTAGACTGATAACTAAAAGGCGTAACAGAGACATTGTACACTTGAGCAATCACTGCCTGCACCATTCCCCACTTATCTTTCTCTGCATTTGGTATTCAAACACAGCTCTCAACTTCTGCACATTATTATTTCAGCTCCTTCTCTGACTTTCATGCATCTGCTAAAATCATCAGTAAAAAAGCAGAAAAGCACAAAAAAGAAAACATTGAAGAAAAAGATGAAACTGAGGAGACAAAAACAAGCCAAAGCTAAAATTCAGGGCCAGTGTATGTGCTACATATGATATCTCCTTTATGACCCAGCTTTTCCCAGACACAGATGCGGTATTCCCAAGAGAAAAAAACAGTTGTTCATAGTAAGAAGGTACTAACAGGATCTACAGTTGGGAGGTTGGAAAGTCGTCTTCTCTTTCTGCTTGGGCCTGGAGTATTTGTGGAGTGATGGCCATCATCAAAGTCTCCTCCGCTGATGCTGCTGGAAGGTGAGGTAGCTCTTCGCCTCTTGGAACCCATTGAATCCAACTTCTTCTATAATGCAGAGAGATGTTCTGAAACTCGCGACATTGCATCCAAACTCTCTGATGAGAGCTGACTATAAAGCCAGTCACACTCAGGATGAGTAACATACATTTGTTTTACAGTACAGCTCAGCTGAGCCACACAGCTAAACACTAGCTTTGTGAAAACTAGCAAGAGCTAAGGGAAACAAAAATGGTCCCAGTTGTAGGACCACAGTCACAACTGACAGCTATGTGAGAACACTTAAGCCTTACAGTGATAGACATGAATTTAGCTGCTCTTAGCAGGATGTATTCTTCAGCTATCTACATTCAGATACCTCATTCCATGCATGAAGACTCAGAGAGAACAGATAAAAAGAAAAAGTTTACAGAGAAATGTACTTCATTCTGGTGCAAAAATACATCATTCCGCATCAAATTAAAAAAGCAAAACAGCAAACATAACAAGAAAAATTCCGCACCAACCAACCAAAGTTCCAACTAAAAAAACCACAGGGAGAAAACAAAGTGCAAATGAAAAGTGAAGTGGCTAATGAATCCCTTGTTTTAGATTCAAGCCAAAATAAGGCCTGGACCATCCACAGATCTACCACTCTCACTTTATGTGTAGAATTAGTGGCTCAATCATCAAGAAGTAGAAAAGGCTACCTTCTTTTTTGGCCACAGTTTTCCATTTATCAACATAAACAGTGACAAATAAATAACCACCACTCAGTAGCACTGGTGATTTATGGAACAAGCTGTGGCTCCTTCCCAATTTTCAGTGACTGTGTCAGAAAAAACTGTCTTTATTTGTAACTGTCTCAAAGGCTAAAAGCAGACTAGATCCATCTATCGTAGGCTAGATTTGCCAACCAAATCAAGGCATTTTTTCTAGGAAGCGCTCAGTTGATTTACAAGGTATGGCAGCATAGCTTAAGCATATTACAGCATTTATATTGAAAACAGAATTAATTTCAAGCACACAAATGAGATGAATAAGACAGGAATAATTAAACTAGAATTAAAAAAAAGTAAAATCCTCAGGCAAAGGAATGGAGAGAATGGTGCACATACAATCAATAATTTACCAGATTTACCAGAGTACAACCAGCACCTCGAAAAGCCAATCTCCTCATAGTGTCTAACGGCCAAGTACAGATACTGGGAGAAGGTAACACTCTTAAGAGTAGTAAACCAGCAAAGCTGTTAGTACAGTCAAAACTGGAAGACAAGAAAAAGGAAAGAGAGAGGAAAATTGGAAGTAAATAGATAATTAAAGAATAAATTGAATAATTACAGTAACATAAAAAAAAGCAAGAAGCAGAAGGTATCTTTTTTTAGCCTAGCAGAATCTCTGCTAAGTAATTTTGTACACAGAATGCTAGACGCTTCTGTCATTTCTGCACTAAAAACACATTTCTCCAACATCTCTGAATATGTATTAAAGAATTCACAGCCTCTCACTGGGGCATGATTCACCAAGCAGAGCAGGGAGTAAACATACATGATATCTGACCCAAGAGTAAAACCCAGCAAAACTTAGAGAGCACCAAGCAGTATAGCACTTACAGCAATAAGATTTTCTATGGTCAATAAATATTCCATATGCTTTCTAGGGATGATGTATCTCCAACAGTCTCGAGTGGATAAGCAAGCAACATGAAGTACCCAGCCATATGGGTTCACTAAAGCTATACTGGCTTCAATGTCTAAGCAGTCTCCAAGTCTGGGGGTTTTTTTCAGAAATTCCACATCAGACATACAGAACCATTCTATGGTTAAATGAGCGCTTGTATTGAGTTCATAGAATCATAGAATTGTCATGGCTGGAACAGATCTCCAGGATCATTAAGTCCAACCTTCAGCCTAACACCTTCCTAACCACTAGACCACAGCCTCAAGTGCTGTATCTATTAGTTTTTTAAACACCTCCATGGATTCATCCAGCTACTGTCTTAAATCCCCAGAGAGACAGTTTTCCTGTCAGGTACTATGGATGTTTTCCTTACATGCACACACAGAGAAACTCTGCTTTACTAGCAGCAATTCATTTCCAGCATTCTGCTTTTGGCACGGACTCCAACTTTTATCTGAGAGCCACAGTATCAAATCGCTAATACCAGGCACGTGCAGAAGTGGAGGCTGCTAGACAACAGAAGTCCTGGGTTGTGAAAAAAAGGCAGCAGGCACTACTGGAATCAGTAATTCTGGTTCACCCAGGAACCCAAAAAATATCCAGTCCAATCCCATCCTGAAGGAATGGGGGACCCCCCCAACCAGCACCTGACTGCAGACAGCACATGGGCTTCTTCTCCAGAGCAGTTAGCCACCCAAGCCTGAGGGCTGTGGCTTTCAGTCACCCCCAGGCTCTGCTGTTCACCTGTATGATCAACACAGCCAGCCACGTTCTGCACATAGCCTCCAAAAACATGATTCTCCTCTAATAACTGAGGAAGGTGCAAAACATGTATCACTCTGACCAACATAATGAATACTGAGTAGAGAAACGCTTACATAAAACTCCTACTGAATGTCAGGCTCCAAAATGCTAATTTCTCTCCAGATCTCCTTGTTCATAAACATAGATAATCTTACTTCTGCTTTACTTCAGAACATGACTCCTAGACTTCCTTCTGCAATGGAAACGCCAACTTGCAAGTCTCTCAACAAGTCATACCAAGTATCTCCACTGCTACAAACCAACCATCTCCTGTGCAACAGGAGGTTGAGTGTCATCATAATAACTGCTCACACCACCCATACAAATGTCACATAACCAGAGAAATTTCAATAAGAAATGCGCTGGTCATTACTAACGCTCATGTACGCTAATATACACATAAGGGGTAAAAGGCAGCTCCTTCCGAAAGCTGTGCCAGCCAGGTCACCACAAGCATCACCCTGTTCGACCTCACTGACTGAGCAGGTTCTGTATGCCTTTGAGATAACACCCAACAAGCCAGCGAACTTCTCGCACATTTCACTTTCTACCTCCACAGAGAAAAAAGCTACAAGCCAATAGATACCACGGGAAGTATTTTAATGTCATCAGGATCTCCCACGTTTCCACAAAAATACTCACTCGATGATGGTAAATTTAGCAGTAGGAACAAGGAAGGGAAACACGGGCAGGGTTTCCCCCAAGCACCGACCACACTGACGCCAGCTACAACACGGGCAAAGAGGGGACGGCGGCAGCCAAACCCTCGGAACCGACAGTGTGGGTGAAGGACCAAAGGACACAGCATCCCATCCACGGTTCTACCGACACCGGGACGAGAAACAAAGCGCCAAACCCTCCTACCGCCCCAGCCCGTCCCGCCGGTGGGCCCTGCCCGGTGTGTGGGGTGCTGGTGTGGGCAGGAGGTAAAGGAGACAAAGAAAAGCACCCAGGCCAGCCCGTGCCCCACGGCCTGACAGCACCATGTCTCCGCCTCCGCCGTCCCGTGCCGTCCCCACACCGTGCAGGTCACGGCCCCGGCCCTGGGCCTGGCGCCGGAGGCCCCGGGAGGGGCCGCGCCACTGCCGGCCCTCGGACACGGGCTCGTTAGGGCACAGGCGGTGTGGAGGGTCCCAGTGCCCCGGGCCCGGCGCAGGGCCCTAGCTGTCGGCGCCGCCTCCCCGCGGCGGCCACACAAAGGGAGGCAGCGGCCTCCAGGCTCCGGCCTGCCGCC
>JAOXOE010000745.1:174783-201076 GCA_028565055.1 Phoeniculus purpureus | reverse complement strand
CGCAAAAGCCCGCCCGGCCGCCAAACGCGCCGAGTCTGTGCGACACCTCCGGGGAGGAAAGGCCGCCTCACTTTACGGCAGCGCCTGCCTGCGGCTGGAAGCGCGAGCGCGAAAGGCCACGTGCGGCGGCGCCATGAAGAGGCCGAGTGAGAGCGGGGAGGGAGTAGGGCGCGGCCAGCGGGCGCCGGGGCTGGGGGGCGGCGTGGCTAGGGGGAGGAAGTGGGGAGCGGACAGGTTACGGTGGGGGCCCAGGTTACGGCGGGGGCGGGCGGCAAGAGCTCGGTCCTGACGTTGGCGGTGCGTTGCAGAGCTGCGGAAGGCCAGCAAGAGGCTGAGCTGCCACAAGCGGTACAAGATCCAGAAGAAGGTGAGTCCCACAGCGGGGATCTCCAGGTGAAACCCCAGTCCACACAGTAAGGATTTGATCTGCTTGTGGAATTTGTTTTCCAGTGACCACTGGCTGCAGGATGGTGGAGGGCTGGTACATTCAGGCTTGGGTTTGAGGGGTTTCTAATAGAAACACTGCAATCTGAAGTGAGAAATGTCCCATTTTCACTCTGCATCGGTAAAGAGGAGGGATGCGTGGAGACTTTCCTCGTTTTGCTTTGGTCTAGACTGAGGCAGTGTTCTTGTTCGGTCTCCAGATCAGAGAACACCACCGCAAAGTCAGGAAGGAGGCCAAGAAACGTGGACGCAAGAAGCCTAAGAAGGATCCCGGTGTTCCCAATGCTGCACCGTTTAAGGAACAGCTTCTGCGAGAGGCAGAGCAAAGAAAGCAGAAGGTAAAATACGGATTCTGGTGAAGAAGACGAGAACTGAGACCATTTCTGCCTTCAAGGAAGCTTTGTGTGCACAAGCCACAATCATGGGGGATTGGAAATGGTCCCAGTTTAGCTGTGCTTTGGAAAACTACTTATTTGCAGCACATAACAATGCACTGGTTTGTTTTCACCTTTGTTACATCACTGTGTGTATAATCAACATGCCAGAAGTGTCCTTTCTGATGTAACCCAGCTAGCGTGTGATGCTCAGATGCACACATGTCCCATCAGAATGCTGACAGTTTCCTCTTGGCATTCTGGGATTGTACAGAAAACAGATCTGTCCACAGCATGGAATAACAGCACCCTTATGAGTTGTAACATATGTTTGTTGTGTGGCTCTTGTTCTGGGGTCTAGCTAATGAGATTATTGCCTCTGGTTTTGAGGCAGTAGAAAACAACAATATCTTTTTGAGGGTGGGATCCAGAAAAAGTTCCCAGAATCCACTGACTTCCAACTAAGCTGTCTCAGGAACTGCGGTGGAAAATAAATATGCATGGAGAAAGAACAGGCTTTCTTACTGCCTTCAAATGTGTTTTATCTGGCCTGCGTTTTTATTTTCAATCAGCTTGAAGAACTAAAACAAAAACAGAAGCTCAACAGACAGAAAGAACATGAAAAGAGGAGGAAGCTTGAAGCCAAACAGAATGCAGCCAAAATCAAAGCAGGAGAGGTAGGTGTCCAGTGTGATTTTGATTCTTTTGATACTTATAGAAGGGATAAAAGGTAGTCCTGAAACTGTGTCTTACTAAACAGTATGTTACATGGTACCGGTATCATATACCAAATCTGAATTAGTGCCCTTTATTTGGCTTTAGGAATCCTCTGGCCAATCTAAAGCGAAGACTAAAAAACTGCTGGATAAAAATTCAAAGAAATCATTCTGCAGGGAGCTCAACAAGGTGAGACACCACTGTTTTTCTGATAGAGTCAGCAATGAGATCACTTATTTTCTTTTTAGGCTTTACTGTGCAGCCACTACAGAGTATAAAGGTTGCTTGTGATGAAGACTCCAACACTAAAGTAAGGGATTTTAGGAATCCTGTGTGTTTCAGTCTTGTCCGGTGTGACCTACTGAGAGATCCATCCAGGACATTGAGGTGTTAGTCTTAGGCCAGTGTTACAGTGACCCAGGAGCTCCTGTAGTGGTGTGGTACTGGTGTCTAAGGATTTCTTACATTTGGAGGAGAAGGATGAAAATTGCTTCAGCTTTCTGCTTTGTCACCTTGAAGAAAAGAGCTCAGCCAGGAACAGTTATATGAAAACTGTGAAATTCAGCAGTACCTGTTGTAAGCCACAGGTATTCCATACTTGTCAGCTGTCAAATGATGTCATGTCTGAAGTATGTAATAGTCTTCTCTCTCTTCTAACCAAGGTGATTGAGGCCTCAGACCTGGTTCTAGAGGTTTTAGATGCAAGAGATCCAATGGGCTGCCGCTGTCCTCAGTTGGAGCAAGCTGTAACTTGCTCTGGAGACAACAAAAAGCTGCTGTTGGTTCTGAACAAGAGTGGTAAGAAGCACTGGCTTTCTTTAAGTGTTACTTGATCAATGTGTGGTTTTGTGGTAGGGGAGTTATGAAGATGATTTAAAAGGAATCTGAGATTCCATTGAAGACATAAGATCCAACTCTGAACTCCCTGCCCTACTGAAGTGGTCTCGTTTCCTCCATCCTTTAGTCTAGTTTGCCAAGAAAACATCACAGATGGGTAAATGCACATTAGCCCCTTTCTTCTGCAATAACTTCTGAAGGCATTGGCCAGTCTCAGACTAATTTTATAGATTTTTAACATTTTTGTGAATGTGGGCAAGTGGGCACCACACTGAGGTGATGGTGAGTTAAGGATCAGAAAATCAGGATGGATCAAGAGGAATGTGTCTAGTAGATCAAGGGAAGTTATTCCACACCTTTATTCTGCTTTAGTTAGGCTTCATGTGGAATACTGTATCCAGTTCTGCTCTCCCCAATTCAAGAGGGATAGACAATTGAGAGATTTCAGTGCAGAGCTACAAGGATGATTGGGGGTCTGAAACAACTGCCTTATGAAGAGAGATTGAGAAAGTTGGGACTTTTTAGTTTAGACAAAAGAAGGCTACAAGGGGATTTAAATACATGAGGACTGGGTGCCAAGCAGAAAGGAATCCTCTCTTTTCAGTAGCCTCAGACAGGAAAGGGGTAATGGATGCAAGCTTGAACACAGGAAGTTTCATCTCAATCTGAGGAAAAACTTCTTTATAGTCAAGGTTATTAAATATTGGAATGGAGGGTGTGGAGTCCTCTTTTCTGGAAATGCTTCAGACCCAGCTGGATGTGGTTTTGTGTAGTTGATGTAGGCTTTTTAGGTGATTATGCTTTTTAGTGATTTGTATCCTGCCTGAGCAGGAGGGTTGGACCCCA
Organism: Phoeniculus purpureus; assembly: GCA_028565055.1. Classification (NCBI taxonomy): domain Eukaryota; kingdom Metazoa; phylum Chordata; class Aves; order Bucerotiformes; family Phoeniculidae; genus Phoeniculus; species Phoeniculus purpureus. The sequence goes on along the minus strand of JAOXOE010000745.1, from coordinate 197,858 downwards.
TGGCCTCTGAAGGCCCCTTCCAACCCTAATAAACTGTGCAAAATGTGTGTAAAATCAGTGCAATAATTGGGTTTGAAATTTGGCTTTGGGAAGTTTCTTCCATCATTGTACAGAAGAATTGATGCAAAAGCAGGTAAAACCAGATTAAAAGGCTGGAAATTACCAGCAGCAAAAAAGAAAATACCTAGAGAGACAGCAAGAGCAAAGGGAACTTTGTATTAGAGTAGCTTTTTGCACAGGATAATCCTTCAGCAAACATCACTCTGTACCACACAGTCTCCGAGAGGGACCCCAGCATAAAAACCTGATGCAAGGGCCAATATAATAGTGGTGGTGTTCTGTTTGAAGCAGAGAGAATTAAACTTGTCATACCGAGCGCCTTTAGTAGAAACATTGGGAGTATTCCCCAGAGTTTTCAGCCAGAACATACTACATGGACAAAATACAACCTGATTCTACATTGGATTTCCTCCTTACAGGGCCATTTCAGATTCACAGGAGTGAAAGGATTGTGTGCTCTTTCTTCCAGATTTAGTGCCAAAGGAGAACTTAGAGAAGTGGTTGAATTATTTGAATAAGGAGTTTCCAACAGTTGCTTTTAAATCAGCAACACTGATGAAGGACAAGACTATGGTAAGAGCACTACAGGTCGTCAGCAGGTCCTATGTATTTGCAGTCATACATCTTGAGAAGTAGGAACTTCTGTCCTTTAAAATCCTGTTTGCAAGTGTGACTGAGCTTTGTGGTCCACTGGGAGAATTCTCGCTGTTGAAATATGGATTGTTATTTCTGCTCAGGGTAGTGGATTAGAGTAAAAGCTGGTTTTGGGTTTTTTTTTAAACTGTTAAGAAAGATGGTGAGGGAGGAAGATTAGTAATTTTTCATCTTCTACATAGGGTTGTTACACCAGTTACATTGGAGTTGTTTTGTAAGTAAAGTGGTGCAGGCTATCCTATTTTCATCCTTATGTGGCCATCAATAAAAGTACCACCTGACATCATTTCTTGAGGGTTATAAAGCTCCCTGTGTCCTAGACTCAACTCGCTGAAGATGATTGAGTGGTCCGTATATATTAATACCTAATGTTTCACATGTCTTAATCCTGATAACACAGTAACATCATCTAATAGCATATAGGAGATAGAAACACCACAGTAGATAGTAAATCTAAGCAGATGTATTTATCACCCTATATTAGTCATAGGCTCCTGATTTTGGGGTTTGTTTGCCTTTGCATCCTGTAGCCAGAACAGGTCACAGGAAGACGTAAACATGTTGATTTATTAAGATCCACCGAATGTCTTGGAAGCAAATGCCTTTTGAAACTTCTTCAAGAGCATGGCAAGACTCTAAACAAACCCATTCAGGTTGGAGTAGTAGGTAAGTGTTGGGGAGACAAGAGGAGTTTCATTCTCTCATGAAGCTTTGGTATCCTATATCATAATTTGGGTAAAACATCAGACACATGACTTGCTAATGGGCCTTCCAGTCATTGTTCTTACTTTCATCTAAGACTCACTATTGTTGACAGCAGTCTATGTTGCACTTAGCTGCATGTGGTGACTGTGGTCTGTGGAAGGCACCTTCACAGTATCACAGTATTACCAGGGTTGGAAGGGACCTAATAGATCATCAAGTCCAACCCTTACCACAGAGCTCAAGGCTAGACCATGGCACCAAGTGCCTCACCTTGTGTGAGGCCTTAGTGGGAAGTTACAAACCAGGCAGTTTGCGCTGCCTTCCTCCTACCTGACAAGATGCGCACCGGTACCTTTGAGGTTTTATTATCAGTGTGAGAAATGAGGATACCCACTTTGTCTGACTTCTGTAGTGAAGACTTCAGATCCAACTCTGATCTCACGCTGAAGATGTCCTTTACCAAAAGACACCTGTCAAAACCAGTTTTGATTAGTGTTCCATAGACTGGTTACTTCTGTAGGTTTCTTACTTAACTGACAAGGATTTGTGTGGTTTTGTTCAGGTTTCCCTAATGTGGGAAAGAGCAGCATAATCAACAGCCTCAAAGGAGTTCGTGCTTGCAATGTTGGCCTGGCAAGAGGTGTTACCAAGTAAGCAGAGACTTCATTTGTTTGTCATGTGCTGCTGACCTTGAGTTTGTATACAATTTACGACCCTTTAGGGGCAAAGTATGCCCAGCGGGCACTTTTCAACACACGTTACTTTACTGCGATGAAAGACATTGATCTGTGTGGTGCATGCTGTCATGAGAGAATACACTGCATAAACTTGCTTGTTGTATGTCGTGTCTGTCCTACACAAACCACATGATAAGAAAGAACTAAACTGACTCTATGAAGTCCATTCAATCCAGTACTGAGCTTTATGTATTGCATCCTTCACCATTACCAGTCCTTTGCTAGTTGAGTTACCTACTCACTGCATTTCTCTCTAAATAGGTCCATGCAAATTGTGCACATTGAAAAACAGACAAAGGTAGTAGATAGTCCAAGTATAATTGCAGACCCTTCCAACAACGTCCTGGCACTAGCCTTGAGAAGTGTCATAGACACTGAAGAAACAGGCTCAGCAGAAGTGCTTGAAGCAGTAGATGCCATTCTAAACAACTGCAATAAACAGCAGGTGAGCTCCATCTTTTTCTACATCTCTCAATGCATTTGACATCTTTATCAGTTTCTTAGGCTAATAGTGAACATTTGTTTCACTTCAACTAATTCTGATAGCTTCTGCACCACTTTGCCCATGACATACAGAACAGCAAACTTCAGCTAGTCTTAAGCTCTCATCACGGTATCAGAGTGAAAAATGAAGATACTCTCTTTGCTTCCTATTATTAGTGAAGACCTCAGATCCAACTCTGATTTCACTCTGGTTTCAATTAGATTAACCTCGGCTTAATTCCTATTCAGTTCTTGATAAATCTGCTTTCACGAACAAAAGTGCTGTCTGTACAGCCACTCGTATGGGTGAACAGCAGCCAAATTTGTTGATGAACCAGGCATTTTGTGTTGCAATGTTAACTCCCAATACACAAGAGAAAAATGGCTCAACATATTTGTTTGTTCTCATTGAAACCCAATTTTATTTGCTCTTTTATTCCTAAAACTAAGAGAAAAGGGGATCTCTCTTTCTGAAGGCACTGTTTTCTTTTACATTAGGTGATGATGCGCTATACCATCCCAGATTTCAGGAACACTGAGGAGTTTTTAACTTTACTTGCTCAGAAAAGGGGCATGCTGAAGAAAGGAGGTATTCCTGACATAGAGACTGTAGCTAAATCATTGCTTCGTGACTGGACAGGGTACGTATGCTATGAACTCGGCTTTATGCTGCTCACCCTGTTCACTTTGTTAATCCAGTGCATCAGAATCTTTCAGTCCTGTGAAATACTTGGACAGGAGAGACTGCTTTTTCACAGCTTACTTTGGTAAACAGCTGGCTAACAGAGAATGCCTTCCATTCAGGAGTAACTTTCTAAAGTAGTGAAGCATACACAGAGAGTCAAAACACATCACCTGGTACTCCACAGCCTGTTTGCTGTCAACTACTGAGTCACAGAATCATCTAGGCTGGAAAAGACCTTTAAGATTGTTGAGTCCAGCCATCAACCGAACTGTCCCAAGCCCACTGACTGCTAAACCACATCCTTAAGCTCCAGATCAACACAACTGTTATTGACAAGTTCATAGTCAGATTTAAATAGCTATTTAATTGCTGTTAAACAGATAATAAAAAATGAGCTATTATGGAGGGGTTTGTGCTCTGGGTTTTATTTTAAATACAGTGGGTTAACTTTGTTATCTTTAATTGTTTTTTAATGCTGGAACTTCTGTTTTCCCAGAGCAAAAGTAAGCTACTACTCAGAACCTCCAGGATCTCAGAGTCTGCCACCCTATCTAACAGAAGACAAAATATCTGAAATGCAGAAGAGCTTCAATTTGAAGAGTCTAGAAGAAGGAAATAACACTACTCTTCAAGGTAGAACTGCTACTGTAATGCACTGCTATCAGTAAGTGCCAGCGTAGTTTTAATGGGAAGTGGTGAATGGAAGCTCTTCCGGGGTTACGTGGCACTGCCAATATGCAGTGCATGTCAACCTTTTAAGAAACAAATGGATTCTGTTGCAACAGGACATATCTGCAGTCTTAATGTAAATTATCCTACTACTTAAGTTTCTGCTCAGCTGACCTAACCCTCCTTAAATAAAAGAAGGGGAAGAGAAGGTTGAAGAGCACATAAACAGGATAACTAGGACAACAAAATGACATTTTACTCAGTACAGCCTACACTCAATCCAAAGTCTTTCAGCTCCTAGCAATCTTCTGTAGATGCCTTCGGGAAAGCTATTCTCAGAGAACTGTTCTACCTTAAGCAAGAGTGGGAGTTTTGTCTGTGGAAGGGAGGGGGCTGGACTGTCTTTCTAACCCTGACCTAAAACAGCTGTCTTCTGAGGTAGGCATTGCATCTGCTGCTGCCTGACAGTGACTTAACGTTGACACCCTACATTTTTCCCAGCTTTAAAATGCCCCCGTCCATCAAGCAGCATCATTTTCCAGTCAGCTGGTATGGCAAATGGGATAGTGGAGGAAAATGAAGTGATAGAGGCAGCATCAGAGTGGGAAAACCTGGAAACAAGCAAGGAGGAAGACAAAGAGGATTTCCTAGAAAGTGATGACGATAATCAAGACGATGATGATATGGAAGAAGAAAGTTACATCAAAAAGGTAAATCAGGGTTTCATTAGGCTGCTTCTGTCTGTTTAGATCCTGACACTGAGAATACGTAGGCACTGTGGAGACACCAGGAGCCTTTTTCCTGTTGATGAGCGTTATGATTTTTGCTTAATTAAGGAAACAACATTGTTCTAAGGCAGGATGTGTTCCTGACTAACTACAGAAAGGGGACATCTACACTATCATCAATCTTTTAGGTTTCATTTGCATGGGAGACTTAGTGATGTCTAAATGAAAATGTCTGTCTGATCTGACTTGTAGGACCACGAAGTTCAGGTCACCAGGAAGGTAGACCTTGGAAAACAACAAACAGAACCTACACATTCAGAAAAGCAGATGGCAGGTCAGTATGGAAAGCTCTGGCTTGCAGTCTCTAGTACTCTAGCACTTGCATTGGTTTCTCTAACATGTGGTTTTCTTTCTCAGAAAGTAAACCTTCCAAGTCAGTATCGTTCAGCTTGGACAAGACAGCAGATGAAGATGATGCTTACGATTTTAATACAGACTATGTGTAATGGATTATAGTTGAAGAATTACAACTGGCTTGGAGGAGTGTGCATACCAAGGCTGCTGCAAACATTCACCATTACTGCTATGTCAAATAATGTCTGTTATAATCTGTCTCCCTTGGCTGCTACAGGTTTTTACAGGTCTAGGAAACAGACTCTATTCAGTTTTGTCCTAAAGTTTATTTCCTGCTTTAAAGCCTATTTTAAAAAATTCCTAATAGACTTGATTCAGTTCACTTTATCCTTTTGAAACATCTTTTTGTAAGGCAAACCTTTTGCTTTTTTCTTTGGAAAAATATTTAATTCTAGTCATGTTCATGCAATTAAATGTCAAGGTCTTTTCATCCTCCTATCATAAATTTTCCTACGGGATTACAGAGGCTGAACCTCTATAGATTTGGGTCAGTACCTTTCCAGTATACTGTTGCAGTCATGTACAACTTTGATAGGTAAAGTTGGCTAGAAAATCCTACTTATTTCAGCTGAAGTATTTAATCTAAGTACAGCTTTAAATGTTCAGAACCTTCATTGGAGAGGTAGATGAGATTATGATATTAATATTGTTGTCTTCACTGGGGAACAAGCTTCTCATGGCACTCTTGAATAAAAGCTCAATTTCCTGGTGATACCTACTATCCTACTATACTTGGGAACCTGCTACAACACAGCCTAGTTACCAGAATTAAGTTGATGTCAGCTTAATTTGGCAAGTGAACTTTACTGTTGACCACTTCAAGGACAAGAACGGTTCTTGTTCATCGTAACTCAAGAACAACTACAACTCAGCATTCATGACAGAAATAGACCTACAGGAAGTGACTGCAGTGAGTCAAGCACTGAGAAGTCCCTTTAAATTACGAAGCACTACTCAAACCATCTCACCACATATGAACGAGCCCTTTAGCTCTCTGCTGCCCTGTATCTCACCCCATGCAACACTTGGCCCATGACTGCATTAACAGAGCCTTTTTGCCTAAACATCTTGTGCTGAGGATTGTTCACGAGAAGTATTGGTGCGTAAATTGGCAACTTGAGTTCAAACCTGTTTTAAATGCAATAGTTGGCAAAATAGCTGCTGGGATATATTAGCTAATAATCGTAGAATAGCCAGGGTTGAAAAGGCCCTTAAAGATCATCTGGTTCCAACCCTCCTGCATAGTCAGGGACACCTTCACTAGATCAGGTTACAGCTTCCTTGGGCAACCTGTTCCAGCATACCACCACACTCACACGAAAGAATTTGTTCCTCATGCTCAACCTCAGTCTCCCCTCTTCAAGTCTGTAACCCTTTCTAACAATAATAACCACCACTGTAACACTGTAGTGGCCGTAGCAGTGGTGTCATATTGTGGGGATCCTTCTCTAGATCCCCATGCATCCCACCTGGGTCACCACTAATGTCATGGGTCAAAGACCCCAACCATATTTCAACCCAAAGCTCCCATCTAAAGCATCAGACGCAAAGGGAGGGTTTAACAAAACTCACGAGTCTGCAGGCAATGGAACAACAGACTCCATTTGGAGAAGAAAGGCCCTTTTTGATGTTCTAAAACCAAACTTCAAACTTCTTTTGCAGAAAACACTCAGATTCACAGATTCTAAAGCATAGCAGACCTACAAGTACAGAAAACCGTACAAAACACCTACAGAGCAAAGCAACGGGCAGCTGGCTGCAACAGGCCACAGAAATCTCACTGTATGGCGTCCAAGGGACAGATCAGGCAACACATTGGGGAAAACTACAGCAGAGCACACTCACTGCAGAGAACTGTAACTTAGTACAAAATCAGTCTGTGGTTTGTAGAGCTGGATCCCCATTCTGCACCATTTTAGAGGTGGCTTTTGCAAAGATGACGTCAATCCACTTTAGTTTCAATCTCTTGGCTGTTGTGTGTAAGCACAAAAAAATACACTTCACGGATCTGCTCAAATGAGGTTGCCACTTACCTGAGGTTTGAGTCAACATGTTAAAAATTCACTTTTATTTTTGAACAAAGATTTTTTCCCCACTGTTTTATAAAAAATATTTTGGTGTTCACTGGCAATTAAATCCACTTTGCATAGTGAAATACATGAAAACAGTCTGAAAAACCAAGATTCAGTTCTGCAGAATTCTGCAAGGCAGACACAGGAATGGCTGGGAGATTTCATGCAAGAAAGTGTTTTTTAAGAAATGATTTTACAGGATAAGAAACCAGAACAAAACCCAAGCAGCTCTTAATCACAGTACACTGTGACTTGCAAGTGCAAGCCTCAGCTACATTACCTTGCTCTTAGAAACTGCTTCCATAGCTGGCCAAATGATCCTTCTGTAGGTTTGTAGTGAAGAGCAAAATGCTCAATGGGCAGAACTGACCTAACAGAAGGGCTGGTGTGTGGAGATCTTCTCTTGCTTTCTGCAGTGCTGCTGGAGCAGCATTCTGTGTCACATGAGTCAAGTGGGTGTCCTTTGAAGTTGTGCATTTGAGACCTGGACCTGAGGAAGTGCATGACACCTTGTACTTTACAGAGGCAAGGACTGCTCTGTAAAACAACCTGGATAAAAAATAAGTTCTGCTTGACTACAGATGTTTCCTGAGAAAATGCCATCAGTTATGAAAATTGATTCCGCTTTGCTTCAAAGGCTTCTGAATGTCTGCGAATCAGGCTGAACTTGCCTGTGGGGTCAGGGACATACCACTTCTCCCAGACCTCAGCGTATGAAGCTGTTCTTCCCCAAGGTTTAAAATGTCCATTCCAATGGAGCAGCTTGGCAGCTTTCACAAACTGAGGAGAGTATCTTTTTCCAGCACTAGATCCTTGTATTGAAAAAGCAGCATTAGTGCCCAAAGTAAAGGCAGCAGAACCACCAACATACAATATTTTAACTTCAAAGGATTTTAACTACAGAGACCTTGTCATTTATGGAGAAATGGGAATTATATGGGAAGCACAAACCAGGGAAAAGTGGAAAACATAATCAGGTGCAATGAATGCCACTATGATCTGTCCCATTTTCAGGTACCACTTTAACTCCCAAGTGCTTTAGAACCCCCTTAATACCCAGATGTACACAGTAGCCTCTGTATTGCCCATCAGAAAAAAAAAGCCTAAGAAAGCTCTCCCAACACTGGGGTTTCTCCTTTCGACATTCTGAGAATAAACATCTATGATCACTTCAGATGTGGAATAAGGAAAACAGTCACAGAACAGTTTCAGCTGGAAGAAATCTACAAATTCATCAAGTCCAAACTTTTCCTAGCCCTATTAGCACCACATGACTCCCAGTGCAACATCTACCCTTAAATAATATGTCATTTAAGAGTAAGTCTGTTCAAGAACTACTCCTAGCAATTCAAAAAGAAAAAAAGAAGAATCAGGCCAAAAGTTCCAAGACTGTATCATCAAGTGTCTTTAAGAATAAGGTATAAACCAGGAGGAAAAGCCCCACTTGCTGCACCATCACCTAAATGTCCAGCTACAGAAGGTGGGGGAAGCAGTGTCACAAATGGTTTATACATACCTAGATGCCGGACATTCCACATGGGATCGATACTGGAATGTTGCTTGTAAAATACAATTAGCATTGGAGGTGTCGTAATGCTGCCAGCCAGCGTTTTACTGTAAAGGTTTTCTCTGGAAGAGAAAAAGTAGGGAAAGGATGGTTGTATGGCCCTAAATGAGCTGGCCTTTCGTTTGCAGCTGCATGAGAGAGATCCACAGATACACACACAGCCCTTTATTCAACAGTTAAACACCATCACCATAACCTGATCTCTGACTCGCTGCTGCATGCAGCTCAGGAGTACTTACGCTACATTAAGTGCCATCCACTTCTCCAGCTGCTCAGTGATATTCTGTAACTTCCATTCTGTCAGATTGGCGACAAAAACCCCTGGATTGAATGAGCAGGTGTTGGCTTTCATGGCAAGCTTTCGGATGGTTTCTTTTTTGTAATCTAGAAACCCAATGTAATTATACTGGGGAGAAAAAAAGAGAAAGCATACAAATTAGCTTAAAATGTGGTCGTATTGCTATTTACATTCTGCACAACTCCCAGAAGACAAGCATAACTGTCAGTTGCTAAAACAAACACCGCCAAGAGAAACAGAGTTCTCCCTCTGATACTCTAAGACCTCCTTCTCTCTCACACTGGGATTGCTCTGCTCTCACTGTAAAGCACAGCAAAAATTCACAATGCTTTTGGTATGCCTAACCAGAAACTGCAGGCATCACCTGAAGCAGTGCTGCTACCACTGAATAAGAGCAAATCTAACCTGATTGCCTGCCCCACGGACGGCAACTTTATTAGTGGTTGAGTCACAATCATCTGAAAATGCAGCTGCGTGTCCGGGTTTCAGCGGGGTGTTGTAAAGGTCCAGAATATCATCTGAGAAGTGGAAACAAGCAGAGAAAAACTAGAAGTGATCCTAACTAAGTGCTCAGTCTAAAAATGGTCTTTTTTGTTCAGTCCATTGCTACAGCAGATTCAACTGAATGGTTTTATCATACTAATAATATTTATAATAAAGTTTTTACATCTTTCCTTGAAGGGTATAGCAAAAGGCTATGAAAAGTACCTTGCACTATTATATCATCATCCACATAAATGGCCTTCTCTGCATGAGGAACCAAAGTCGGCAAGTAGAATCTTGCAAAGGTTAACTGCAATAACAAAAAGAGAAGAATTAAATCAAAAATTGTCTAAATCAATGTGAAATGAATGGCAACTCCTAGCACTTACTCATGGCACTAATGTCCAAGACAACTCCTATCAAGGAAATAAAACAGGCAGTAAAATATACTAGAAGTTATTTTAAATAAACAGATTCCACCAGTTCCTGGTCTCCTAAAAATCTGTGCAACTGACTTCTAAACTGCTTAATGTTAAAATTTCTTGTTTTTCCATGTATGTCTGGTATCTCTGAGATGCTGGCATGCTTGACATGCAAACTGCTGGTGTTTCCCTTAGTAGCAAAAGAAATGATCCTAGGCATGCACATGTAGATATTCAAATCCATCTTTCACTACCTGGAAATTTATTCTTGCTGAAACTTAGGAATTTTATTATAAAAGATTGTGAACAGATTTGGTTTTGATCCCTAGTTATGTTCAACAGCCAATAGCAAAATATACTGTTTACTAATAATTGTAAAAAGTAATCAGTATCATCCTCACTGGTTTTAAAGTGTCTGCTTTTAGAGGATCCACTGGTACTTTCCCTTCTAAGACACGAGGGTCAAAGTTAAAAATTCGGTATCTTAAATTTTTCAGAGCAGCATGACTCAGCCACAGCCTGTGAACAGAAGAAAGGCAGAGTTCTTGTTAAATGAGATCAAAATGATATTAAAAGCAAGGTTGACAGTGACACAGAACTCCATATGGTCACTCTCTTTCCTATCCACAAGCATACATAGAGAGTGTAACCTGTGTCCTGTACGACCCTGTTCTGCTTTAGAAGCTGAGCAGAATCTGTCAGTTTAACTTGTGTGTTCTCTGCAGAAGAATTTAAAGTTTGGATTTAAAAAGTTGGAAAGTGTCTGCGCTTCCCCGCCTCTTCTTTCCCCTTGGTGACTTCTGCCTTCTTCACTTCTCTCCATCTTGGACTGTTGGGAGCTGCATCACTGCCACTGAGAGAGAAGGTTATGGCTTCTGAGAATGTTATCACTCCTCAAGGTGAAGAAAATTTATGGCAGGTGGGAAGAGTCACCTGGACCTAGAGAGACTGAGAGAATTCTGAACCTTGAAGATTAACGAGGATTGACACTGAAGTCGGATGACTGCTGTGATTTCAGAGAGAAGCAGGGTCTACAATAAGATGTTTGAGACATTTTCACCTCAGTTCAGTGTAGGAGCAGTGTGACAAAACTCCATGCGACTGTGTCTATATCGTGTGTGGGGTTTTTCTCTGATGTGTGGTGAGGGGAGTGAATTAAAACGTTTCAGTGCCTTTCTTCTCCAAACTGAGTCAGTTGTTTCACTGCCTGCAGATTCATCAGTGGGTTTGTTAAACCCTCCCTGTGTGTCTGATGCTTTAACTAAAAGCTCTTGGCCGAAATACAGTTAGGGTCTCTGACCCACGACATCAGTTGTGACCCAGGTGGGACATGTGGGGATTCATACAAGGACCCACACTACTACTACTACGACAATGCAGACTCATGGGGCATCTTCATTCTCAGCTTGTTGCACAGCTGTGACAGATGGCAAGTATGAGGTTGCTTCTTATTTCACTAAGAATACAGAGTCCTGTTATTTTCTGTAACGGGCCCGTAACATGTGTGAATGGATGTGGATAAAAATAAAAGGATCAAAGAACAATCTAGGATAATGGGTAAACTTCATTGCCAGCATTTGAATTGGTCAGGTGAAATGTAGGAAGAAACTTTGCCCTTCCAACAAGGAACTCAAATCCCACTTGAAAAGATGTCTCTTTTCCATCTCTGAAACATCACTCCAAAGAATGACCATAGCGCTCCCCACAGCAAGATTGTGAAAACGCTGCAACAGTCGGCAGCAGAGAAGAGGGCAGTTTCAGGGAAAGTCAGCCCCTCCCCTTCCCACATACTTAAGTTTCTCAGTATTGCGGGAATCAAACAAAAACATGGGTACCTCAGGTGAGCCACAGTATCATTCAAAGCAACAATGTGGAAAACCACATTGGCTCTTGTGTGATGGTAAATACTGTTCATGGCTGCAATTGCACCTCCAAGCCTCTCTTCTGGTGCTGAAATGACCACAGAAATCTCCTTATCATTCCTTCCATCTGTCAATCTCTGGGGAGCTGCAGGAATGAAATCTATAGGCTGAAGTCCTAATGGACTTGAATCTGTGGAGAACAAATAGCACCACATACTCATTTGACACAAACCAGACACAGATGCTACCACCACACTGAAATTTGTGATGCCTTCAATAATTTCTACTAGTCAAGCACTCAGATAGCTCAACTGAAGCGTGGGTTACAACATGCCAGCACCAAACACTTCAAATACAGCACCCACTCCTGAGAATCTGAGATGCTAATGAATAGGAAAACAGCACACTTGGAAATAAACTAGATTTATCTAGGCTTCTCTATGTCACCCTTTCCTTTGCTTCTTATGCTTTCTTTTCCTCTTAAGAAGGAAATTATGAAAAAAACAGAAAACCTAAATTAAAGTCACTGTTGTGAGGGGTTTTTTTTCCTGCCAAAGACCAAGGCATTAAGGCCTGTGTTTATTCCAGATGACACACTACATTATCCAAGCTGAAACTACAAGAATTTGTACTCTTGTTGTGCAGAGAAGAAAATGGGAGATAAGCACTGGAATTTATTACTGACCACGTCAGCTGTAAACACTGGCAAACTGCACACTACCAAGGCTTATAACAACGCCAGCACCTTTCATCAAATGATCTAGACTATGTTTGTTGGTAATCTGAGGAACAGAGCCTTGGCATTTTGCAGGCACTAGTCTGCTGTTCACAAAGAAGGGGTTCTGTTTCTGTTTGCATTTTCCCGATGACATAGCTTAACAGCTTTGACTTCAGCTGGCTTCTTGCTAAGGCCTGTCAGATGCTGTTGGGAACAGTCTGGACGACTGCTATGCAAGAGCAGCAAATGGAGACTTAGCAGTTAATGCTCCTAACATGGACAAGCTCTGCGGAACCACACGCAGTTCTTAAAATGCAAGGCTTTGCTAAATAAACTAAGTTGTACCTTAGCTTTTGAAGCCAGAAGGAACATTTACTGCTATCTCATCTGGTTTCCCAATTGAGAAATCTCTCAGGACATGAAAAACAGACAAGTCTACCACACTGAAGTTTCTTGGGTATGAGAACAAGAAAAGATCTCCTCATAAACTATAAAACTTATGCCTTGTTATACATATGATCGATTGTTATCACACACATTCAGTCAGCAACACAGTAGTCTCCGTCTGGCCTTTCCACTGATCTTAAAAAAATATAACAATTAAAACAAAACCCATCATACCTGACAACTCCCGTTTCAAGAAGTCACTGAGGCCCAGTAAGTTATGATGAAGAACTAGCAAAAATACTACAACAGTCACTATAAGGATGATAATGTTCACTGCAAATTGAGAAGAAAAAAAGAGAAAGAAAAGTACAAAAAAAGTACTCAAGTACTCCAGAAAAGTACAAAAAAAGACTTAAACCAAAACCAGACACATACCTTTCCTTACCGACATCCTTCTCTTACTGTTTTATTTCTCAGCATAAGGCTCCTACCAACCTTCAAGAGAAGAAACCCAGCTGTTACTACTTATACCCATGGGAAAGCACAGCATCACCAGGTGTATCTAAACATGTTCCGAATGCAGCTTTACTTTTCCTTCTCTTAGAAGGATAGAACTGTATGCAAGGGTTTAATCACTGAGCATTGTACCTCACAAAGTACACAGCTACGATGCTGTTAGCTAAAGATGAAAAAGGGACTAAAAGGGAGCTGTACAGCTCTTGCCACTTCTCTAATGGAATAAAAACCAAAAGCCCAACAAATATTTCTGATCTGAAAAGAATCAGACTACTGCTCCTTTATTGCTGAGCCCATTCATTAATCTCAACTAGAAGCATCGCAGCACTAAGGCAAATGAACTGTTTCTTTCAATACACAAGATTCTAGCGGGACACAGTGATTATAAGACACTAACATACAGCCCTGCACACTTCCCAACCCACTGCCCTCTCCAAATCAAGCGCAGAGCAGCATCGGCTTAGGGACCTGCACACGGGAAAAGCCACAGAGCGCGAAAACAGGACCCTCACGGCTTAGAAGAGGGTAAAAACACAGTGCAGCGCTGCAATTCACACACACACCCCCACCCCCCAGGGGACTGTCCCCAACTCACTGCGCCCCAGTTTTCCCTCCGCCGCAGCCCCGCTCCCCAGAACCGTCCGCTCGCGCTGCCAACTGCCACCTCGGCACCTCCGCAGGTGTCCGCCGCGGTGCCTGACGGCAGCGAGAAGCGAAGGCCGTGCCGCGCCCGCCCTGCTGCACTAGCTGGGTTGCGGCTGTTGCCTACTGTTTTGCGAGGAGAGCGCAACCCTCAGGCGGGACTGATTTGCCTGCAGCCACCAAGTCAGTATTGATTGTGGACGGGCGTCCCCGCAGGCGCCTCGTACCTGCCAGTCAGGGTCCTAAGCCTCCTTAGAAGTTCCGGGAGGCGCGCCGCAGTCCGCCGGTGTTGGAGACTCGGGGCGGCAACGGGACTCAGACCGGAGAGGGAGCGTCTGAGACCACCGGGGCGAGGGCGGCGGCGGCTGGGAGGTGACTGTGGACAAGGCAGATACATAGAGGTGCTTCCGGCCAGCTCTGCCACCGTCTTCCGGTGCCGCAGCAACGCAGCTGAGCAACGGGACGCACCGAACCGGCAGCCGCTGCGGGGACTGGGCTGGGAGCGGGACGCGCTACCGCCGCCATGGTGAACATCCTCCGCTCCATCCCCACGGAGATGGTAGGCAGCCCCTGCGGCAGTGCTCGGCCTCCGGCCCCGCTATGGTCGCAGTGTTCCCGCCTTGTTGCGCCGCTGGCGCCTCCGGTGGGGCCAGGGGACGGCCTCCAGCACCAGTGCCGTGGGGTTGTTACTTATTCAATGTGCTGTGAGCTGAAGGAAACACCAAGCTGGGCCAGGGAAACCCCTCCACACTTTCTTGCCAGAAGGTGCAAAGGGTTTCCAGCGAGAACCGCGTCATCTGGCTGCCTGGGGGTGTTGTGGAGTCTCCTTCTCTGGAGACGTTTAAACCCGCCTGGACATGTTCCTGTGCGACTTGATCTAGGGGATCCTGCTGTGGTGGGGGATTGGCCTGGAAGATCTTTCTAGGTTCCTTCCAATCCCTATTGTTCTGTGATTCTGTGGTCACCTAGAGTCACCCAAACACTGTGCCAGTCACAGAACGGCTTCTGCACCGTGGCACTCAGCTAACAACGATGTCTTACCCTGAGTAGCCAGCACTTGTTCTTGTCTTCATCTGGTGCAGTCGAGACTGTAGGGGAGGTGTTAATTGATTGAAGAGCTTAATTCTTGTACACTTGAAATCCAGACGGTGTAAGAGAAATAATTGGAGTCTGTTTTGAAGGCTGAACAAAGCAGCAGAGAAGCTGCAAGCATGCTGACTCTGACTTGAGTTTAGTTTGGAGGTTTGTGTTGTGGTTAATTGACCAAAGATCTCTTTCCACAGGACTATAAGGGCCAAAAATTAGCAGAACAGATTTTTCAAGGAATCATTCTTGTCTCCGCAGTAAGTATTTACAGGTGATAACACAAAAGTCTTGTACTTTGTTCTCTGATTGTTTGGGTCACTCAAAACCTTAAGACTTTCAATTGTTCACTTTCAGTAGTGGCCTATAATTTTGAAAGCAAAGTTAAAAAAAACGTACAAACTGTTTCTGGAAAAAAAAAGGCCTTTATTCTACTTAACTTCTCCTTCCCACCTCCCAATTTTTTTGCAGATCATTGGTTTCATCTACGGATATGTCATTGAACAGTTTTGTTGGACTGTCTACATATTTATGGCTGGATTTGCTTTGTCGTGTTTGGTAAGAATTCTTTTCCCCATGCACTGTTTAACCAGACATAATCATCCAATTAACAATCTGCCAGCAGCAGTGCTTGCTGTGTAATTCAGACTGTTAATACATACTCTCACTTTGATCCATAGAAGGTGCTTCACAAGCCAGTATGTGGCTTTTTCTCAAATGCTGGTAAGATTTTAGAGAACACTGCGATTTAATACTGCTTTTAAATTAGTTTATGTTTTGAATTAAACGTTCAAGCCAAGCCAACAGCATTAGTAATGGACAGCAAGGCTTTCTGTGGGGTAGTGGTTTGTCAGGAAAATTTTGGCAGGTGTCCTGTGCCAGCCAAGGAGAGAGATTAGGACCCAAAGAGAATGTCCAGAGTAGTTCCTTGTTGATGCACATGAGGTATGTGTTCCAACTGGGACAGACAGACTGGTTTTACAGGGCATTCTTACACCTGTCAGGCATTCAGATACAATATGATTTGACCAATCACCACTTCACACATAACTGCTGTTTTGAAACTATTGCATCATCCATGTGCTGCTTTCTTGGCCTCAACATCCCTGGAGCTAATTTTGCTACATTTAATTACCTCGATGCCAGTCAAGGGCAAGGTTTCAGAGGCATTAATGAGGCTGAGGTCCTGATGTTACTGTAGTGGTCCTTTTTCCTGTGGTATCCTTTTTCTCTTTGGGTTGGGTGCTGTCATTCTTGTGATGAGTTGAGGTCATTCAGTTTTGCTTACTTAAGCACAGCTGTACAGCATACAACATAAACTATTTAGGTATAAATTTCTCTCTTTACAGCCTGAAGTTGTATGATCTTGCTTAAGACTAACTGGTCCATCCGTTAGGAAATGAGATTTTTTCCTGACAAGCTCTACAAAACACTCAGCATTTTAATTTACATATTCTGACTTCATTCCTTTTCTCTAAGCTAACCCTCCCTCCATGGCCTATGTACCGTTGCAATCCTCTGAAGTGGCTACCTGTCCAGGAGTCAGGAACAGAAGACAAGAAGGCAGCAGACAGAAAGCCAAAGAAGCATACTAAAAACTAAAAAGTCTCCAAACCCAATGGTGTTGTTCTTTGTGCTTTGTTAAACTTTGTTAAACGCATTTCCACTTCTTGGCTGAGTGTTTGGTTTTTTCTTTCTACTTTCTGTGTACTGTGAGTGCACCTCATGACCAAGGCTCTCAAAATTTTGTCTGGAGTCCTAGTGAAGTCACTTGGGGGGAGAGAAGTGGGATGGGGAGAAAATGAGGAAGGTATTAACTTTGAAAGGCTACTGGAGGTCATATCCAATGTACTTCAGTGAAAAGGAACAAAGCAAACCAAAGTGCAATTAAGCTGTTGCCATAGCTAAAAAGGTAATATAGAACGTTGGAAAAGACCTTCAAACTCATCAAATCCAACCATCTGTCCTACAACCTCCAACCACTAAGCCAAACACCACATACGCCTGTTTGTTGAAACCCCCTCCCTGGGCAGCCTGTTCCAAGGCCTCCCCACTCTTTCTGGGAAGAAGTTTTTCCTAACATCCAACCTCAATCTTCTCTGGCACAACTTGACCCCATTTCCTCTTGTCCCATCACTAGTTCCTGGGGAGAAGAGGCCAACATCCGCCTCACTCCATCCTCCCTACAACAGCACTTCTAGAACATTCCTAACTGTTAGAATGAGCTGCTAGTAGTGTCAAGCTGTAACAAGTACTGTGCAACAGTAATACCCAACAGTTCTGAGAAGCGCTAAGAACTGGAAACCGCTCTGGGATAGGAGACTGCAGTGGCATTCCGAATGGCATTTTTTGTTTACAATAGATGTGCCCGGGTAAAGAAAACAACAACTTGCCTGCATAACATAATAACTACTGAAACCTTGTAACCTGAGCATCTACTATGTGAGAGCAGCAGGACCATAGGTACTGCATGTTACTACTGATTGTCATGTTCTCCCTCATACGTGCTGGAGGTGACAATATTTAAGTCAGAAACAGGGAAAGAGACAAGTTGTGCATTTAAAATTTTATTTTACAGAGCAAGTTCCCTTTGGACTCCTTTATCCTTTACACATGCTGCTTCTGCAACGATAGTACATGACAATACCTGGGTATCTAGCAACACATCCTAGCTGCAGATAAAAGGGAACGCTAAGGTGCCTGATTCTCTAAGCAACATTGTTCTTGGTCATTTTTGATTCTTAAAAGGAATTAGTATTTGTAAGGCAAATGTGTTTCTCCAGCTGGGACTAGGGTGACCATGGCTGGCCATGTCCCTTTCAAACAGTTTCACACTTTCTTTATCCAGTCCCCTAATATTATCCACTACCTTGATAATGACCTTAGCAATAAAGCACAAAAGGCTCTGCTTGAAAGCCATGCAGCCATGCCATTCAACACTTCAATTTACAGAACCTGGAGGGCCTTCAGTGCCACAAAAATTAGTATTTGCTTTTCCCTGCTAAACTTTCATAAATATTTGATGGAACAGCTTAAAGCCCATCACACCATTACCTTGACACAGAATTTCATTGCTGTATTTCACACATGACCAGCCAGAAACCTTTTACTACAACAAATTCAAAGCATTAACATTCATTTGTATAGAAAACTTCGTACCTGTCCCTCTTTGCATCTATGAAAAGCATCTTTAAAAAGTTCTATTAAGAGAATACAAACTAAACAGTTTCTCTTCAGAGAAAGGGATAACCTGGTTCACATTTTAACATGAAAAATATTACTACAAACTGTAACTTTTTTTGCCAGTTTACCACCTTATTCCAGCACAGGATGTCAATGGTGCAATCTGTCAAATCACCTACAAAACCAGTCCTTTTCTCTGGTCAGAACTTCATATTTTCTTCAAGGAATTTCAGATGACAGGCCTTCGCACTGTAACTTGCATACTTGTCTCCCATATGCTCCCGCAACTGCAACTGTCCAGAACACACAAAAAAATACTTCTTTACATTGAAAATAAGCAGGGACTACTGAAATATTAACCAAAAAAAACCCAACAAAGCACTCGACTGAAAGCCACATATGAAGTTGGACAACATATATGCAAGGGAAGAAAACTGGAAGAGTATGTGTTGCCTTCAGGCAAGAGAGTTCCAAATCCTATGCAACAGGATAAACTATAAATTGTATCTTCACGGGTTATAGACTGTCTCATTTATAAACAAGTTTTAAAACAAATGAGCTGGAGGTACAGCTCAGCCACCTCTGATGTAGACAGGCATTAAACTGTTTCTCACTTTGAACATAAGGGTCATGAGGCAAGGAAGGTGAAGGCAAAAAATTCCATGTCAAAAGAGACTACTGGGGTGGCACCTCAGAGTCAAACTGTTCACATCCTCTGCATCTTCCACAAACTCTGGGACCAGAGTACAATTGTAAAACTCCTAGGCTTTCTGAAGCATTTGTGGTTGAATGTAGTCTACATTCAGAATCAAACTTTTTAAGGTTGAAAATGACAACATGCTTAGGCCAGTACCTGCCAATGGCTCTACAAACACTTGGAATCAAGATCTGCACTATTACAATCAACATATGAAAAGGGTGTTGGGGATGTAAAGACCCTGTTCATTTATCTAGGTTTATAAATAAATCAAACAACTTCATTATGAAAGACATTCACCTCTCTTTTCACTTCATCATCTTCTTCCATGATGCTGTAAACCTTCTCAAGAAGTTTCACTCCCAATCCTTGCACCACATCAGACCTCAGGATTTCAACCATTCTCCTAATCTTGTCAGGAACTGGCAACATATCTGTAAAGAAATAAATTGATTTAAAAAAATCAATACAGTAATGATTGTTTTCAGTAGAGTCAATGTTCATGCTTTTTGGAGAAGAAGAATATGGGATGGCTGTCTATGGCATACTGCTTATCTGAACTGGCTAGCTAGAAGGATCAACAAACATAGTGACACAGAGCATTTGGACTCTTCAGACACTGGACCGCACAAAGTCAATACAGACACTGTTTGCACAATTAGGTTACTGGTACTTCATTTCAGGGGGCTCCCATATACTGCAAATCTTACCTGAATGAAAAGCACTGGTTTCAAATACTGTTGCAGCACCCAAACATGTGAATAATTCAATCACTTAACAACAAATGTAAAGGAAGTTTAATCACTACAAAACACTAAAGGCATCATTTCTACCATCTGCCTGCTTGTCTCAACAGTCTATGAATCTTTTGCTTCTCAGGAGAACCTCCAACAAGAGACACATTTTATCAGGGGAGGCCTCCAGTTAGAAACTGAACTGAGAACAGTAGCTTGGCTCTTTCTTCAGTGAAATCGCCAACACTTCTTTTTTCAGGATGGAAACCTTCTGGAAACAAAATATCTGATCTAATTGAATCAAGTTTCATCTTAGAAATTCAGTAGGCCTGTCATCTCAAAGGGTAGTAAGTAAACAGCTGCAGGATCTCAATACAATTCTTCAAAATGAGAAACATAGACAGAAAACCCCCAAAATACAGAAATTAATACCTTCAGCATTCTGTTACACCAGTTTAGAGCCAAACTCTGTTTCAATGTATTTTAATTTAGCTCTGCAGAATCAACATATCAGAGTAAAATCCAGTGTTCTCCCATTGTTTTGCCTATCAACCAGACTAGTTACATGTAGAATCCCTGTAATTTAAGATGGTCTGAGATACCAAAAACCTACCTTCCGTTTTCTCTTGTTGCATGGTAAGTGCTACCAGAGCAATTTTTTTTTTCTTTTTAGAATAAATGCTTACAGTCTAAACCAGGCCTTAAATATTAAAAGTGACTCAATTCTTGCACTTGTATCTGCAGGAAAAATAAGCTTGCCCAAATTCTGCAGTGAGGATGAACTTCTATACATACACTCCACTGTGTTTCATGCTTTGTGTACAATTTTAGCTTCACCCACAATTCAGAGCTCTACAGCTATCAGATCACTTGAATACCTTCAAAATCTTACTTCAAAATATTCTGTTAATTGTAGAAGCTTCTAAGTGGGGAGGGAATTCCTATTACAGACCAGCTTTCTCTCTTTGTTAATAATTACAAAGACCACACATTCCTTTCACTGGCAAGTAAACTACAACTACAGCAAGTTTTGCACACTAAACTATTTAGAAATATGTTTGCTTCTGTAAGCATGGTAGAGACTTGAGAAGAAAAAAGAGCAGATGTCTCCTGCTGCCCACCAGCAGGTTTTCTTTGGTTATTATTAGATGACACACATTCATTTAAAAGTAAGAACAAAGCAACAGACCTGAAGAAATCTCTTCAAGTTTTAATTCCTCTGATTCCTCAGGTGATTTTCCATGCAAAACCAAAGTGTCTTGATATTTTCTATGAAGTTTAAACTCTGGTGCTGGAGTCAAGGTTATGCAGTATTCAGAGCTCTCCTTAGAGTCCATTTTCAGGGTGTGTGTCATTAACTGCACCAAGTCGTTCATTTCGTTCATACTGCTTTTTCTAGTAAAGAAATAGGATTCAACACAGTCACGATCCATGAGACAACTCCCACCTTGCATTCAGACGACTGTCAGTAAGTTTGCTAAGGTCCTGCTAAGTGTTCATTGTTAAATTTCACCTCGTGGTTCAGTTTTATCCAGAGCAACACTAGCAGTACAGCATCTAACAACAACTTAGAGCCCATTCACCTACCAACAATTCACCATTCTACTGGCTACTGGTCACTGTGTAGCTGCACCTGTAGTAAGGCAATAAATCATTTTTCCTTTTAAAGTTGCTTTCACTGACAACATCAGAAATAAATTCAGGCTCATTCACAGTGGAAAGGAATAGTACTGGCAGCTTTTAACTCATGCTTCTGGTGCATCCTGACAAGGTATGTCCTTTGATGCTGTAAGACCGGTCTCCTGGGTTGCTACAGTTGATAAAAAAAAGAGGCGCACAATCATACCTCCCAGAAAGTTTGGGTGGGAAATTTATAGTGACAGAGAGACAACAATTAAATGGAGTTTGTTCTCTCTGTGCATCACACAGTTCTTCAATCACTCACTATCTAAAGTGTCAAATCAGCTTCTGCTGGATTTTTCCCACCCACTCCTACCCAACATCAAATCTAGTAGTGAAAACACTTGCACAGTATTAAACTAAATACTTACCTGTCCTTGGAATCCACATCCAACTTATCTGTTGAGCTTGTGGAGGAGCTCAACTCATCATCAGACAGACAATGGGTTTCTCGCTTTCTCTAAGTGTAAATGGAATAAATTAGCTGAAGGTAATTTATCAATATGACAAGAGTTACTGCTTTTACATGGAAACACTTTGAAGAAACACTTCCAACACATTTTTACAGAGCCAGCCTGACAATGTTTAAAAGGGTTTAAAAACCTTTTAAAAAACCCGTTTTAAAAGCTTTTGGTTTTAAAACCAAACTAATACACAGGAAGTTCAATCACAGAATGTATCAGGCTGGAAGGGACCTCCAGAGATCATTGAGTCCAACCCCCATGCCAGAGCAGGATCCCCTAAAACAGACCACTTAGGGCTGCATCCAGGTAGGTCTTGAAAGTATCCAGAGCAGGAGACTGCATACCCTCTCTGGGCAGCCTGTGCCGGGTCTCCGTCGCCCTCACAGTAAAGAAGTTTCTCCTCACACTGAGGTGGAACCTTCTATGTTCAAGTCTATCGCTGTTATTCCTTGTTCTATTATTTGGCATTACAGAAAAGAGACTGGTCTCTTCCTCTTGACACCCACCCCTCAGATATTCATGGACATTAAGATCCATCCCTCTCAGCCTTCTCCTCTGCAGACTAACAGTCCCAGCTCTCCCAGTCTTTCCTCATAAGGGAGATGCTCAAGTCCCTTAATTGCCCTCATAGTTCTCCACTGAACTGTCTCAAATAGATTCCTGTCCATCTTGAATTGGAGAACCAAAAATTAGATACAGTATTCCAAGTATGGTCTCTGTAGGGCAGAGTAGATGGGGAAGAGAACCTTTCTTGACCAGCTGGACACAGTTTTCTTAATGCACTTGCATGCAAGTGTTGGGCTGAGGAAAACAGATCCCACACTTGGAATTTCTGACTAAAATTTCTTCACTGTTACTCTTCTGCATTTATTGGCATCAAGAATGAGCTCCTTTATGCTGCAGACAATTAAAAAGACCTTCTTATTAAATATTAGACATTAACAGCAGCTACTAATTTTTCCTCTAGCATCTATTCCTTATGGCCAAGACAGGATTTATAAGTCCTGCTTAACAGGACTACAGATTTAAAAAACCCAGAAATGTTCAAACGGAAAATTACCCATTGCTAACCTTCCAGATAGGTTCCGATGACCTTGGAAGGAAAAAATTAAAAGCTATAAAGAGGGACTTC
>JAOXOE010000745.1:139558-174683 GCA_028565055.1 Phoeniculus purpureus | reverse complement strand
TCAGGAGGATGGAGCCAGGCTCTTCTCAATGTCATCTAGTGATAGGACGAGGGGCAATGGGTGTAAGCTGGAACATATGAGGTTCGGTATAAATATCAGAAGGAACTTCTTTGTAGTGAGAGTGACAGAGCACTGGAATGGGCTGCTCAGGGGAGTTGTGGAGTCTCCTTCACTGGAGACATTTAAAATCCACCTGGATGTGTTACTGTGCAACTTGGTCTAGGTGATTCTACTGTGGCAGGGGGATTGGACTAGATGATCTTTCGAGGTCCCTTCCAATCCCTGATGATTCTATGATTATGGTCTCTTCTCAGTGATGTACAATTAACATCACTTGAGATATGAAATCTTTAGTGTTGCTGTAGATTTGGAAATAATTTTCATGCCTTATTTTGTGTATACTTAAGGATGTTTGCAAATATCTTGTTCAGTGCTGTGAATTCCCAGAGGCCACTTCCAATTAACTGTACAGTCTTTGCTGAATCTTTTAGTCATGCTGTGTCTTACATTTCCTCGGCTGCATAACCATGGCTTATTTCATCAAGTGTGGTAATGGGAGCCCTCTATTCCTCTTCTTGTTTTCTGAGAGTTCAAGTTGCTTTTTTCCTCTCTTCTTTCCAACTTCTACAGATTTTTTCGCTCACACTCTTTGTTGTTGCCACAACAAAATACAAAAGCAGAAATTTTTACTCTTATACAACTGAAAAAAAAATCTAATAATTGGTGGAACTGGCAAATGCAGAAATACTATAGAAACGTTTTATCAACTCTAATTGTACAGGATACTAAAAATCTCTGTTTAGAATTGCATCATGCTTTTTTTGATAACTTTCTGCTATCATTGCTCAAAATGAGATGTCCCTGAGATGTCTATCTGACTTGATATGTTACTGTGTCTGTTCTACTTTGTCTAGTGGGGTAGGTAAACATGTGCACAAAATGTGACCCAGTCAAAAGAGATAAGGCCGAGCTTACGGGAATTGAGTTACACAAGCTGTTTGAAGTTTGTTCTCTCTTTCAGAAGAGAGTACGTGACATTTTTATAGAGTTTCTGATATTTGCACCTACTCTGGGAGCAAACATGCAAAAAAAATGTTCTAATAGCTTTTTTCCCCCCTTCCATGCAGCCTTTCATCTCCTGTCTGTAAGCCTGCTGAATTACCATTTTACCTATCCTTGTTAGAATGAGACACTGTTGAGGTGAAACAGGACAAATTTAGAAGTTTGAAAGAATGGGCGTCTGTGTCTTCCTTTGGCAGGGGATTGGACTTGAAAGTCCCATCCAACTCCAGTGATTCTATGGTAGTTTGGAAGCATATGTGACCGGAAAAAACATACAGGCTGCTTTTTATGCTTTGGTACGAACCTGTTTTGTCTTCCAAAGGAGAATTAGTTTGAAAAGACATAATACATACCACAAGGTTCAGAAGCAGGAATGTCACCCTTAGAACGTAACATTCTGTTGTTACTGTGATGTTCCTACGCAACCAACCTGTACTCGAGGAAGCCATATTAAGCACATGTTAGTGTCAGTGAGATTTCAGTATAAATGGCACTGAACATTCCAGCCTCTTTTCCTCCCTCTCCCCTCTCATCTCTCAAGTCTTGTATCACTTGAGCAAAACACAAAATCATCAACATTCACAGTCTAACTTACCTTTCAAACCCACAATGTTTAAGGTGCACTAACATCAAGTCAAACTAAAAGATTTGCCAAAACTGGAAATCCTAAAAGCAAGATAATTATACTTGCCTTCCTGGCTCTTCCTTCAAATTTGCTAATGACGACCTTTCTCAAGCCTTCCTCCTCCTGAACAACTTCTTTTGACTTTGGAGCAGAAGAAAACTACATAGGTGTGAAGTTATTTGTTTCTAAATGCAGCTTTCCTACCTTAGTTATGACTTTTTCCTACCTTAGTTATGACTTTTTTTCCTACCTTAGTTATGACTTGTTTCCATTTTTCTCTTTACAGAAGCGAAATGCTGATGATGGCTTGGTGAGTAAGGTTTTGTTTTATTCAGGTTACTGAGAGAGATTGAAAATGACAAGAATATTGTTATTGTGGTCGCCACATGTTTCTGTGAGTCCAGCCTGAGCCAATTATTTCTGAGAGTGTGTAGCCCAGAGTTGCTTGGTTTTGGCAGTGGGACTAACTAGACAGTTCTTTTTCAAGCTCTGATGGAAACACCTGGACAAGGAAAGAGAATGAACAAATTGTTTTCAACCTTATTGTATCTGAATACGTAGCAAATCTGCTTGTAGTCACCTCTGTATCTCTAACAGACATCCATTATGTGTTGTTGGCTTTATTTTGGTTTTTATTTTTTAACTTTGATTTACATTGTAGTTATTTGCAAAGAAAGAAAGGGGCCTCAGCTCTGAGGTTGACTCCACTTGGCACTCAGACTCCACTTTAGTTACACTTAAAAGCTGTGATTCTTTGGGGACCTCCTTAATGAACTAGCAAGAGATCAGGCCCACCATAAAAACTCCAACGGTCTTTCCAGTGGTCTGGCCACAAGAAGGAGAGTTTGTCATTGTGGCACTGCCTGAAGAGTCATATCTGTTGTTATCTATACCTTCATGTAGTCTCCAGCAACCTTATACCAGTGCATTCAATTAAAATAAGTATTGCCCTATCCATGTCCTTGTTCAAGGAGACCTAGCTACGAGGAAGTTGAGAATAACATCAAAAAGAATTTGGAGCCATCTGGAATTGTTGAGGTCTATTTTACAACAAAATGATGACTTATATCCCTATGTGGGGAGTTATCCGCACAGCTGATAACTGCAGCATCAGCAATGCAGTAAGGCAACAGTAAGTTGAGATGCTCTTTGACTAACTGTGAACCAAAACTGCATGTTCTAACAACAGCAGTATCTCTGCTGTGTGTAGTTAAAGAGCTGCAGTTTAACTTGTGGAAGAGCGTCATGATGGCAGTATGATAGATAGCCAAAGAAACCCAGCTGTCTTCCAGTTATTGTGGTGAGATCTTTCCTGTTTTGCTTTGGAGCTATAGAATACCTGCCGTGGTTTCTTTTTGAAAAAATGGCTGTGGCCAATAGACATCAGTGTAACAGCTATCTCTTTTTCTTTCTTTTTCAATCTACAGGTTGTGAATGGGATAGAAATCTATAGCATGAAAATTGATAGTAAAGTAACGTCTCGATTTGCCCACAATGTCATCACCAGTCGAGCTGTCAATCGTGAAAATACACACAAAGAAGTCGTCTTTGATGTTGAACTCCCTAAGACAGCCTTCATTACCAGCTTCAACATGTGTGTCAGCTCGACAGTCTTGTTAGAGAAAAGTACAAATCTGTGCATGTGCAACAGAGGGAAACGGAACCTAAGTGTTAATTTTTAATTTGCTATTTGATAGAGTCTAAAAACCTTGTGGGTAATTTTCTGGTACTGTTAATTCAATGTGAAAGATACTTGGAGGAAGGCAAATATTGGTACATCTGCAGAAAAGATGACTCATTTTCAATTATTTCTATCCAACATCATGGATCTCAGGGAATGGGAGATGTTCCCTGGTGATCCAATTTGCCTTTTGAGAAATGCCACTTACTCTAGTGTTATCAAATCAAAAAAGTTCCAGTATCCAGTTTGCCTGATGGAATTAGACCTTAATTTATCTCTTAATTCATCTCAAACTGTATTTGAAGGGAAGGCAGGAAATAGAATTATTCTTTATCTGCAATACTATGCAAATTCTCACACCATTATGAGGTTTAATTCAATTTTAAACATGTCCACCTCTGTTAATTGTAATCTATCTATTTTATTTTCAGTGAAAAGAAACTGTAGCTTTGTTATGGGTTGAGGCACAACTCCTCTTAATGCATGCTAGAACTTTTACTATAGGATGATCTCTACAGCTACCTAAAAGGAGGTTGTAGTGAGACTGCTGCTGGTCTCTTCTCACTAATTACTAATGATAGGGTTAGGGGAAATGGCCCCAAGTTGCATTAAGGGAGGTTTAGAGTGGAAATATCCAATCTCAGTAAAGGAAGAAGTCCTTTAGCAAACTAATCAATAAACAAGAGAATTACCTGTCATAACTTTCCACATATTGGTGCAAATCATCCAGCTAAACTAGGACTTTTTCATCTGCAGGATAATTGATGGTGTCACTTATCCTGGAACTATAAAAGAAAAAGAAGTTGCAAAAAAGCAATATGAGAAGGCTGTTTCGAAGGGACAGACTGCTGGTCTTGTCAAGTAAGAATGATGTCTTTTGTGGCTTCCACACTAGTATCCATGCTGGAAGGACTGTTTCACCGACTTTGTTTGATCTATTGCTGGGATTAAGCTCTACATTTTGAGTATGATTTTAGCCATAGATCAACATTCCTAGTTTGATTCTTCTTGCCTTTGAAAATCATACTCCACCAACTCAAACTATATATATTATGAAAGAGGATAAATAGATTATTTCTTTTATCTACTAAAATACAGAGCTTCAGGAAGAAAAACAGAAAAATTCACTGTCTCAGTCAACATTGCAGCAGCCAGTGAAGTAACTTTTGAACTCACTTATGAGGAACTGCTGAAGCGACGCTTTGGAAAATATGAGATGTTCATCAAAGTAAAACCAAAGCAGCTTGTCAAAGATTTTGAGGTAAATGGCAAACTGTGTCAAAGAGGACCGTAATTTAGGAGGTTGTGAAATTGTGTACATCTGTGAAAAGTGGGGTACTGTGGTCATTCCTATTGGTTCACAAGCAACCTAAAAAATCTGTCCCATGGGGATTCCACACTGGTATACTTTAGTGCAGGATTTTGCCTGACTGACAAATTGTCTCAGCTACTAAGCCTCCAAAGAAAGATGTGTAGGTGCCTGAGAGGGCCATTGTGATCCCTTTGGGGTAAAACAGAAAACGTACGGCTTTTAAAAAGGGTTTTTAGTATAAACTATAGGTTTTTCTCTCACCACCATGAAAGTACATCATCTTAAATTACAGCAATACGTATATCATATTCTAGAATACTGTGGCAAAACTTGTCTTTCATCACTCCCATTGCTAAAACCCATCTGTAAAGCAAACTTTTTCTCCTGTGTATGTCCATAAAATGCTGCGTAAAAACCATTAAAAAAGTCAGCCTCTATAAGAGCTCTATTTTAAATGGTCAAGGTTGAGCACCACTCACAGCTGATAGCTGGGTTATATTTTGAAAGACTTGAATATTTATTGACATTTAACAAAGTTTCAGTGTCTGGATTTTAAACAAGTTGTATTTATATTGCTTGTTTGTTTCTAGTTTTGTTTTTGACATCTGTGTATTAAAAGGCCAGCTTCGCTAATGGTCTGCCCACAGAAGTGCAAATTGGGATGGCCATTATGAATTATGAAAGTTTGGAATTAGAATTATGAATTATGAATTCATATTGAATGAGAAAACATTTCTTTTGCTTCTACAAATACCCCTTGTTCACATCTGTAATTGCCTGCTGGTCTTCTTGTAAATGGCTAAGTGGATATGGTTTAGGTTAACCAATGACAATGCCTTTTCAATTAATGTTTCAGATTGAAGTGGGCATCTTTGAGCCCCAGGGTATCACTGATCTGGAAGCAGAAGGAACGTTCATCACCAATGACCTACAAAATATTGTTAAAACAATCCTTTCAGATAAAAAGGTACAACGACTGCTGAATTCCTTAATTTACTTTTTATGGTTATGATTCTGAAATAATAATGTGAGTACTAGCAATGGAAGTGAGGGGAAATAAAATAGAGAAAATGCAGTAAAGACTTATTTGTGCAAGTGAGCTCTGAATTCAGTTCACAGGCCACGAAGCTGTTAACATGGTACTGTACCAAACTCGTAGCCTTTGTCTCACACCAGGTATTTGAAACCTGAATATTGGTAAGGCTATTTCTTATAGAATAACTGTAGGAAGTAGTTTTGTCATGTATGGATGTGATAGAATTCTCAAGACATAGGCTGCACAGCAGCTTTACCAGAGTGGAGGGCTGTATCAAGGAAGATGAGGAAGTAAAAACATGAAGAGAGCTCTCTATAGCAGCCTTCACATATCAGTTACCCACCAATAAATACAGAACAATGTATGGATACAAACTAATACCTTACCTGATAAAACAGGTTCTTCTCACAGCTGTGAATAGAAATATACTGGTTTTACAAAAATGCAAACTTCTTCATTTTCTGTAGAAAATTTTCAGCCCATGGTGAATTCAGAAAAGGTTCAGATCTAATGAAGGTTTTTCTTGTCAGGGACATGTCTCTTTCAAGCCAACTCTTGATCAGCAGCGAACCTGTGCAAATTGCTCGCAGTCTGCCTTGGATGGGGATTTTACTGTAAGATATGATGTAAAGAGAACAAGTCCAGATGATTTGCAGGTAAATCTAACAGCTGGAAATGTTGACCTACTGAACAGCATAACTTGTGTAGTAAAGTCAGGGAACAGTGAGGACCAGCTATTCCCTGAAGGACCTGGAGCTGAGCGTGACAAGACAGTGACAGCACAGTAGTTTCACCAGCCTCAAGCCCACTCCCTACAGTACCTGAGCAAGGCAGTCCCAACAGTGGTAGTCAAATTCAACTGACTGCAGGTCATCAGACAAGTTTGTGATGATGGAGAAGGCTGATGTTGAGATGGGAAGTCATTCTGGAGAGTGGGATCCAAATCAGTGGAGTCCATGGACAGGGATGGCTGTGATACAGTTGCAGACAGGTATTTTTACACTGTAGCTCAGGCAGGTACTGGAGGCCCAGGCTTGTGCTTAAACAAAGTTCCTGGGCCCATGGACAGAGATGAGTCTGGTCAGGGTCATTAAAACCTGTTAGTCAGGCTAGACAGTAAAGGAAAGCACTTTATTCTTTATTCATGTTATCTTTATAACATTCAAAAGTTTTGGGGGGGTTAAATCTTATTTTTCAGATTGTCAATGGCTACTTTGTGCACTTCTTTGCACCAACAAATCTTCCAAAGTTGCCCAAGAATGTTGTTTTTGTCATAGATGTTAGTGGCTCCATGACTGGAAGAGAAATAGAACAGGTAAACTACTATATTTCTACAGAATAACAAGGAACAAGCATCAGCTGTGATGGAAGGCTTATAGTGCATATGTGCTACTTATGTTACCAGTTTAAAATGGTTAATGTGTTTCCAGAGAGCTGTCATTTATACTGGACAGCTCCAAAATTAAAATGTGCCTAGAGTGATATGTGCGTTTTCTATGCTGTTCATTCCGTCTCCTCTGGGAAGCAGTAGCACTTTTCATAGTTAGGGCACCTCATTCTTAGCTAGTGCTCAGAATTTCCAGGTTTTGGTGCTGCATCAAAATATTCACACTTGTCTGTATATGAGCTTCTCCACCAACTTGCATGTAGCTACCTACCCATGCCAGTTTATCTCAGCATAAGCAACAATCCACGGTGTAAGACCTGATGTTCCTCATAAATATGGAACAGATGTAATTGCATCTAGAGCTATTTTGAAATAGGCACAAGTGCTGGCAAAGGTAGAGCAAGCTGGAACAGGCTTCTCAGGGAAGTGGTGGAGTCACCATCCCTGGAGGTGTTTAAAAGTGAGTAGCTAGAGCACATGAGGCCATGGTCTCTAGGGTTAGGGAGATGTTGGGATGAGGATGGGACTTGACGACCCTGAAGGGCCTTTCCAGCCATAATGATTCTATGATTCTACAAGCTTAGAGTTTTTGCATGATGTATTGTGTAGAAGTCAAACATACCCACGTTTTGAGAGATTAAAATCACGTAAATTCTGTAAACACCCATTTTTTTCAATGTTGAATCATACATTGAAATCTTGTTTTATAGACAAGAGAAGCACTTCTAAAAATCTTAGATGACATGGAAGAAAGTGACTTCTTCAACTTCATACTGTTTGGGAGTGATGTTCATGTTTGGAGAGAAACGTTAATCAAGGCCACTCCTGAGAATCTGGATGAAGCAAGGAAGTTTGTTCGGGGCATTGACACTGAAGGCGGTAAGTACTTTGCTGGACTTGCCCATAGGTTGATGTGTGAGTTAATTTATCATTTCAGTCTCTGAAAAAAAATGCTACAGGTTTGGGGTTTTTTTGTTTTGTGGGTGTTTTTTAATTACTAATGAGATACTTACAACGTTGAAAATTACTCAGAACATGACATCTTATGTTTCCAAAGTCTAGGTACTTTTCTGTCTAAACATATCCATGCTTGGAGACCCAAATCTTCCCTCATCAGATTTTGGCAGAAAGCATGCCTTTATGTTCACTATTTGTGCTGAAACCATATTTCTGTGTCTTCCTTGCAGCAACAAATTTACATGGTGGTTTAATGAGGGGAATTAATATGCTGAATGATGCTCATGAAAGAAACCTTGTGCCTAAGAGAAGCGCTTCTATAATTATCATGTTGACAGATGGTCAACCAAATGTAGGTAAGTTAGTGTTGGATGGAAGAGTAAAGAGAGTGAATTGACTAACAAAAAAATGCTCAGTTAAAATAGGCCTTCATCTTTGACTTCTGGATGTTTTTGTTATTTAAAGCTACTATAGCAGCATCATGCCACTAATGCGGGCTTTTGATAATGCCTCTTAAGAAATCTGAACATGACTAGCCACATTTCACTTACACAGAATCATCAAGGTTAGAAAAGATCTTCCAGATTATCAGTCCAACCATCCACCCTACAACCCCCAAACCCATCTCCTGAAACACCCTGTCTGCCTGCTTTTTGATTCCCTTCAGGGACGATGCCCCCACCCCCTCCCTGGGCAGCCTGTTCCAAGGCCTCCCCACTCTTTCTGGGAAGAAGTTTTTCCTAAGACCCAATCTGAAGCTCCCTTGGCACAACTTGACGCCATTTTCTCTTGTCCTATCACTAGTCTCTAGGGATAAGAGGCCAACCCCTGCCTCACTGCAACATCTTCAGGTTGTTGTAGAGACCAGTGAGCCCTCAGCCTCCTCTCCTCCGGGCTGAACAGCCTCTCGTCATCAGACCTGTTCTCCAGACCTCGAATCAGCCCAGTTGCCCTTCTCCGCACCCTTTCCAGCATCTCAGTGTCTGTTATTTTGTGCTAACCTGATCTATTTATGAAGAAAACGCAAACTTTTTCTGGTTTTATGCAGGCATATCAAATACGGGTGAAATTCAGGCGCATGTTAAAAAAGCCATTGAAGGAAAATATCCTTTATACAATCTTGGGTTTGGCTATGGTGTTCAATATGACTTCTTAGAGAAGATGGCACTGGAGAATAAAGGACTTGCACGTCGGATTTATCCTGATTCTGATGCAGCTTTACAGCTTCAGGTACAGTAATTAACACTAAAAATTAGATAAGAGATACATTAATTCAGATAACGATATAGATGTTCTTATTTTGAAGTAATCAAAATCCCAAAGACTATTCTGGTACTGAGATACTCAAGAGTCTGCTGTGATTAGAATATTAGCTTAATTTAATTTTCCACTTCCCTTATATGAGCAGAAAGTGGAAGATCAGTAAAAGAGAGACACTGTGGGCTATGGAAGAAGATTCAAAACTTGGCATAGGGTGATCCAAGTCATGCTTCTCAAGGACACTGTGGTGCCCATTAAAATTTCTGCAGTCATTTTATCAGCTCTGCTTCACAGATCACGTAGTTGGATCATATCATGTCAATGGAAAAGAAGTATGACAGAGCATAAAGGCTGTAGATATTCTGTCTTTAGGAACATCTTACTTCAGTAAGAAACATTTATAGTTGTATAAGAAGAATTGGTATTTCAGTCAGAACAGGAAGAAGTGATTTTTTTCAGTGACACTCAGGAATTCTACTTGGATAAAGTCTTCTAAGGACCATATAGAAATCCTAATTGCTCCCAGGAAGTCTGTTAAATATTATAATTGGGAAAAATAGTAGTAGGAGTTGCTCAATGTGCTGACTAGTGAAACATGTTCAGTTTTGGGCACCTCAATACAAGAAAGAGAGTGAGGTGCTAGAATAGGTCCAAATGGCAACCAGGTTGGTGAAGGGTCTGGCAAGGAAGACTTATGCAGAGCAGGGGCTGTTTTGGCTGACAGGAGACCTTACTGTAGTCTACAACTACCTGAAAGGAGGTTGTATAGAAGCGGATGTTGGTCTGTTCTCGAAAGTAATGAGTGATAGGACAGGAGGAAATGGCCTCAAGTTGCACCAGATGAAGTTTAGATTGCATATTAGGGAAAACTTTCATTGAAAAGGGTCATCAGGCCTTGGAACAGGCAGCCCACGGAGTGGGTTGAGTTGTCATTCCTGGACATGTCTAGAAGTTCTGTAGATCTGGAGCTCAAGGACAGGGTTTAGCAGTGGGCTTGGTATAGCTGGGTTAACAATTGGACTCTGATCTTAAAGATCTTTTCCAACCTAAATTAATCTATGATCTGTAGATCTTTAGGGCTTGTACTCTGAGGTTTAACTAAGGATTTGAACATTTCTTCTAAAATACACCTCTAGTTTTCATTGCTGAAATAGCAGGATGTTTCTGGGTGCAGAACTACATACAACTTAAAGAGACAATTATAATGAAATGCTTTCTTTCTCTTTTTTTGTAATCCTGTAGGGGTTTTATGATGAGGTGGCAAATCCCATGCTGATAGATGTGGAGTTAAACTACCCAGAAAATGAAATATCAGACCTAACTAAAAACACTTTTAAGCACTTCTATGATGGCTCTGAGATTGTGGTGGCTGGGCGCTTTATAGACGACAGCCAAAACAGTCTGACTGTAGATGTGAGAGGTGAAGGTGTAAGTATGGATTTCTTTGATTTAACTGAGGTGTGCAAAGTGTCTGGATGTTCAAAGCTGTCAATAAAATATTTACTAGTATTTATTTACCTCAGTAATGGGATGCATTACTTTGTATGAGAGAATATAAATGTGCTAAAGCCATGGCTTTTAAAACTGAAAATTAGTTGCCTCAGTCAGTCAGGTGTACTAGGGTCATTCTGGAACAACTTTGTGCAGTGTGACGGCATTTGCTTTGAGTTATATTGGATTCTTTAAGTTTAGTCTCTAAATATCCTACTTGGTTCTTTCAGGGATGTTCAGTGTTCACAGACACTGGCATTCACTGGGTGAACAAAAGCAATGGCTAAGCCAGCTGAATACTTGAAATGCCTCCCTCCTAAGACAGAAGTCTACTCCTTATGTGAAAAAAGTTATCTAAATATAGCTCCAGATCTGGGTTCTGTGAAAATATTTGCCCATAACAGTCAAGAAATACAACACAAACATTTTATAGGTCATGTTCTCATAAAAATTGTGAGCTGCATATATACCTCCTGTACTGTGGTGTATCAAATATATGAAATTAGGCATATTTCTAATAAAAATAATGTATTATTAGCGTGACAATGTATCTGCTAGAACACATCCCTGTGTGAAATCAGCATCACAATCAAAGTTCTGTAAATCTCGAGTAGCCAAATTCTAACGAACAAAAATGCCATGTGAATTTGGAACCTGCATTATGTCCTATAATGCACACTGGTAGCCTTTGTGGAAGCATTGGAACAAAGATGCTGGTAAAACACTGACAATTTCCTGAGCAAGTGCTGTGTAGGACCGAACTGGTTTTCAATTTAACAAGATTTTCAGATGCAACAGTCTTGATTTGGGGAGGTTCTGGAAATTCCTGGCTACTTAGGATACAGAGAAGTTTCCTTATTCCTAACAGGCTAATGATGCCTTGTCATATACCACACACCAAGATGCTGAGCTAGCAGCTAAAGCTTTCCAAGAACAACAATATATATTTGGAGAGTACATCGAAAGGCTCTGGGCTTATCTCACCATTGAACAACTCCTGGAACAACGGTAATTATATCTAGACTAGTATGTTAGCTATGAACTGTTAAAGACACCTGACCGGTACAACTTCTAGGATGTGAAGCTGAAATTCACCTCACATTGAGGTGCCAATGGGAAAGCATAAAAAATAGTAGGGAAAATTCTCCAACCTATTCTCCTCCTCAACTTCACTATTCCTGTATCCAGTGGAATTGGAAGCACTCTTAGATCATAGTCAATATTGATAAATTAGCTGCAGAGGACTGACTTCACTTTAAAGAAAAATATTTAAATCAGAGTTCAGTGAGTAATTTAGCAACTTAGTGATGCTAAGAGTCTCTACCTGTATTCAGTATTGCAGCTACAGGAGAAGAAAAGGAGAACTTAACAGCCAAAGCCCTGGAACTTGCACTAAAATACAACTTTGTAACGCCAGTAACATCCATGGTGGTCACAAAGCCAGAATACTCTGACAATCAGGATGCGATTGCTGATAAGCCCATTGAAGGTATGAACATCTATATAATTTTAAATATGTATGTGAAAAATCTGCTTTCCAAGCCTCACATGTATGGTTTATGCAAGATTCTTTGTCACTGTAAAGCTTATTTTCTTCTAGCTATCCTTTATTACTGGATCAAACAAGCAAAATAGTATCAATTCAAAATAATGTATTTTAAGCTGAATATATATTATATTAAAAGAAAGAAAGCCAAGAAGCATTTGTAATCTAATAATGCAGGTATATGCAGTTTAGTTCACATTACTTTCTCCTTTATTTGCGTACACGGTTCTGCTTAGGGGAAGATTTCTATGAGCTTTTTCTTGTGCAGGATATATCGAGTTGTAAAATTATGGAGATTATATCTGTAGTATACAGTATTCATATATATTACAGAAAGAGAAGCAATTATACCAAAGCCACACAATTTGCCCTCAGCTTCTCTGAGACTTCGGCTAATTACTAACTTCTTGCTCTGCACTGAGCCTTCATACAGTTCAGTCTCTGCTTAACCCATGTGAAACAGAATGTCTCTGCTCCTCTCCAGCAAAATAAGGCAAATAATATCTGGTCAGTGCATCCCAAACCCAATTTACGCTCTATATTTATTTTCTTCAGGCCAGCCTCACTGCTCCATCATCCAGCAGGTTTGATAAATGTCTGAGAAGGCTTTTCAGTCTCTTCTGTTAGCATCCAAACTTTTGCTTATTGCCAGTTTAAGTTCCTCCCAGGCTCTGTGTCAGCTCTCTACTGAGTTCTGGCTGAAAAACTTTCTCATCCTCTGAATTTGGTGTGATAACTCCAAGCATTTAAATATAACAGAGACACTTACTGGAGATTAGTGGGGGTTTTTTTGTCAACTGCAGTAATTCCTGAAACCTGTTTGTTGGAGAATCACCTGTCAGTTCTAAATAATTATTTAGGCCTTCTGCAGATAATATGTTTGCATTGTATTTCATAGCTCTCATAATGGCATGCTGACCTAAAACCACTTTGTGTTTACCATTCACGCCACTATACAGCATAATGACCTTAAAGTGGTACTCTATAAGGTGGCCATACTTACCAAAACACCTTTCAGAAGTGGTACCGGCTCAGCATGCACTTCTCTTTGCTTTCCTTTCCAGATATTTCTAGTACAAAGACCCTTTGCTGAACCTCTTTCCAAGTGAATGTTCTTTCCTATATGGAAAGTACAGAACAGTAATAGGGATAATCCTCAGAACACTACTGCTGTATAAGAAAAAATGGTTTTTTACACACTATAGAGTCTAGATTCACCAAAAGTACCAGTGACTCATCCAGACACCATTAATAAAGTTGCACAAAGGCCTTGAAAAACACAGGAGACTAGAACCAATAAAGAACATTTTGCAATGTGGAAATAGCCTAACAACAAACCAATTTTTCACAGTACTATCATATGTACAACTACTTCCAGTGTTGCTGCTCCACATAACAGCTTTTTGCTTTCAGTGAGTTTGTGTTTGAGCTACAAAAATCGAGTTTTATCATTGGGAAAAAATGGGATGTAAAATACTGATGATACCTGGTTGAGTTAGTTTTCTTTTCTTAGAACATGTTTCAACAGGGTCAGACTCCTCTCCGTGTAATCACAGAAATGAAACTCTAAATTTACCTCTTCTTTTTTTTTTTTCTTTCCCCTTTTGCTTCTTTCCTGACCACGGTAACAGCTGAAGGTATGCACATTTCTTATTAAATTTACTCAATAGTAAATGTAGGATGCAATATTTTAATAACATTCTCAGTGACTAAGTCAAGACAGATTCAAAACTTGTCATCCAGAAAAGTTCATAAATGGCATTTTCAGGGTGGTTCTTCTTTGTCTCTGATAATTGCACAATCACAGAAATCAGGCCCAGTACAGCCCCTTTCCTTTCCAGGGCAAGCAGTGCTGACTCCCAGATACTGCATGCCGCAGGCTCTTGTACAGAAATGTTTTCATGAGTGCTGCAACTGATATTTCTTTAGCACAAAGTCCTATCTTCAGACACCCTCTCATAGCTTCAGATGTAGAAAGAGTAGAAGACTAGAAAAATGTGGAAGCAGGGGAGTAAATCTTGCTGACCTGACAGTTTAGAACAAGAGTGCAGAGAGGAATTGGAAGAGAGTAAGTTCTCCCAGCCCCCTACAGCCAAACTCCATGCCTTTGGGCAAGTAACATGGCAGCTGAAAAGCAGAGTGTGCTTGCTGCCTGACCGTGACATTTGGTTTGTGGCAGTACCGAACAAACTGTTTTGACTAAGTTCCTCTTTTAAAAATGTTAAGAAATGTATACATAATTACAAGATTTTTGAGTTGATTCTGGTGAGAGGAAGTGGAAGATACTGGCTTTTTTTCTTTCCAGCTTCTAATACAACATTTTCTTTCATTCACAGCCAAAGATATCACATCTGCAGGTGAGTCATTAGTTTAAGTTTCTGAATAATGAACTTGCATCTTATTTGGAAGTACATAAGGAAAGGCACTGTGATATCAGCATTTTTTCCTACATTAGTATGTTTGGTTACTTATTTAAGAAGCATTTTATTCAAGGGAGAGAGACAGCAACTGACCTTTCAGATTGCTGGTTGGACAATCCTAGAAACAGGAGAGATAGCTTTAAGGTTTTGCTCTGGACATTAGTCTCAGTCTCTCTCTCTCTCAATCTCTCTCTGAACTATGTTCTTTAAAAATTGCTATGGAACTAGTAACTTACCTAAGCGCATTAAATTCCTGACATCTTACGTGTACTGTGCAGATAGGAAATGTGCAAATATTCCATTTTGGTGTCAGCTTTGCTAAAACTTGGTTTTTCCTCACTCTCTGCAGCTCCACTATTATCTTATGTACATGCAGCACACCCCACATGGTATACTAGTGGTGAGTATATTGAGTAGTGTGCTTAGAAGCAGAACTGGGTATTGAAGACTAAATTGCATGTTCATTACGAGTCTTTCAGATCATTCCCTTCCACAGAAGCAGCCATTTTTTTATTTCCAAGGAGCTAGTATTTTAATTAAACACCTCTAAATATTTTTTATCAAACTCAAATAACAGATTATGTGTATGGCAATTTTCTTAGTCCTCATTCATGGCCTTCAAGATGAGCACTTAGGAGTGGCCATCCTGAACCTAGGATCAATGGGTCAAATCTTGCAGTGCTCAAGAGATAAAGGGTATATGTCATGTTCCTGGGAAAGATGAGGGGGAGAGAGGCCGTTGTTCACTCTGAGGAGATGGTAGCAATATCCTTGGCACCCCACCACTTCTTTGGAGGATGAGCTGGACTATGCTGGTCATACAACTTGTGCATGGACCAGTCTCTGGTGGTCCCCAGCATCAGCATCTTCATTGCCACAACATTAAATATCTGTGTGGAACTTGGAGCCTGTGTATCACTATACAAATACCAACGATTTGCCATTACAGTTGATGGAGATCCACACTTCATTATATTGGTGCCACAAAAAGAAGATGCCCTTTGCTTCAATATCAATGAAAAGCCAGGTGCTGTATTAAAATTAATCCATGACCCAGTAACAGGTGAGTTTTTTTAATTTTTATAATACATTAAATCAGGATACTTAGAACAAAATGCCTTCTGTTTAAAGGCTATTTCTCTCTTTTACACTGCATATATTTCTTACTTTTATACTGCATAAGCTTTTTTCCTAGAAAAGTTAGTAGGAGCTCCTGTAGTTGTGACAGGGTACCATGACTGTGTTTTCACTTCTTGGAGCAAAATACATTTTTCAACTTGAAAAATCACTGTGGGTGTTGAGGAAAATAATTTGTCTCAGTGAGCAGTGGTACAAATAGTACAATAATCCATTGACTTACCTGACAAAGAGAGATCAGTGTCACACAGCTTGTTTGTGCTCATCGCAGACTCTTTGTGCTCGACTAGACTTTTCACAATTATGTGAGTGTTGTCTTTGTGGAAATCCACGGAGCAGTTCCCAGAGCAATTCTGCACAAGCAATTCTGATCCAGGTTTCAACTCTTATTTGTTTCCTTGAGTAGTTGTTAAATTTCCCTGACACTCCTTGACATCAGTTGATGAGGTCCTATTGGTAAAACAATACTCAGTGTTTCTTTTCTGCATTAGGCATCACAGTAAATGGAGTACTCATTGGTGATAAGAAAACAAACAGTGATGCAAAGATCCAAAACACGTATTTTGGAAAGATTGGCATTGCAAACAAACACCTGGATTTAAAACTGACAGTAACTCCTGAGAAAATCACAGTTCAGAATGGCAATGAAAAAACAGGATTCACTTGGCTTGACTCTGTCAGCTTGCAACAAGAAGGGTAAGGCTTACAAAAAGAATATGGGGCTCCTGTATTACTTTATACAGTTTTTTTTAGTTTAAATCAATAATAATCTCTTAAGATTCGTCATCTGGACATACAGAATAAACTGATCCAAGTCCTGCTGGGTTCTGCTCTTCACTTTGTTTTGTTACTGCTGATTATTCATAAGTTCCTCTGCTTGGAGTAAGTAAAGAATTTATGCTGATTTTCTGTTCCTCTGACTAAGCAGAACTACGTGTGGTATTGTGCCTGATGCAACAGTGTCTAGCACATACTTAAAGAGTAACTTTAGACATAGTGTCTCATCTTTCAAACAAAGCCATAATCACATACTGCAAACAATCTACTACTGTGGTAGTTACAGAATAGATAGATTTTGCCCCATCAGCAGGTATGAGACTTCTCTATTACAGTTTATTCCTGTGCCAAAGAATGCTTAGAAAAGGAGGGGGTAGCCTTTCCTCATCATCATTTACATTTCATTGTGTACCTGGAACAAAATCACTACTTTTTCAAAGCAAGGCACTGCAACAGAAAAAGCACCAGAACAAAACTCTTATTCATACAGCGTGCGTAGTTTTTATCATGCGAGCCACTGCGCTATCACTAACACATCAGAAGCAAGTCTTCTTCATCCTAGCACTGACCTGGGTAGATCAAGAGTTGTCCTGATAAACCAAAAGAAAAGTTGTGAACTAACATCCAGGCGAGGAAATAATTGTTTTATCAATAGTATTTTTAGTACTGAGCATAGTTTGCTGTAGCTGCATATCACTAACCTAGCTGGTATCTCTAACCTAGCTGCGATTAGCTGCGCTGTCAGAGGACACGCTTTGGTAGAAACAGCTTGCCAGAAAGTATAAAGGGTAGGTAGCCACTTACACTCTAATTTAGCGTGAGTCTTGGACTATTTGTGAACACACACAAATTCATGGGCCAAACCAGACAGCAAACCCTCTGTTTTAAATCACACTGAGCAATTTATAAAGCCATATTTGTTTGCTAATCGTATTTATTCTTACTGCTAGTATACCTGGGATCCACAATGGCCTAAGACAAGTTTTTCTTTTTTCCCCAGTTTAACTTTGATAATTAATAGCAAAAAAAATCTGGTGGTCAAAATGGGCAATGGTGCCTCATTTGTTATTGTTTTGCATCAAGTATGGAAGAAACATCCTCTACACCAAGATTTCCTAGGACTGTACACATTGGAAAGCGAGAAACTGTCTGGACAGACACATGGATTATTAGGTATTACTTCATTGTGTGTTTCCATACTTACCTTTTCTTATGAGGCTGGGGATTTTGTAGATGCTATCTTGCATGTAGCCTTTCTGATCTGACTTAGTAGAGGACACTGATTTGCTGTATTAAGATTTCTGACCAAATATTCTGGGCTCAGATGTTAAGCATTATCTTTTCTTAAATTCCTCTGTTGCTGAAATCACTAGCATCCATTGTCCTCATTGGCTCTGTATCTTGCTAAATCCCATATACAGCTAGCTTTCTTTTCCTTCCCACGCTATTCCTCCATCCTCTTGAATGGGTTTCATCTCTCCTTTTATCACCTTTCTCCTAAGTACAAGCCTCAGACTTATACTTAGGAGAAAGGTGATTAAAAAAAAAAGTTTGCTCAGTCAAACTTTGCCAAACCTCAGTGCATCTTGTAGGAAAAGATGTTAAGGTGTGTCTTGGTTTATAAGCATGTGTAAAAATCACATTTTTGTTATGTGATTTTCATGCATGCTTATAAATAACATCTTGTGTATCAAAGACTTTATTCATGTTATCTAGTGTTCTTTATTCTAGTAGAAGGTAGTTCAGGGATCAACATTTTGGCCAGATTAGTTCATTTGGCGCTGTGCATTCTCTGGAGGAAAATGCACACCCTACAGCCATTCATTTCCCCCTTTATTTCCAAGTTCTGCTTGCAAATTCAGATAAGAGCCAGCAAACATTAATTTGAGGTGAATAAGTTTACTCACCATGGAAAATAAGTACCTGCTGCAAACTTGCTCTTCATAGCCTTGGAGTGCACTTTGAGGACTGATGGG
This sequence comes from Phoeniculus purpureus, assembly GCA_028565055.1. NCBI lineage: Eukaryota > Metazoa > Chordata > Aves > Bucerotiformes > Phoeniculidae > Phoeniculus > Phoeniculus purpureus. The sequence goes on along the minus strand of JAOXOE010000745.1, from coordinate 156,016 downwards.
AGTAAGCCAAGATATCACTGGTATCCCATATTAGGTCTATGTGTCATGGGCAATGCTCTAACAAAACAGTTTCCTCAGGCTAAAGGACTTCTCCACAGAGGAGTTGCTCTTCTGTGCTCTGAATTGCAAGAAGCAAGAATACTGCAATAGCCCACGAGATGTGGGCTTCACACATCTCATAGCTATTTTTATCATTTTGCCTTCGTGCTTCACCAAGTAATCTCCAATCACAGCACTTGCATATAGATACACACACACACTCCATGTTTGTGTAAACATGCAGCACTCAGCTGCAGCATTCCTGCACCAGTCCAGACAGTGGTGCAACCATGTGCAAAAGCTCATCATGGCAGGAGTGTGACGATTCCTTAGGTGTCAGTCTTGTCCTGAGCATAGTAATTGCATCCAAAAGTCTCAGAGCGAAAGTATCTAGAACAGGTTAATTTTGCTGTGCACTCTGAAGTGGGAACTTGCATCCAGATGACATGCGTAGAGTTCTGCGATACAGGAAGTACATAAAGTCACGGGCTTGTGTTCGACTTCACATGGCGCTCGGTTGATTGAAAACACTGAGGGGAAATGGAAAACAGCACAGAAGTGTAGAGGCTCTGGGGTTCCTGTTTGCTTTGTTTCTGAACAGCACAGAAGTGTAGAGGCTCTGGGGTTCCTGTTTGCTTTGTTTCTGTTTTGATGTGTGCGACACGCCTAAAATGGTTATTCTGGGTTCTATTTTTAGGACAGTTTTTCCACCCTATTGACTTCAGCATACTTGAAATTCATCCTGGGTCTGATCCCAAGAAACCAGATGCCACAATGTTTATTAAAAACACTGAGCTGATAGTAACAAGGTAAAAAACCCCATTATATCCTTAGCAAAGTTTGAGGAAAGATTACCTTATCAAAAGGGCAGTTTCTGCTTCAATACTTCCATGACTTTACCTTTCAGGGGCTGGCAGAAGGATTTCAGAAGCAATCCAGAGCACGGCGTTGATGTTCCTTGCTGGTTTGTTCATAACAATGGGGCTGGGCTGATAGACGGTGTTCACACAGACTATGTTGTGTCCAGTCTGTTTTAAACAACGACAGCGTCCTCCAAATTCGTGGGTACACACAACGATTTTCTGAAAGAATAGTGGTTTTCAATGTTTAAGGAGTGTTAAAAATACAGGAGCTCGCCACGTTTAGCAATACCAACATACAATGGTCTCTCGCAGACAGTTTTACTGCCTATTTGATCAAACCTTAAGTGTTAAACTATTACCCTGCTTGTGTGCATGGATACTGCTCACCCCCCGAAAGGCTTTCTTTATCAAGGTTTTAAGCCCAAACTTTAAACTCTTCTGCAGAGAACACACAAACTTGCAGATTCTGCTCAGCTTCTGAAGCAGAACAGCATCATGTCTACACACGGTTCCTTTTCCAAACAGGCTTCCAGTCACGTGGTTTGGCAAGACATTACTTCTTGTTTAGAGCTTATCTGCGGAATGACGATGTTTTTGCAGCTGGCAGGATAGAAAGCAACTTCTGTTAGGCCTTTTGCAATACTGTCACCTTCATGTCTTCAAGCGATGTGGGAACTGGAATTCTAAAACAGTAAATCATTTTGGAATCAAAATCGATGAAAAAAATCGGAAGAATAAACTGCAATTTGCATTCCACAGGCCTCAGTGTGTATGTTCTCTCCGTCTGAAGTGGTACCTGATCTGTAGAACATCTTCAAGTGTTTGCAGAAGGCTGTGTGTGGAATGATGCAAAAAAATAATTGCAGCTCAGTATCAGGGTCGAAGAGCTGCCTTTTGCAACAAGCTGGAGGTCTGTTTCGCAACAACCCCACGTCTGGTTTGCAGATGTTTTTAGAAGGGAGCCCCAGAAACTTTTCAACAGCAAAGGGTACTGCAGTTTGTTACCCAGAAGAACCTTAATGCAGGCAGACTGGGGTTTTATTCTCCATAAAACAAATCAGGAGAGAAACGAGAAGCTAATAATCCTTGGAACTTCATACTCTTCACAAAACACACAGCTCGTGTGTGTTTGCAGATGGTGGCTAAGCCAGAGGGGCTGTGTGTGGGCAGAGCTGGCACCGGCAGTGGTGCTGGGGACACGCAGGGACAGGGAGCAGAAGCTGCACCTCACAGTGTTTCTTTCTCAGCACTGAAAATAAACACAACTGAAGTGTAAACGTTTTTTTCTTGTGGTAAATCCAGCTGAGGAAAAGCCCTCCTTTATCCCTGTGAATGAGAGAGCAGAACCTTACTTCTGCTTCTTTGATGCAAACCTTAGCCCCAGGGTGTGATTTTCCCCTTCCTGTGTCATAGAAGCCTTGAGCCCTGTAGCATCACTTAACCAGTAACAAATCCAAGGTGTTAGGGAAGAATTCGAGCACGAGTTCCCACTATTTACACCAAGGAGGTATCTTCGTACAGACACACCGTCTTTAGTTTAATGCCTCAGATCTCCAGTAATAACTACTAAAATACTCCTGTCCTGCTTCTGTTACCTGGGAACTTAGTGCTCAGATCCAGGCACCTTTGGGAGTCTCTGATGTTGGAATCTTCCTCAAATTGTCAATAAAATTGAGCCTGGCAGCCGCAGCCACACAGGTTATTCAAAAATACCAAACATATGAGTTTGCTCTCGTTTAAGCCAAGTAGTAGCTGTAACACTGGGAACACAAACAAGGGCCTCAGAAAGAAAAAAACAAGACTACAGGTGGCCACATTTGGGAGCTTCCTTGGTAAATTAAGAAAATTCACAGAACCACAGAATGATTGAGGCTGGAAAAGCCCTCTGAACTAATCCAGCCCAGTAGCCACACCAGGGCACTACTGGCCACAGCCAGGCTGTCTTTAAACACCTTCAGGGATGGGGGCTCCACCACTGCCCTGAGCAGTCCATTCCAGGGTCTGATCAGCCTTTCCATGAGGAAGGGCTTCCTAATATCCACTGTGATCACCCTGGCAGCTCCTCCGCTGGGAGATTCAGCCTTGCTTTTATTTTGAGCGTTGGTTTTAGAATGTGCAAAGCTTTTGGAACACATTTAGCTCCATTCCCATATGGATTTATGAGATGTTCAGTGCCTGCTGGCTTTCATTTTGTAATCCTGTTGGATTCTGTCTGTTAATTATAACCCATTATCTGACATCAAATTAATTGGCTGCATAAATCGTGTCACTGCACAGCACTGGTGAGGTTAAGCCCAGCTATTATTTCAGTCTTATTTTAACCTCTTCTAAACCCATAACGGTCTATTAGAGTTGTGACTCGAAAAGTCTCATTATGTAAGTCTCACTGTAAGGCCCTTTGCTGTACAGTAAGAGGTGATGGTAGATGTCTGAAAAGAGTCACTGATATGGGCATTTTCTCTAGAACCCCCCGAATGACAGCATTCCTTAACTAGAACTCCGCTGGCTTTGGCAGTATAAACATCAGCGTTGGAGAAATACAGCCACAGCTTTACAAAGAAAGTTTCCCTTTTACCTTGGCTGGATCAGATAACAATGCTGAAATGCTCTTTTCCTCTTCAGCTGAGACAGTCAACCTAGGAAGTAAAAGGTGACATCATTTCCAAGGAGGAGATGAAGAAAGAGTGTTATTTCACTGGCTGGCATTAAGTAGTCAAAACACCTTCATTTTTGCCTTTTGTCTCTCTGCAGTGGCAGGCTCGATGATTTATTTCGGTATTTTTTAAACTAGAAAGTATGGAGTAGCAAACCTTCTTAAGCTGCACAACAGTTCTTTCCCGTATCAGCTCACATACAAATACACCAACAGAGAGTCACAGAAGGGACCTTGGAAGATCATCCAGTGCAATCCCCTACCACAGCAGGATCCCCTAGATCAAGTTGTGTAGGAACATGTCCAGGTGGCTTTTCATCTCCACAACGCCCCTGGGCAGTCCCTATAAGAAGCAGCTGAGTGTTCAGCCTGGAAAAGAGGAGGCTGAGGAGGGAGCTCATCACTTCCAACCACCTGAAAGGACATTGTACAGAGGTGGGCACGGGTCTCTTCTCAGAAGTGACTGGTGACAGAACAAAAGGGAAGGGCCTCAGGCTCCACCAGGGGAACTTTAGGTTGGATATTAGGAGAAGTTTTTTCACTGAAAGGGCCATTAGGTCTTCGAACAGGCTGCCCAGGTAGGGGGTTGAGTTGCCAGCCCTAGAGGTGTTCAAAAGCTGCAGAGATGCAGTGTTGGGGAACATGGTTTAGTGGTGGGTCTGACAGTGGACTTAACAGAGCAGGGTGTATGGTTAGACTTGATGGTCTTGAAGGTCTCCTCCAAACTAAATGACTCTCTGATTCTAAATTCCATCTAAGACCAGGTCAGTGGAGACCACTGGCTATCTGTAGCCCAAGGCTGATCTCTAAAGCACCAGTGGCCTTTAAGTACTGCCTAGAGTGATAGTTTCTGTCTACACCTCTACATTCAGCAGGGAGCACCCCCAAAAGACAAACGGGAATTCTTTCCTTAGGCATCACTCACAACATCATTCAATGGGGTTAGACGAAAGAACCCCACCACAGGCTGACTGGGGCACACAACCCTGCAGCTGCAGAGACCTCTGTGCTGGTTTGAAACAGCAGGATCACAATGAATTAGAGCGGGACATAAACTCAGCATGGTCTTTGAATCACACAAAGAATTGAAAGCAGCTGTCTCAGGACTTCTTTTATGGTCTAGAAGTGTGTGGAAGGGAGGGAGCGCTGGCTGTCCTGGCTGCTCCAGTCTGACAACAGACCCTTCTGGAGGTTTAATTCCAGCAGTGCAACAAAGCTGCTGCAACTCCTTCCATTCGGCTGCGGAAGTGAAGGATCCTGCTCTAATGAGCCCAACAAATGAAGCCTGTGTTTGAAGTTCCCTTTCTCCTGCAGTGAGCATTCTGCTACAGACAGTTATCCCAACACTTTATGACTCCCATAAAAGATGTCAGCTGCCCACAACTGGTAAAACTGAGGAGAAAGAAGATTTCAGCCAAGCAATGCGTAAAAGCAACAGTAAATGTCCAAGCCATCACCTCTATGGCTGGAAGAACACACAGTGCTGGGTTGCTTGGGTGCTGCTGTCATCACAACAGGTCCTTTTCTTTGGAAGGTCAGTGTTCTGCCTCTGATATTGGAGTCGAAGGGCAGCCGCGGGGTGCCACTGGTTTGATTCTTGCACACGGGCACGGAGCACTGAGAAAAAATCTTCTCTGTTCTCCGTGAGCGTGAAGGAACCCCTCTTCCACCCACTGGGAGTTGCTCACCGGGTGAGGAGGCTTGGAAGCATGCACTTAAATAAGGCATGAAAGGAGAGGCCTGGGCAATGTTAGAACAAAAGCTGCAGCACAGATTGTTGTGAAACACGGCTTACCCCTGCAGCTGGTGCAAACAGCTGTCTGCTCCCCTCTTCTCCCTTCTACGTAGGTTATCAAATGCTGGTCACAACCCCCTGGCACTCCAACGGTTCTCTGCTGTAATGGCACTGTGCCACCAAACCTCATCTGGTGGCCAGGGAAGAGCTGCTGGTCCCTCAAATCTGGTGTTTTACATCCCTGGGGAAGGGTGCGGTCGAACAGCTGCAGGTGCTCTGCTACCCTGTTTATGCTGTGAGAGCCCAGACCACTACAGAGGCTTCAAACAGACCCAAACCACTGACACCTCCACACAGCATACCCGAGGCTCCAGGGGAGCTGGTTACCAGGGGGGTTTATCTAGTCACCTGCATTACCTGGCCAGCTGCTGCAACAGAACGGGATCATTGAACGAACAAACAAGATGCTGCTGAAAAAAATAACAGAGGTAACACCTTTGGAGGGGTAGCTGCTGTGAATGCAGTGGGTGAGGAAAAGAGCATCAAAGTGAGTGACATTCTCTCCTCTATTGATCTTCAAATGAAAATGGACTATCTAAACCAGTGAATGAGTAGCTCATACTCAGGAGATACTATGGCAGCTTTGAAGAGACCCAGAAACGTAACATCTGCATGTTGAACACTGGTATAACATTTGGACTCCATTAGAGTTTGTTTTTCCAACAGATGTTTGCTGCAAAACACGAGAGAGGTAATGTGTCATGAAGCACGAAGTTAATAAACCTCTAGATTTTCTTTTCAACCCGGTCACTGCGCTGTGGCACGTGAAATCCCTGCCCGGCTGGCCCATGATGTATTTGTACTTGGCACCTACCTTCAGTACTGGGGGCAGTTCTGGACCACTCACTCCAAGAAAGAGATGGAGGGGCTGGAGTGGATCCAGAGGAGCAATGAGGCTGGGAAAGGAACTGGAGGGAAAGGCTGATGAGAAGAGGCTGAGGGAGCTGGGGGTGTTTAGCCTGGAGGAGACTCAGGGGGAACCTTCTCCCTCTGTCCAACTCCCTGAAGGGAGGTTGCAGTCAGGTGGGGGTCTGGCTCCTCTCCTAGACAACCAGCACCAGGATGAGAGGGCAGGGCCTGAAGCTTCCAGGGGAGGGTTAGGTTGGATGTTAGGAAGCCCTTCCTCATGGCAATGGTGATCAGAGCCTGGAGTGGACTGCCCAGGGCAGTGGTGGAGTTCCCATCCCTGGAGGTGTTGAAGGGCAGCCTGGTGTGGCCGCTGTGGTGATGTGAGGTCCTGGGCTGGGCTGGATGAGCTCAGAGGGCTTTGCCAGCCTCAGTCATTCTGTGATTCTGAGACAGGTGCAGTGAGCCTTGTGAAACTTCCCTTTTGGCTTCATCCAACAAGCAAGAACCTTTCTTTGCTCAAACAGCAAATTGCAAGCCGGTGGCTCGTGCTTATCTAAACACTGAAAAGGGAGTGATCACACCCTGCCTGGGCTCTCCAGGCAGGGAGGTGCAGTCAGTGTCTGTATGTACCTGTATCTAAGAGTATGAAGGTAACACAACCCAGCCACACACCATGTGCACATCTGGCCTGGTCCAAGCTGAATACATCTGGGACAGATCTATCTGGGGGTTCTGCAGTGCTGCAGTGAGTTAGAGCTGGAAGAGCTCTGCACCTGCATTTACCCTGAAGAGGAGTGGGGTGAGTCTAGTCACCTCCTATTGTATTATAAAAAACTTTCCCAGTTTCCAGTGTAAACCTCCCCTGCTGTAGTTTTCAGCCATTTCCTCTAGTTCTGTCACAGGCCACCAGGATGAAGTGGATGTCTGTGTCTTCAGTCTCCTTTCACGCAGTTGTAGACAGCAGTACAGCCTCCTCTTCTCCCAGCTGAATAACCCCAGCTCCTACAGCCACTCCTTGCAGGACCTGTGCTCCAGACCCTTCACCAGCTTTGTTGCCCTTCTCTGGACACTCTCCAGCACTCTGATGTCCTTCTTGTAGTGAGGGGCCCAGATCCGGACATGGTATTCAAGGTGCAGCCCCACCAGTGCTGAGTAGAAGGGGACAACCACCTCCCTGCTCCTGCTGGCCAAACTATTTCTGGTACAAGCCAGGATGCCGTTGGTCTACTTCATCACCAAGGCACACTGCTGGCTCACATTTAGTCAATTACTGACCAAACCCCCAGGTTCTCTTCTGATCTGCAGCTCTCCAACCACACAGCCCATCCACACGCGTACCTGGCTTGCTGCACTGGGGTATGAATCTGCAACCAGCCAGCGGGGTGGAGGTTCAGTCCACGAGAACACTCTCACTCCTCAGCCTGGAGCAGACGGAGGCTGAACCCTGCTCTCCCCAGCTCCAGATCAGCAGACAGCCCTTTCTCAACTAAACCTGCAGCCTGTTTGCATTCTCCCCCTTACAGCTCCACGGTAGGTGATGCCATTTGCTGTCCTTAAGTGATTCTGTGGTACTAGAGCTCTGTGTGCGCGTCACCGCTGCTTTGCAGACAGAGCATCCCTGTGGAGTGAGAGCTCCCAGTGGCCTAGGGTTTAGGAGCAGGGCTCAGCAGTTTATTGCTGTGACAGACATTACCATCGAGAGTCTGCTGGGCACAGCCTGCTGGTAAAGGCTTCTGCTTTAAACAAACATCCTTTCCCCCAGACAGACTGTTTATGCTGCTGGCAAGGGCCCTGGTGTTTCCAGCGGGACACGTGAACACCTCTGCTGTAACAGAGAGGAGTCTAAACTGCCGGGCGTTTGATTATTCAACTACAGTTTGTGTAGCTCTTTAATCCCTTGAAATCCACGAGGTTGTGCCCCTGGCAGCACAGAGGCAAACTGAATGGATCTGTCCTGAGTTTTCTAACTCCCCACAAATATCTCCTGTCCCACAGCTGTGGACAGGAGCTCTCCGAACACATCAGCAAGGCTGAGCACGGGCGGGATCACAGAACCACTCTGGCTGGAAGCGACCCCTGGGATCATCGAGTCCAACCATCCACCCTACCTGACAAGTTCACCCCTAAACACCTCATCCAAACAGTCTTTAAACACATCCAGGGATGGCAACTCAACCACCTCCCTGGGAAGCCCATTCCAGTGCCTGACCACCCTCTCTGCGAAGAAGACTTTTCCTAATACCCAGTTTAAACCTACCCTGCTGTAGCTTGAACCCATCCCCTCTTGTTCTATCAAGCACTAATTGCTTGTGAGAAGAGACTAACACCAACCTCTCCACAACATCCTTGCAGGTAGTGATGAGGTCTCCTCTCAGCCTCCTCCTCTTCAAACCAAAGAGCCCCAGCTCTTTCAGTCTTTCCTCATAAGGTTTCTTCTCCAGGCCCTTCACCAGCTTAGTTGCCCTCCTCTGCACCTCCACTTCTCTCTTGTGTTGAGGTGCCCAAAACTGGACACAACACTCAAGATGTGGCCTCACCAGTGCAGTGTTTTGTTTTTATCTTCAAAGCTTTGGAAAGGGTCTTTATCAGAGGAAAAGGTGGTGCTGAGTTACCTGTGAGGAGCTTGGGCTCCATGGAGAAACCGTGTCCAGCAGGGATAGGAGGCAGGGGTTTGGCTGCACGTATTAAGCTGAGAAAGTGAAGAGCAACAGGGCAGGGAATGACACCAGCAGATTTTTATTTTTTAAGGAAACCTCCCTCTAAAACCCAACGGGGATATAAGGAAACCTGCCCCTGGGACTCAAAGGTTGCTGCCTTGGTGGCCATGGGCACATCTTACCTGTCAAGTGCCTGGGACAAGGCAAGGGTGACACTCTTCCTGGTGCACAGACGCTTTGGGGGTCATCTGCACCTCTGTCTGAGGTCTAATCTGTACAGAACTGAAGTACTTAGTGACAGCTCCCTGCTCCCAGCTGTGCTGCTGGGGGCTCAGAGGGGGACCGCAGCTGCCCACAGAGCAGAGGACAACAAAGATCCAGCAGAAGGGAAATACCCCCAATTTATAACCTCGTGGGGAAAACAGTTTGGAAGTCTAATGCAGCAAAATCAAGCTGTGAGAAGTTTTAAAGTCTGACTTGCGGTCAGAGTGGGTTTGCTCTGGTCCATTTCAGCCCCTCAGTCAGGGAGAACTGCCTGCCCAACGCTCCAGTTCACAGACTCACAGAATGACTGAGGCTGGAAAAGCCCTCGGAGCTCATCCAGCCCAGCCCAGGACCTCACATCACCACAGCGGACAGACCAGGGCACTAAGAGCCACAGCCAGGCTGCCCTTCAACACCTCCAGGGATGGAGACTCCACCACTGCCCTGGGCAGTCCAGTCCATTCCAGGCTCTGATCACCCTTGCCATGAGGAAGGGCTTCCTGACATTCAACCTCACCCTCTCCTGGAAGCTTCAGGCTCTGCCTTCTCGTCTTGGTGCTGGTTGTCTGGGAGAAGAGCCCGATCCCCACCTGACTGCAACCTCCTTTCAGGGAGCTGGACAGAGGGAGAAGGTTCCTCCTGAGTCTCCTCCTCTCCAGGCTAAACACCCCTGGCTCCCTCAGCGTCTTCTCATCAGCCTTTCCCTCCAGTCCCTTCCCCAGCCTTGTCACTCCTCTGGACCTGCTCCAGCCCCTCCATCTCTTTCTTGGAGTGAGTGACCCAGAGCTGTCCCCAGTACTCGAGGGGAGGACCCCCCAGTGCCCACTTGATCCTGCAGAACCTCACTTGATCCTGCAGAACCTCGAGGACATCAGGTAAAAGCTGCTGGGCAAGGATCTGAAGGCGCTGCCTTGGCACAGCAAAAGCCCAGCACCTCCCCTGCCAGCAGAGCTGCTGCCCCGAGGCTGTGAGGGTGCCTGCGGGTGGTGGTGCGAGGATAAGGCACCAGCCTGTGCCACACAGGTTCGGGTGCAGTCTACAGGTTTCTGTGGTGCCCCCCTTCTGCCCAGGTTCCCCTCAGTTCCCCAGTGTGCAGCAACTGCACTGTAGATGTCAGTTCTTCGTCTTTGCCGGACTTGGTGGCAGCCGGTCACGGCAGCGTCTGCAGAGAACCCGAGACCCACGGGACCGAGTGGCCGCGGGGTGCCCAGTTGTGCACACCGGTCTGTTTTTATTAAACCCTTACAGCAAACGCTCTTTGACGTGCAGAAAGAGACCGCGTCACAGAGACGAACGGGGAGGTTGCACCCTTTGGCTTGAGTCTACTCCCTGCTTCGTGGCTTCCCGAAGAGGTGAGCGACTCTTCGGTCTGCAGCGACTCCAGCGCAAGCGGCAGGTGCTTGGGGAAAGGTGACAGCGATCGTCTGCGTGAGACACGGCGAGCGCTGCCGTCAGCCAAAGACACTCTTGGCCGGCTCTTTGGGCTTCTCAAAGACGGTCTCGCCCCCTGTCCGATCCTTGCTGAACACGGAGGGTGCTGCTGAGCCCATTTGTTCTTGGGAGAGAAAGCCAGGAGAGACAGAGAGACAGCCGGTGAAGCAGCACAGCAAACCCAGGCAGTCACCCCAGCACCGCTGACTGACTTCTGCTCGCGCTCTGGAGGTACTTCATCTGACCACCAACTTTCCGACCCTTAAAGCCCAGAGCTGCCACCCGAGCACGGGACGGCTGGCAGCGTTTGCTGCTGGGAACAAGCCCTGGCTGGCTCCAAACACCTCTAAGACCTCTTGGCACCCCGTGGTGCCATCAGGCTGATGGATGCAACGTCCCCTGGCTGCTGTTTCAGAGGCAAAGCCTTTCACTCAAAGAGAGCAATGAAGTAATAGAATCATGGAACAGCTTCAGCTGGAAAAGATCTTCAAGACTGAGTCCAACCCTTTCCCAGCCCTATCAGCATCACTAAACCCTGTCCCCCAGTGCAACATCTACCCTTCTCCTAAAGACCTCCAGGGATGGGGACTCAACTCCCTGCCCTGGGCAGGCTGTTCCAATGCCTGACAACCCTTCCAGGAAAGAAATTCCTCCTGACACCCAGCCTGAACCTCCCCTGGTGCTGCTTGAGGCCATTTCTCCAAGCGGATGTTTAACTTCAGAAGGCTGCTGGGGTGCTCCCGTGCAGCAGACTTACCGCACTGCTTCATCACTTGGTAGGTTTTGGATTTAATCTCCTGGTTTTTGGAAAGGTTTCCTCTGGCTCCTTTGAGGTCTTCTTCCTTCACTGGAGGACGTTTCTTTTTCACAGGGGCTGGCTAGAGAAGCAGAGGTGTTGCCCAGGGATCAGAGTTCTGTGGTACAACCTACGTGCAGGGTCGCTAACGCAACGCCCCACCAGTTCCACGGACTTACCCACGCCACTTCTCTGCACAGCCATGGTTCTCACCAGCCACATCTGTGGCCACTATCACCCTTAATATTTTAAAATGTACATTTTCTCCGTCCAGCCCTCCCTGATCACTCTGTAAGAACAGATTGGTAATTCGGTTCAACAGCCTGTTCAATGGCTGGGAGGGAAAGGAAAACCTTCGGTACTAGATGAGCTTCTGCATCAACCCGCTCACCACTTGGTTGGAAAACTGGACGCACATTCTGAAGTCTGCCCTGGGCTTGCAATGAACTGAACACTTGGCCTGTGGATGTTGATCTCAAATCTCCAACCCCAAAGTGCCTGAGCGCTCTGCAGAGTTGTCTACAAGCATGTCCTGAACACGTCTGAAACACTGGACTGTGAACCCAAAGGAGGAGAGGGAAATTGAATACAGAAATAGAAGCGTCATCAGGTGCTGCACCGCCAAGTCCAACTTCCAAGCTGTTTACGGGTTATCTTGCTAGAAGAAAATCAGGATGACATGAGTGGTATCAGCAGCTGGCACCATCAACTTTCCCTCTTTAGCTTACTGTTTCAAGGACATTCTGGTCCCACGGGGCAGCCCTCACCTCACAGAAGGGTGCAGGGGCACAGGAGATGGGATCAGAAAGAATCAAAGACCCACAAACTTAAACTCTAAGAGGTTTGCACACTGAATCAGCAATGAGAAACCTCTCTGACCATCACAGTGCATGTAGAACTTGTGACGCTCGGGTTCTGGCGGCAGAGGAGCCCCCTCACGTATTTCTAGGCACCACCTGTAAAGCTAAATCCATTGTGGAGGAAAACAAGGCTTGCAGCAAATGGCGTGGTGGAGATTTATTGCGGAGTCATGATTATCGGTTGTGGCTTATGAAGGAGCTTTGGATCAAGGATTTGGTTAGTCGTGTTTTAGTTTGAGTGATGAGCTCAAGGAAAAGTACAAACCTTGGGTGGTGAGCGGTAGGAGGAACACAGAGCTTGGTCAGTGAGCCTAAGGACAGACGCAGATGGTGTGTAGTGAATCTGGCAGGTGGTACCTCTGTGGGACCCTCTGCCCAGAAGAGGCAGCATGTGAACAGGACAATCATGTGTTGTATGTGGTGTGTCACCACCACAGCTCCATTGCACTGGGGCAGCTTCTCAGCCATGTGGACCTTGTGCATCAAGAAACAGTGCTTGGCCACACTTGGCAGAGATCAGAGAACCTACAGACATTAGTTACCCAAGTGAGGTCTTTGGTACTGAGTAGACAGGCAGGGAAGTTCTGGGATTGGGGCAGAAGCCTCACCTGCGGGTGGACACAGTGTGTAGGACCTTCTCAACAAGTGAGGGGCTCCTGTCATCAGGTGCAACACTGCTTCCCAGCCTCAGTGTGGGCCTGGGTGGTCCTGCTAAGGTGGCAGTTTGTTAATGGCTGCATCGCTCTGCAGTCACGAATTGGTGCGTTGCTGGTATCGTGGCGTTCTGTTCTGCTGCACATCGTCGTCTCTATCGCCTACAACAAACTACAGCTGTTTGTACACCTCACTGGCAGTCCGCTCTTACTTGGTATCCAGCCATCCAGCAAAACAAACAGCTGGAGCACCAGGTCCCTGGGAGTTTGCAGAGCCAGCACGTGCACGCCTGGCTCTGGGCAGAGCTGGAACAGAGTGCTCAGCTTGTTCCCTGCCAGCCCTACCTTCTGTCTACTCCACTTGTGCGGGTTGTGGGAACCAGAAGACCTCTGGGGAACACCCTCTACAAACAGCCGAACCAAGCACAGAGAAGGGGTGGCAGCAAACCCTTCAGAAGCCAGCTGGTTGCCAAACATCTCTGCAACTGGGAGTTTGTTTATCCACCTGTAATGAGAACACGTACCTTTTGGGGATGGCTCCCCACGCCCATGGTGTGGCCACACACAGCCAGGACAGACCTGTGTTGGCTCCATCACAAGAGTAGAGAACCTGCTGAGATCCTTTCACCCACTGCTGACAAGAGGTAGTAACTGTGAGATCTCTCTCACTGGGACAAGGGGCTGCTTGGGCACAGGGTGAGGAAAGGAGGCACCTGAGCTGGCACCGCCAGACTGAGCAGGAACTGCTGAATTTCACCCAGAGGTTTTAAAATAAAACCTCTTAGGCTTTGATTACAGGTGGATTTCCCAGCAGGACAGCTGCTGTGGATTAGCTGTCCCCAGCTAAACGGCAGAACAGCCGCACAGGAGGTCACTGTGAGACCCCGAGGTGAGCCCCAGCCCTACCACCAGCAGCAGCTGCCAGCACAGCTGCTACCTGCCCCCAGCACAAGTGCGTTTCTCTGCAGAGTGTGCCAGGAGCCGCTCTGCCCTGGCACAGCAGCACAGCCTGTGCTTTATCTCCTCCTGCCACCGGCCAAAAGGTGTTGGTTACAAGACATAGGACTGGTTTTTTAAGTCTTTTTTCCTTCAGAGTAAAGGAAATAAAGCAAACTCTATGTCATCCAAGGACTTTACTCTTCTACCTTCCCCATGTCCTCACCCTCCACCCCAACCACCAGATCGACCTCTCAGGCTCGGGAGGACTCGGGAACGAAAATTCCCTGTTGACACACAACAGTTATGCGACAAAACGAAACATTTCCGAGCTGATTTTAAGATCACTTTGGAAAGCTGACTCTTGGAGGACGCAGCAAAGCCAAGCTGTTAGGTGCAAAGTGAACGTAAAAGCACATCACACAGAACCGCCGCCTCTCGTAGCTACAATTTCCAGTCACGGCCTCTCTACTCCTGCGTGTTAATGCGTCGAGCTCGACTCGGCAGCACACTCCAGTCTGGCCACGTCCTTGCAAAACTAAAGGCAAGATTCCAAATCCTTCCTCCTGCAGAACCTCCCAGGTCCAAGCAGTGCAAAGGGAGGTTTTCCCCCCTCCCTATATAAATGAAAACACCGCCGGTAAAGCAGAACAATTAATAACTACATTAATTAACCATGTAGGGGGCCAGTTGCTTTTGTGCTCCACCCTCCTAACAACTGGCTAAAGTACATGCACAGAGCTCGGAGTAGATCCACGCGACCAAACCAGTTACGGGGCGCAGAAGAGCCAGATGCATGGAGTAGGGGCAGGAACTTGCTGTCAGCTGTCCCAGGCAGACTACCTAAACCAGCAGTGCGTTTTCTGGGCACCCCGCTCCGAGCAGAGCCAGCCTCACTGATCTCCCCATACCTGTGACATAACTGTGGGTCTCACTGGATCGTAAATCCCTCCCAAGGTGGTTTCCCGGCTTTGATTAAATCCCGCCTGCGTGCTCCGCAGACGCCTGTTTGCCTCTCCCCTTATATAGAGCATTTCGCGTGAGGTCACCAGCTAGGTCATATTCCCAAAGGAGAAGCCCCGGTGCCGGGGATTGTCGGAGGCTGTTGTTGTTGTTGGATGGTTTATTCTTAGCGATGACGAGGCCGTGCAGCCCCCACCGTGCCTGGGCAGTGGCTGATGAGAGCAGACAGCTGGAACTGCGGGGAAGCCTGAGCCACTGCAAAACGACTTCCTGGGGAGTCCACCGACCTCCATCTGTAACTTTAAAGGGCAGAACTTTGTCACGGACACAAAATTAACTCTGAATCCTCTTGATGGAGCGGGGAGGGAGTGCTTGCGTTTCCCAGCCAAACAAATGACTCATTCTCTAAAGATTATGTAAACCCATCATCCGATGTGTCGTGCTACTGTGCCCCAGATCACAACCTGCACAGGGGATCTTTAACAGAGGCACTGAACATGGCTTGAGACTTACTAAAACGTGCTATTTCCTTCCCAGCTTCACTGCTTGACTTGCACTTGCACAACAGAGTAAAGTCACTTTCTACTCAGAGCACTGAGTTTAATCCTCTCACCCGCTATCTGCACGGGAGTGGATTACTCAGGCACGAATAAATCCACTGCTCCTCGGGTTACAGCAGAAAAACTTCTCCAGGGTTTTAAGCATTTGTTCACTAAACAAGTTTTTAATTGAATAGGAACCCCTCCCGCAAACCTCAAACGTGCAATGTAGTTTTTAATACCAGGAGGGGTTTGGGGGTGGGGTGGGGGGTCACTTCCCTCTTAGTTTAAAAAGAAATGAAAAATAGTGGCCTCCTCTGACTGCACCCAACAGTTAGAGAGAGCCGAGACTCCAGCCAGCTGATTTCATACAGGAAAGGCAGATGTGACAACCTCCAACCATCTTTTCACAGACTCACAGCACATTAGGGATTGGAAGGGACCTCGAAAGATCATCCAGTCCAATCCCTCCACCACAGCAGGATCACCTAGACCAAGCTGCACAGAATCATATCCTGGTGGGTTTTAAATGTCTCCAGAGGAGAGACCACAAATCCCCTGGGCAGCCTGTTCCAGGGCTCTGTCAGCCTCACTGGGAAGAAGTTCCTTCTCATATTTATGTGGAACCTCCTATGTTCCAGCTTGCACCCACTGCCCCTTGTGCTATCATTGGATGACACTGAGAAGAGCCTGGCTCCAGCCTCCTGACACCCACCCTTCACATATTTATAGACATTAATGAGGTCACCCCTCAGTTTCAGAATCACAGAATCATTCTGTTGGAAAAGACCCCTGGGATCATCAAGTCCAACCATCTACCCTACCTTACAAATTCACCCCTAAACCAGATCCCTCAACACCTCACCCAAACGATCTTTAAACACATCAAGGGATGGCAACTTGACCACCTCCTGGGAAGCCCATTCCAGTGCCTGACCACCCTTTCTGTGAAAAAAAAATTCTTCCTACTGCCTAGTCTAAACCTACCCTGTTGTAACTTGAACCCGTTCCCTCTTGTTCTGTCACTAATTGCTTGTCAGAAAAGACCAGCACCAACCTCTCCACAATGTCCTCTCAGGTAGCTGTAGAGAGTGATGAGGTCTCCTCTCAGCCTCCTCTTCTTCAAACCAAAGAGCCCCAGCTCTTTCAGTCTTTCCTCA
>JAOXOE010000745.1:128701-139458 GCA_028565055.1 Phoeniculus purpureus | reverse complement strand
AGGAGCCGAGGAGGCACCGCGGGGCCGTTTATTGCTGGGGGAGGGTATCGCGACAGGCGGGTCCGTCCCGCACAGCTACAGCGGTTCGGTCGGGGCTCAGGAGATGAGCTCGGTCTGGTGCCGGGCCAGCGCGGGCGGCAGGGTGGTCCCGCAGGGGCCCTGGAAGTGGAACCTGCAAGGAAACAGGCGGTAAAGGGGCCGCTCCCAGTTCCGAATCCCCTTGGTTGGGGGAGACCGCTCAGGCAGTCAAGTCCAAGCTTCGACCCAGCGCGGCCAGGTCCCCGCTAACCCTGCCCCTCACACCGCAGCTACACAGACTGTCAGTCCCTCCAGGGATGGGGACTGCACCACTGCCCTCGGCAGCCTGTTCCCATGTCTGATAAACCTCTGGGTGAAGAAATTCTTCCCAACATCCAGCCTAAACCTCCCCTGGTGCCACTCAGCCACTTCCTCTGGTCCCATCAATAACCACCAGGGAGAAGAGGCTGAGCCCCTCCTCAGCCTCCTGTCAGGTAATTGTAGAGGGTGATAAGGTCTCTCCTCAGCCTCTTTTTCTCCAGGCTGAACAACCCCAGTTCAGCCCTCAGCAGCAGCTCACAGACAGACTTGTAGCTCCAGACCCTTCAGGAGCCTTGTTGCCCTTCTCTGGACCTGCTCCAGCACTGTGTCCTTGGAGTGAGGAGCTCAGAACTGAACACAATATTCAAGGTGTGGTCTCACCAGTGCCCAGTACAGGGGTCAATCGCCTCCTTAGTCCAGCTAGCCACACTATTTGTGATACAAGCCAGGATGCCATTGGCCTTCTTGGTAACCTGAGCACAATGCTGGCTCGTCAACTGTTGATCAACAGCCCCAGATCATTTCCAGCATGCACCACATGGCCCCAGGGCTGCAGCCTTCCATGGGGTTGGGATGACCCAAGTGCAGGACCCAGCACTTCCCACGTTGCAGCTCACACAGTTAACAGACCCAAGACAACACCCCTAGATACAGGTGGAGTCAGCTTTACCTGAAGCGCTCTGTGGCAGGAGTAGCCTCTGTGTTGAATTCTGCCACTGGAACCCCACGGGCAGACACCTGAGGGGCGAACATGGCGGCGGGGTAGACCACTGAGGAGGTGCCCACCTACGGGGATAAGGAGAAGTGTTGCCAGCGAGTGCAAAGGCAAACTCCAAGGAAAGGGCTCTCTGGAGCTTAGGGACAGGGTCTAGTGGTGCCCTTGCGCTGGTTAACGGTTGCACTCTGTGATCTTGAATGACTTTTCCAACCTAACCAACTCTGTGACCCAATGTAACAGAAGTGTCACTCACCACCAAGCAGAGGTCACAAAGCTCAAGCTCCTTCTCAACCTCAGCAAGAACGTAGGGATCCAGAGTTTCACCAAACCACACAACGTGGGGACGGAGGAGCCCACAGCAGCCATCCTCCTCGCACCTGTTTAGAAACAAGAGGCACCCTGTTATGCTGCTGACAGGGCCATTTCCAAGCTCCAGAACAGTAAAGCTGTCTCCATTCTCACTGGGGCAATGTGTTATTGGACCGCTATCCTTCTCAGCCCTCCCCGTCCCATGCTGGGCAGAAGGCAGCTGTGACACGTGTGTCAGGACACTAGTGCTGTCTCAGTGAGCAGCCTCTGAGACGCACAGAGTGTGACAAGGCTTGGGATATGGTTTAGGGGCAAACTTGTAAGGTAGGGTGGATGGTGGACTCGATGATCCCAGGGGTCTTTTCAACCAGAGTGACTGATTCTGAGGTAGCACCAAAGCGGTCCATACGTACTGAGGAAGTTCTTCGACCGGAATCGCAGCATCTACTGTTTCAGGATCCGGAGCCCTGATGTTACAAAACAAATACACACAGATGCTCAGAGTGCACCTCATGTATTAACAAGACCCCAGTATTCTGTCAAGCACACTCCCAAACAAGGAATCTCTGTGACTTCAGCACCTCCTTACAACCCCAAATCACCAAGCAAAGGACAGGCGGGTGGGCAGAGCTGTAACAATCTGGTCAAAGCCTGTCCAAGGCACCATGAGTTTGACAGAAACACAAACGGGAAAACTAAAAATCTGTGAGCGTCTGCCTGTCCCATCCTCTGTCCCCTTCTTTAACAGTGAAAGAGGGTGGCTACAAGCAGGCGACGGACGGGTTCTGGAACTCCAAGCAACTGATGCTTCCCTTCTGATTGTTCCACACATCTGCATATCGAGTCCTGAACTCAAGGGACTCATACAGATGAGGTGCAGGACAGAAGCCACCAGGTGCTCAAGAGACGCAGGAGAGGACAATCCGTGCGTCAAGGGATGACAGCTCCCATTAAAGGAATAAGCATTCGATTTAAGCATCTTCACCCAGAAGGTGAAGAGGACAGGAGCAAACACATTCTCAGCAGCTACAAGTACGCGATGCCAACTGTGAGACTTTCAGACCATCCACAACTCTTCTAATTAAAACAGATGAAATGTGCTAACGAGTACTGGTTACTTGTTCACAGGACTCAGAGTGTCGTGGGCCATCACTGAAGTGATGAAACAATACCCGTCTTTCAAAACCCTTGGAACTACTATAGGAAACCAGGGTGGTTGCTGAAACTCCTGCACACCCCTAAATCAGCAGAGAAAGCAGAAGACAGGGCGAGGTTCCAGGGCAGAGAGAGGGGTGAGTTACCCTTTCCCAGCCAACGCAGGACATATCGGACTCTTGTAATTCGCAGCTATGTTTCCGCAGCTGGTGCATCGGGTTTTAAATAAACTACCTGAAACACAGAAAGAGAGAAAACGTGTGGGATCAAGAGACTGATCTCAGGTACAGCTGTACCAGCAAGCGCTGGTGGGCAGCTCGGACGGCCTTTGATGCTGCACGTTGTAGGTAACTTACTACATGAACGTAACATTATGGTGGCATCACAGGGTGTTCCCCAGGGGTCACTACTGGGGCCACTCTTGTTTCATATCTCTATTGATAATCTGGACAAGGGGATCGAGTGTTCCCTCTGCGAGTTTGCAGATGACACTCAGGTGGGTGAGTTGATACGGTTGAGAGTACACAGGCCCTACAGACATATCTGGAAAGGCTGGAGTGATGGTTGAGATCAATTGTGTGAGCTTCAACAAGGCTCAGAGCCAGGAACTGCACTTGGGTCACAATAACCCAGTGCAACAGGACAAGAAGGCTGGTGCAGGGTCTGGAGAACAAACCTAGCAAAGCGTGGCAGAGGGAGATGGGGCTTCTTAGTCAGAAGAGGCTGAGGGTACAACTACCTGAAAGGAGGGTGCAGAGAGGTGGGAACTGGTCTTTTCTTACAAGGAACAAATGAGAGGATAAGGAAATGGCCTCAGGCTGAGCCACAGAAAGTTTAGGTTGGACATGAGGAAAAGCTTCTTCCTGGAAAGCGTCATCAGCCCTTGGAACAGGATTGCTCAGGGAGAGGGCTGAATCACCATCCCCAGACGTGTTTCACAGTTACGGAGATCTGGAGCTTAGGGACAGGGTTTAGCAGTGGCCTTGGGACAGCTGGGTTGATGGTTGGACTCATGACCTTGAAAGTCTTTTCCAACCTGAACTACTCTATGATTCTACGAATATTACCAAGAGTTTAACACTGCTTCTGTATGGATAATGAATAAGGATAATGAAAATTAAACCACACCCAAGGCTTTGTTCTTGGATCCACAACTGCAGAAAACAATTGCAGTGCAGATGACAGTGACGTCAGTCCAGATCACGACGTAGCACTGGGAAATCCTACGTAAACCTTTAATGATAGTTAAAAAGCATCATAGTACTGGAAGAGCAAGATGGGACTTTGTCCTGAGAAACTTTCGCTCTGTGTCAGAGAGAAAAGAGGAACATGGGCACCTCAACGGCTGGAGAGGAGCTTCCCCTCCCTCGATTTCTCCACGCCTCTGTAACTTGTTCAGATCCAAGAGCCCAGCTGACCCTTGCTGATCCTTACCATGGATTTCTAAGAGGTGCTTTGTGCCTGCCTTTCGGTGTAGCTCATCAATATTCTGTGTGATGACCACGACGCTCCTTCCTTGCTTGCTCAGTCTCTTCTCGCACTCAGCGATGGCGATGTGTGCAGGGTTTGGGTGTTTGCTCAGCATCACTTCCCGGCGATAATGGTAGAATTCCCACACACGAGAGGGGTTTTGTGCAAAAGCCCGTGGAGTAGCCAGGTCCTAGAAAAGATGGAACAATTCATCCTACCAACATTAAGGCTGGAAAATCCCCTCCCCAGACAAAGCCTGGAACATAACTGGTAGCAACAATGGGGTAGGTGGTTTACACAGCTCACTTAGACCTTACTCTGTGCTGCCTGGCCATGCTCCTGGGAGTTTGTACAGCATGAAAGAAGATGAGATGTTTCAGTGAATGTGAATTTTGGTGTTCAAAACTCTCTCTTCCCAAACCTCAGCATCACTAGAACAGGCTGCCCAGGGAGGTGGTGGAGTCAACATCCCTGGAGGTGTTGAAAGAACTAGTTTAAAAAACTAGTAGTTAGAGCACTTGAGGCCATGGTCTAGGGGTTAGGGAGGTGTCGGCATGAGGGCTGGACTTTATGATCCTGAAGGTCCTTTCCAGCCTTAGTGATTCTATGATTCTGTGTTGATTTATTTCCTTCACTAGTGATTGCTTTTCCACTTTAACTGAAGTGTAACACAGGCCAAAGGGCAGCCGCAGTCAAAACCAAAGTCTAATATTGTGTCTTCTATGTGCAGGTAAAATCTAGACTGCACTTTTCACAACAGCTTTATTTTTGCCTTTTGAAAAACAACAACAAAAGGAGTTTTAAATCTTTCCGTGCACAATTCTAGTGCTAGGTCCACCAAGAACATCGTTTTGCTCAAACAACAGATCACAGAATCACAGAATATTAGGGATTAGAAGGGACCTCAAGAGATCATTCAGTCCAAACACCCCCACCACAGCAGGATCACTTAGATGTAGTCCCACAGGAACATAACCAGGTGGATTTTAAACGTTTCCAGATAAGAAGACTCCACAATCTCCCTGGGCAGCGCCTGCCAGGGCTCTGCAACTCTCACTGGGAAGAGGTTTCTTCTCATATTTACGTGAAACCTCCAAGTTTCCAGCTGACACCCATTGCCCCTTGTCCTATCATTGGGTGCCAGTGAGCAGAGCCTGGCTCCATCCCCCTGACACCCACCCTTTCCTTATTTATAAATATTAATGAAGTCACCCCTCAGTCTCCTTTTTTCCAAGCTAAAGAGAACCAGCTCCCTCAGCCTTTCCTCGTGAGGTAGATTGTCCACTCTCCTTCATCATCTTTGTGGCTCTACGCTGGACTCTCTCCAGCAGTTCTGTGTCCTTCTGGAACTGAGGGGCCCACAACTGGACACAATATTCCAGATGTGGTCTCACCAGGTCTCAGCAGAGGGGGAGGAGAACCTCTCTCCATCTACTAACCGACCCCCTTCTGATCCACCCCAGGATGCTGTTGGCCTTCTTTGCCACAAGTGCACATTGCTGGCACATGGTCATCCTGCTGTCCACCAGGACCCCCAGGCCCCTTTCTCCTACACTGCTCTCCAACAGGTCAGTCCCCAAACTATACTGGTACCTGGGGTTGTTCTTACCCAGGTGCCGGACTCTACACTTACCCTTGTCATACTTCATCAAATTTCTCTCTGCCCAGCTCTCCAGCCTGTCCAGGTCCCGCTGAATGTCAGCACAGCCTGCTGGGGTGTCGGCTACACCACCCATCTTTGTGTCATCAGCAAACTTGCTGACAGTGCACCTTAATCCCTCATCCAAGTCATTAACAGATAGATTGGATAGTACTGGTCCCAGTACCAACCCTTGGGGGACTCCACTAGGTACAGGCCTCCAACTAGACTCCATCCCATTGACCACTGCTCTTCGGCTTCTATCCTGCAGCCAGTTCACGATCAACCTCAGTACTCGATCATCCAGAATTAAATCCCAGTGTGGGCACCTTTCTAATCCAAGAAGCTGCTTCTCTGGAACATGAGCAACCCTGCATTACACAGACAGCAGGTGGGAGTGATGCACTCATCACACAGAAAGGAATTAGCACTGCTACCTCCTTCCCTTTTGCACGGTGTTGTGGTGTAGCAGAGACTAAAGCTGGTCATCTCTAGCGCATTACCCTTGGGAGCTTCTGCTTGATCCTAGAGCTAGGCCATCCTCACATTGCCCTTTTCTGCCTCTGGTGAGACAGAACTCTACAGGAGTTCTGAGATACACGGCACTACAGGAGCAAACTTCTGAACAGGATCCCCAGACCTTTTCCCTCTGCTGCTAACAAACCTGAATGGGAACAGAAGAGCTTAACAAGTTCCTGAAGGACATGCCCCTGCCCAGGGGCAGACACTGCGAGCAGACTAAGTTTACAGGCTCTTGTTGCCAACAACCAAAACATCTGGCTTTGCCCCCAAAGCAGGAAGCTGTCTGTGAATTCAGCAGTGTAGTTAAAGCACTTTCCAAACATCCTACCCTCTGGAAGGCCTCAGGTCAAAGTTCTGCAGTCTCGGGAGTTGTCGGGTTTCCCACTGAAGGCTTTCACACTGATGGAAACACAGATGGTTACTTCTCCGTGTGTGCACAAGCAGAAGCCAATACCCTCTCACCAGGAAATGGATCCAGGAGAATTCTTACAGTTGTCAGTGAGATTTGCCACTCAAGAGCCGTGATCTCTCCAACTGACCCGGCACCTGCCATTAAGGTAAATGAACACATTGAAATTAATACAAACATGAGAGTGGAAAAAATGACACCCGCAGTACATTGAAACCACTGCAGCACGGGCACTCTGACACAGACCAGGCGTAGAAGCAGTGTACAAATCTGCAATAAGTCAAACTTTATTGTAAACCAGTATACAATGTTGTTACATCCGATTCCCTTAGACGTGTGAGGTAACACCACTGAATAAACAACACAGTCTGAACAGCAGGCAGCAGAACACAGCTGTTGGGTTTGTCACAGCGACAACACTTTTGAGTTTACTTATGATAGACCTGACATTCGGTTTCAGACGGATACCCACCCAAGACAAACACACCTACAAAAGAGTCCCTTTTTTAAAGATACCACAGTTTTACTTTGTAAAACCATAGTAGTCGTTTTCAATAATTGAACTGGAAATGTTACCTAAAAAGTCTGCACGCCTGTGCTGTAGATCTACTCTGACTTGGTGTGGTGTGGCTGAATTCATTTGCTGTCGTGACCATTTTCCCCTGTAAAAAGCACAGCAAAGTTGCAAACACGAGTTGGTCAAGCACAGTGGCGGAAATTGCTTGTGATGCTTGGCTCCGGGCAGTGCCAGAGCCCACAGCTCCCTCCCCAGGCACCTCTGGACTCCTGGAAGGGCATCACTTTGCATTGCTCTAATTTGCAACTCAGTATCTGAGTTTTCCCTGAAGAAAAGCTATAGTACATTTTAGTTAGCAACAGTGGCATACAGCACTTACCCACCTAAAATAAAACAAGGGATGCGAACGTATGAAAGCCAGACCGTGAAAACCATGGATCAGACGACACCAGAGTTTTACATTTACGCAGATGTGTCAGAGGTCTGATACCAGAAACAGGTAACACATTTTGGTTGACCATTCATAGTAAATTCCAGCTCCACCAACACTTCTGAGTCTCTTCCCTCTGCTACAATCCCTTTCTCTTACACATTCCACGTTGCTGATTTCCATTAAACAATCACATTTTCCAAGCACAGCCTGAATGAAACCTTTGCTTTGTGCTGCCCTGAAAAATGTTTCCCAGGCATAGATGTAGAGCTCTGATTTGAAGAGGACACAAAGCTCATTGTATTATAATGTTATTATGGGATCAACTCCATGAAACATTCGCTGTTTCAGGCTGTACTGATGACACACTCCAGCAAACAGGAAGACATAGTGAAGCACTAGGTGCAGACTACCTTCTCACACACTCGAGGTCCTCAGACAAGAGCACTTGTCGTAGCTACTGTAGATCAGATTTTTCTCTTCCAAAGAGTAAAAGCAGACAGTGTTACATTCTACACCTCTTTCACATGATCACAGTTAACAAAAGCTGTTTTTTATTCCCTACGATTCAGCTATGGTTGTGAACACCATTTTTATCTTAGTAGAGAAAACCAGAGCTGTCTATTTACCTCTGAAGAAATGCTCTTCCTGGTACTGCTAGGGTACTTCACATACTTGCAGCTCTTTGGCTTGTGGTGCTTTACTACATCATCTTGCTATGCATTGCGACATCTCACGCCAAGTGACTCTGAAGACAGGAAAATGAGGCTTTCCTGTAACTTTGCTACAACCATCTTCAAAACACCTGCTCCATAGTGCTCTGCACGTTTTGTCAAGTTTGAAGTCTGCTTCACACAATTAAGGCTATAAGTGTACGCGGACATTTTACAGACTAAACATGAAACTGCAAGTAGATATAATTTTGGTAATTGAAGTAACTGGAGAAATGGAGGGAAAAGGAAGATGAGACACAAGCTCACACAGCTCAATCCGCGTGTGCTGCTCAGTTATCTGATGGCTAACAAGGACAGCGACGGCTGTGCAGAGATGTGCAGCACATGGTGAACAGCGTGGCTTTACTGTCTGAAAGAGAACAAATCCTACGCTCAATAAGCAAACGCTGACATTTGTAACGAGGAGCAGTTCTAGCTCTTCAATCCCTTTGGAAAAGTGAGCTGTGCCAGTGATGAAAATGAATTCCTTGGAGTACTGTGCTTTCGAGATACGTGCCCACCCCGTGGTAAACAGTCGAGAGAGGAGGCAAGTCGCACAATCAGTGAAGAAAGAAAAACTGGAAAACCTAAACCAGAGGCAACACTGAATAGGGATGTTTCCCCACTCCACTCCCTGTTTCAGAATGCCTCGATTAAGTTTCCCTTGCCATAATTTTCTAAATTTAGTCTAAAAGAAACACCAAAGCTTATTGCAGTTATTACATTTCAGTGCACAGTAACAGAGGTCAGTGGCTCAACTCTACCCAACTTGCAAACAATGGGTTTGGTAGAACGCTTCTTGTAGCCCGCTGGACACGCTGAGGTGCACCTTAAGTCTTAAATCACTGCGTTCACCTTGGCAGCCAAGCAGTGAAACGGAATGCTGGAGTACAGTAAGTAGGGGAGCGCACAGTTCAGTATTTACTAAGGCCCGAGAACCCTGTTGAAGCGGTCTGGATAGTAAATCATTAAGACCTAGTAAATCTATAAAAAATGTAAAAAATCTTAAAAAGTGCTGAGCAGTTTTCCAATGAAACTGTTTGGTTTAAGGCTTGGAACATTTCTGATGTCCAGATACTACAAGAGATTTGCAACTAAGGTTATGTTGTCATCTTTGACTTGTTGTCCTGTCCCACACAAGGCGCCACCAGGCAAGGAAAGCTGTCAGAAACAATCACTTAGAAAAGACACAACGTAAAAGGATGTCGCTGAAACTACGTCTGCTGCGCTCAGGTCAGCAGTTCTCAGTCATCAGAAGACAGACACTAAAAATCACACAAATTCTGCAGTGACAACTGTATTATACCTCCTGGGGGGTTTTTCAGTTCTAAAGGATATGACTTTACCTGCCAGACTTTATGGCAAATAAACGAGAAGAAACAATTCTTTTAAAGCACATTAAAGAGAAGACTGCTTTTCCAACACAGAACAAGGAACAGAATAACCTGCAGCATCGCAGCAGAACCGCTTCCATCAGATCAGTATGGCAGGCCCCGTACCAGGAAGAGCGTAAGAAAGTTCTCTCTTGTGGGTTATTGAAGAGGTAAGCGTGAGAGACTTACAGGAACAGAGCCATCCACGGATATTCATGTCGCAAAAAGGACCCCATCACCACATTTCTTTTAGGACACTAAAGTGCTTGTTTGTCAAACACGCAAATGCAACCTCCCGTTTAAAAAGTTGGTGTCAATTTCTGTGGCCAAAAG
Source organism: Phoeniculus purpureus (assembly GCA_028565055.1). Classification (NCBI taxonomy): domain Eukaryota; kingdom Metazoa; phylum Chordata; class Aves; order Bucerotiformes; family Phoeniculidae; genus Phoeniculus; species Phoeniculus purpureus. The sequence continues at coordinate 129,531 of JAOXOE010000745.1, read as the reverse complement.
CACACTTACGCCTGTACATTGAGTGACATTTGGTGACTTCAGCGGCGACAGACAGCTTTGCCCTTTGCAACCAATCGGTCTTAAACCAGGACACAAGGAAAAGTAAGATATTCACACAAATCTTTTGACCTGTTCCGCACAAAAAAAGGGAACTGCCCCCTTTTCTCCGACAAAGAGAACCTTTAAATATGACTGTATGAAAATATAACTTAAATATAAAATAGTCAAATAGATTCAAGGAGACTTGGAAAACAACAACAGAAAAGATGAACCAACTTTGTTCCACTTGTCAGCTCCATCAGTATCCGGTAGCAAGTAAACATCTGTACTTAAAAAAATAACATTAAGTTATGCTTAATAACCCCACAACAGGGGATTACAGCTTGTAACCCCACAATCTATTCTGCTCTAGGAATTATGCTGCAAAAGCCAGTTTTAGTAATAAACACACTCCTCTGACTTGGCTGACTGATGCTTTTTTGAGAACATCTTAAGTTGTGTCATTGGTCACTGTAAGTGAAAGGTTGCTTTATCTGCTTCCTGTGGTCTTGTCTGAAATGTCAGACACAAATCCCTCAGTGACCAGTCCTTTCATGCATGGTGAGAAGACATTCTTGCATAATTGGTCAGTGTGTCTGTAGTGCAACTGAACTGGAAGGCATCTTCCAACCCTCTGTGTTCTGTTGGTAGATTTTGCTTTTGAGTCAGTCTGTATGAAAAGGGAGATGCAATTGCAACATTAAAACCCACTGACTAAAGTTCTTGCCATGACACCTGCAAATACACAGGTCGGGGAATGTGTCATACAGGCAGACCAAAACGATGCTTCT
>JAOXOE010000745.1:26930-120991 GCA_028565055.1 Phoeniculus purpureus | reverse complement strand
GAGCCAGCAGTGTGCACTTGCGGCCCAGAAGGCAAACTGGATCCTGGGCTGCATCAGGAGAAGTGTGGCCAGCAGGTTGAGGGAGGTGATTCTCTCCCTCTACTCAGCTCTGGTGAGACCCCACCTGGAGTACTATGTCCAGCTCTGGAGCCCTTATTCCAAGAAGGATGTGGACATGCTGGAGCGTGTCCAGAGGATGATCAGTGGGTTTGAGCACCTCTCCTGTGAGGACAGACTGAGGGAGTTCGGGCTGTTCAGTCTGGAGAAGACGAGGCTCCGAGGTGACCTTCTTGTGGCCTTCCAGTATATGAAGGGGGCCTACAGAAAACCTGGGGAGGGACTTTTTAGGCTATCAGGTAGCGACAGGACTAGAGGGAATGGAGCAAAGCTGGAGCTGGGTAGATTTAGACTGGATGTGAGGAGGAAGTCCTTCACCGTGAGAGTGGTGAGAGCCTGGAAAGGGTTGCCCAGGGAGGTGGCTGAGGCCCCGTCCCTGGAGGTGTTTAAGGCCAGGCTGGCTGAGGCTCCGGCCAGCCTGATCTAGAGTGAGGAGTCCCTGCCCATGGCAGAGGGGTTGGAACTGGATGATCCTGTGGTCCCTCCAACCCCGACAGATTCTATGATCCTGTAACTTCTTCCCAGTGAGGGTGATGGAGCACTGCAGGGGGCTGCCTAGTGGGTTTGTGGAGTCTCCTTCTCTGGAGAAGTTTGGAGCCCGCCTGGACATGTTCCTGTGCGACTTAATCTGGGGCGTCCCGCTGTGGCAGGGGATTGTACTGGATGATCTTTCGTGATCCCTTCCCATCCCTGATGTTCTGTGAGTTACGGGTTTGAGCTGGAAAACAGGAGGTTCCATATAAATAAGAAGGAACTTCTTCACAGTGAGGGTGACAGAGCCCTGGAACAGGCTGCCCAAGGGGGTTGTGGAGTTTCCCTCTCTGGAGACGTTTAAAACCTGCCTGGACTTGGTTTAGGGAATCCTGCTGAGGCAGGGGGATTGGACTAGATGATCTTTCGAGTTCCCTTCCAATTCCTAATGATTCTATGATTCGATGACTTTATGATGACTTTTCCCTACTCTAGTGCTAAACAACTAACTTACACCTGGAACTATGAATTTGGACCGCTTACGACCTGTAAGGAATTTTAACTGTGAACTCATTTCAGCTTCTCTTCATCCTCAGCATTCATTACTTGTGACATGTGCACGAGGTTATGACAACTAATACACGTGTGTTTGATTCAGGGACAGTGAGCAGTATCTTTGGTATAAGTTAAACAGCTCTTCAGTTCTTAAACTGCAGTGTGAACAAGTCTATTTCCCAATTAAACTCCAAAATCTTAGCATTGCATGCAAAGGTGATCTCACACAAGCTCCAAGTTTAAATTCAGTCTGCCAGTGAGATTTAACATGCTAAGTTTTGCAGGGAATAGATTTTACTGCAATCAAGAGATCTTTGAAAATGAGAAGCATTTCTTACCAGCAGGCATGAGAAATCAGACCTGATTTTTCATTTCATATACAAAATCAACAAAGACAAAACCTTGTTAAATACTAGTTCAAGGCTGCAGACTTCATTAACCATGAAATTAATAGTGCTGCAGAACGCAAAGATGCACTTTGTACAAACCAGCTTCATATGGATTATAAAACATTAGTCAAAACCACACTTGTTATGCAGCTTAAACACCAGTCTAGTTAACAGTTCAGAATTTAGTTCTAATTACACAAAGCTTCAGAGTTTCAAAAGAATGCTTCATTTCAATAGTTTACAAACGTCGACATAACTTATCCCTTCTCCTAAACATTTCATAATATGAATGACATGCGTAATTATACTTAGAAACAATCTTATTATCTGGAAGACATTACATCCAGCAATCAGCTGAGTAACAAGAAAATGTAATGTTTTGTGAGCCAAAGGAGACAATGAAGAACATCAGACAACTATTAATGAAAAGTGCAACTTACCGATTGTCCAAACAGGAAACTTTTTGTTTTAAAGTTTTACTGGTGTGGCATTTCAAGAATAGTTGTTGCCTCTAGTGATACTAAAATATTAAGCTGATATAATCAGATCACAGAATCACAGAACATTAGGAATTAGAAAGGATCTTAAAAGATCTAGTGCAATCCCCCCAACCACAGCAGGATCACCTAGACCAAGATGCACAGGAACATGTCCAGGCAGCTTTTAAATGTCTCCAGAGAAGGAGACGCCAAAACCTCCCTGAGCAGCCTGTTCCAGTGCTCTGTTCACCCTCACCATGAAGAAGTTCCTTCTCATATTGACGTGGAACCTCCTAAGCTCCTGCTTCCACCCACTGCCCCTTGTCCTATTATTGGATGACACTGAGCAGAGCCTGGCTCCATCCTCCTGACACTCGCTCTTTCCATATTTATAAACACTAACAAGGACACCCCTCAGTTTCCTTTTTTCCAAGCCGGCTCCCTCAGCCTTTCCTCAGCAGGGAGATGCTCCACTCCATCATCTTTGTGGCTCTGCACTAGACTCTCTCAAGCAGCTCTGTGTCCTTCTGGAACTCAGGGGCCCAGAACTGGACACAAGATTCCAGATACGGTCTCATCAGGGCAGAATAGAGGGGAAGGACAACCTCTCTCAATCTACTAACCAACTCACTTCTGATTCACCCCAGGATGCCATTTGCCTTCTTGGCCACAAGGGCACATTGCTGGCTCATGGTCATCCATGGATTAATCTACCCAATACAGCACTGTTACACTCTAAGTCCAGTAAAGAATCAGACAGCTTGTAAGTGGTTTTAATGAAAAGAAACCCACAATGACATTTAGTCTAAGCATGACTAACCATAACATGTTTGTCCTCTTGTCTGTAAGTGCAGGGACACATACAACTAACTATGCTACAAAACAAGTCTCATCTCTTTTTTTTGGAAACAGAAAACCATTCCCAAATTGTCATTCCTAAATTCCTTTCAGATTACGCCACTTAAAAAAGGATCAGCTGAGTTGTTCCCAACATGACTGCTGCTTCATTTTGTACAACGGGAAGTCTATTGGTAAGACTGGCCTTTTTCTGGAGAGCTCACTGCAGACAGAATTTATCCCAACTAACAGCCACCCTGCAGATATTCACAGGTGTTCATCAGGCCTCCTCTGTCTTCTCAATGCTAAACAGTCACAGCTCTCCCAATCTTTCTTTCTAACAGTGAAGGGCCTTCCAGGTCCACAATCAGCTCCACTACCATTGACTGGACTCTCCAGTAGTTCCCCTTGAACTGGGGAGCACAGAACTGGACACAGCATCTAGATGTGGACCTCACTCATCAAGGCAGAGTACAGAAGGGTGGATGACCTCTCTAGACTGCTACGGTTTGAAAATTACCAACATTTTCAGATGTATAGCTGTGCTTTAATGAAGAAAAATGTGCATTTTGCACGTAAGAGAATTCTTCCAGTGACCTGTCCTGGGAGGGGTGGGCACTAGGTGACACTATAAAAGAGGGATGACTGAAGAGCCCAGACCTTTTTTTTCCTCTCTGAGTGAATCAATGCTGGGAAGCTCCATCTTCCCACTCCCCCCACCCCTTCTAGGGTGGGGAGTGTGGGACAGGAGGGGACATACAAGAACTGCTCTCCCAGAGGTGGGGAAGCAGCAGCTGCCCCCACCCTGGGCCCCATTCTGCCTGGTGGATGCAGGCCAAGAAGCAAGCCCCAACCTGACCCTCCCTGGCCTTCGAGTTGGAACGGCAGGCCAAGACCACCAGTGCTGATTTCTCCCTGCATGGAGCAACACAGAACTGGATGCAACAACCCGTGATGAGATGAAAAATACTCCCCTTTCCCCTGTAACCAAAGCAGGAGGAGGGCAGAGAAAGAAGGAGAACAGAACTCTCTTGGCTGTGTTTGCAGCACAGGGGAGACTCCTGCTGACGCCGGCTGGCCATGCGGCCATTGTTATCTCATGTCCACCAAGTGGCTGGCCATGAGGCTGCTGCCATCTTTCAGCCACTGATCAGCAAGAAGAGAAACTGCTTGTGTGCCGCTGAGAAAAGCTGGGGAAGCTCAAGTACTGGGGACAGAAGAAGCCTCGAGAGAGGCATCTGAGAATTCCTCCTTGAATTCCATTAGTTCCTTCCTGAACTGTCTGTTCTGAAAGAAGCAGAAGGAATCGAGAATCCTTAAACCTTTGGCAAGAAAAGAGACTGGGTTCTTTTTAAAAGGTATGTTTCCTGCATTGAGGGAGGCAGTTCAGGCTCTAAAGAATCAAGCCTGCCCAACGGCATTTTGTTGGACAAGCTATGCTTAAGAATTGAAGAGTTCACTGGTCTGGAAAAGCCAAGGGTTTGGCATCTGCAGACCATGGTCTGACATTCGTGGGGGACCTGACAAGCCTCTCAGAATGAATAGAAGAGAGGGTGGTTGTACCCATCTCTGCTTGACTGACACGCTTTCCCCAGGTCTCTAATGTAAAAACCCAAAGACCAATACATTAGTAACCTCCCATTGTATTTTTCTTATCATATGTGATGGCATTTGGGACAGAGTTTCTGGTTTGTATGCACTACCTTGCTTAACGTTTTTCTTCTTTCTGTATATAGTTATAGATTTAATAAACCCCTTTCACTTTCCCTAAACTACCCATTGCCTAGCAAATTCTATCCAAGATCTCATCAAGACCTAGCTGCTTTTCCTTCCGTTTAATTTTGGTCTTGAACCCACCATAAAATGGTGCAAAAAACCCAGGAAAAAGCAGTTTCTTTGTTTTAACCCGCTTCACTAGACCTACTGCCCACACATTTCTTCAAGCACTCCAGAATCTTGGCAACAAAGTCCCATTGTCAGCTCATATCTATACTGACGCAAGGGGTTGCTCCTCCCCAGGTACATTTGCTTCCCCCTACATTTGCTTCTTTTGAACCCCACTAAGTTTCCCTTTCCACAATTCTCCAGCTTGCCCAGGTCACACTGGATGGCAGCTCAGCCATCAGGTGTGTCAGCCCCTCCTCCTAACTTTGTATCAGCAAACCTGTCAAAGGATACACTCCATACCTTTGTCCAGGTCATTAATAATTATGTTGAGTAACACTAGATCCAGTGCTCACCCCTGGTGAACAACCACTGGTCACAGGTCTCCAACTTGATTTTGCACCGTTGGATCATAACTCTCTGAGCTCTATCACCCAATGAGCTCTGAATCCACCTCCCTGTACTGCATGAGTTTCCTAAGGAGGATGTTATCGGAGATGGTGTCAAAAGCCTTGCTGAAGTCAAGGTAGACAACATCCACTGCTCTCCCCTCATCTACCCAGCCAGATATGACTCCATAGAAACCTACTGGTCAGGCATAACCTCCCCTTGATGAATCCATGCTGATCAGTCCCAATAACTTTATTCTCTTCCAGATGGTTAAAGACAGCATCCAAATAACTTGTTCCATCATCTTTTCAGGAATGGAGGAGAGATCAACTGGTCTGCCCAGGCCATCCTTTTTGAAGATGAGTGACACTGACCTTCCTCTGGTCCTCAGACACCTCTCTTTTTCTCCACAACCTTTCAAAGATCATGGAAAGTGTCCTGGCAATAACAACTGCCAGCTCTCCCAGCACTTGTGGGTTTGTCCTGCAGCAGCCATGCAACAGAGATGCGAACAACACCTTACCATGAGGGGTTAACAGACAGGAGGACTGCATCACCCCCTTCCTGCCAGCTGAATCTGCCACTGGCCATCAGGTAAAAACAGTATTTATGGACTGAGCTGAACCTCTTCCCGGACTTGATGGAGCCCGTCGAGGCTCAGCAGAGCTGTCCAGAGTGTTCCCGGACCCAGTCCCACACGTCCTTCTACTACAGCCCCCTGGAAAACACTATTGCACTTTGTAACACTCTAACATCACTGCTGATGTTACAGAGTATCAACATCAACTCAAACCCATTTTCTCATTTCACAAACCTGCTCAAGCCAAAGGAAAATTGCTATGAAAACAACTGCAAATCATATGCTTTGGTTCTTTTGTATCTAACAGTTTCCTATAATCAGCTTCTTTTTTTTTGAAAGACCACCAAAATGACTTCATTTCTTCTTACAGTCTGGCTCCCTAGAACATTATTTCCCATGATACTAATTCCTTAACAAAAATATGAAATAATTCCTCTGAAGAACACATTTTTGCCACAGTATTTTGAATTCTACTGAACTGCTTGCTAGGATGGATTATTAGACATGGAAATATTCCTTTTGCTTGCATGGCTGATACTTGCTGTAAAGTTAAGTGGCCTTTAAATATGCAGTTTTTAAATCTTCCCTTTATGAGAATGTAAGAAAGGATCTTAGGAAAAAAGAGAAACAATTCTTGTTAAAGATATTATCTTCATTTTACTTTGGCTGTGACTCTTCTAGCAGCAAACCTATCTACTCACTTATCCATTTCATCTACACCCAATAATTTCACTGCTGTTTAATGGAGACACTTTTGTCCTCCTCAGTGTGAGTACAGACACAACCTGCAATAAAAGTCATGAAGAAGTCAAGTCCCACAGACTTTGGTTGTCTTTACAGCACACGTATCTGCGTGTACATGTGCATTTTCCACAGACAGGCATGAAATTTCTACCTGCAGAGATCAAATGTCCCTTATTTCAATAATTCACCAGTTCAATTCACATCTAATTTCCAAGCTGTTCCCAAAACAAACATGGCCACATTGATAAGCCATTGGCCTTCTCACAAACAAGCTTAGTAAATGAACAGCATATTCCAGACATAGTATATGAACAGCATATTCAAAATGCTTGAAAGAGCTTGTGTCAAGGTACAGGGATTGATAATTGGTTTTTCCTCCCAATACTGTTCTATGGGTTTGGCTAATAAAACCTGTATTTATAACTACATCCACACTGTACAAGTGTGCTAACACTGCTCCCTGGTCACTCAATACCAATAAAAGTTTAACTGGAGAATCCCCCGCAGGTGCTTGTGGTTACTGACGAAACACATAGCATTACACACAAATATTTCAAATCAGTTCTGTGCCATCAGTATTATAAACCGCACCCACTGCGCCAAAAGCCCTCAAGGACCTAAGAAGTAAGCATGTCACTTCAAATGAAGATGCCCATGAAGTGAGATAGAAGTGTTATAATGGTAAACTTTGAAAGATTATCTTTGGCTGACTGACCTGAAGCATAAACATCTTTTCAGTAAAGGGAAATCCACAAAGACTTCCTGTTATGAAGTAGTTTAGCTTAAATAAACTAAGGTGAAAAATAATGTGTACTGAAGCAGCAAAATTCAACAACAGACTTCAAAAAGAGCAACCTCGGGACTTAGCAGCTGGAATCCAAGCATACTTGGCCAAATTTCAGGAATTAGTTCCCTTTGACAGGGAGTTGGAGCCTGTGGTTAGGACAAGAGTGAGAGAAGGGATCTAGCCCAATTTCAGATGCACTGGAACATCTGTACTGCACAAAAACATTTGTACAAAAGGATTTCAGTGTGCCTCTGGCAGCAGAGAGCTGAACTCAGAGCAGTAATTTGCTGTGGTTAAAGGCTGTGGTTAAACACCAGTGGGCTCTGATAGCATTAAGCATTTCACTACTGGTTGGGACAACAGAAGATGACCTCTTTTCTCTAGTCTGTGGACAACACTTAGATTATAAGATCTACAGGGCCTTAAAGAACTTAAGGTCATAAAAACAAATGCAGACATCTAACCTTTGGAATAAGGGGCTCAGGGAGTCATTTAAGTCCAGGATAGATGACTATCTATGATTTGGGCAAAACCCTTTCCTTGAAGTATTAGAACAGGAAAATCTAGATGTGACAAAGAGTACAGCAGTACCTTTATACAAATGAGCATTTGAGTCAGAAATTAGGGTACAGTGTTACTAACTGAATGGGTTATGCCATGCTCAAACCTTTTAAAAAAAAAAAATCAATATACATTGATTTGCTGCAGAAAAACTTGTTCACTTGTCAACAAGGTAAAAAAATCCAAGTGTTGCTCTCTACCTTAAACCTGTCCTTGACTGACTTACACTTGTAATTTTTTCCTAAGAGTTTTCTTAACCATTACTAGGGTTGGATGTGTGCTGGTATGTGTGCATGATTTTTGAACTACCCTGAAAAACAAAGAATAAAACTGCTAGCATGTAATAATATCTATAAATTGCATGGAAAGCCTGTCACCTTCTATTAAAAACCAAGAAAGTGATTTATTGCTGCAAATTAGGCTTTTCTCCATCTTCTAGTACATTCTGAATTGAAAACAAAATGTTTCAGCTCCAAGACGATAGTCAAGAAGGATTTTCAGGAAAAATGCTGCTGTATCTAACTTCTGAATAATATTAATACTGACTATTCTACAGAAAAGCTTAATTCAAATTATAAAAATATTTTAAACGTTATAGTTGATTATTGTTTCTCATTATAATTCTGTAGGAACCTAAGCTAAATTAATTCAGATGAATATGTATAAAATAAGCTTTTAGAAATAAAAAAATGCTGATTATTCCAGAATTAGGCTGGACTCTGTGATCTCAAAGGTCTTTTCCAGTCTCAATAATGCTATGATTCTGTGAATATAGTTGCAGAGAGAATCACCACATCGTCAACAAATTACAAACCTGACACTGAATCACATTTTAGCCCTTAAAAGATTAAGTTTAAGCACTGCCATGGGCATACTGATTGATGATGTAACTTCATAGCAAATGGACAGGCACGTACACTGTAAGGTGACGAACTGCAGCAAAAGATCATAAAGAATTTTGCTTTAGCGAGACTCTTTCAGTCATTTCTAGATGAACATTGTCTAATGAGGCATGGAAAAAGGTCCTCCTCGCCCCTTACAGAGTTACCACAATCAGAGAAAAAACATTAAAATTCTTTGTTCCACTGAATGCAAACACAGTAAAATGTGTCTAGAAAACGCTAAGTCTTGGTCAGACTTTCATTTAGCTGCTTACCGGAAACTCTTTACTTTTTACACATCAAATCAAATGTTTTTCAAAGGGAAACAGCCTCTGTGCATAAAAAGCAATTGTACAATGTACTTCTGTAACTACTGTTTTAATTTCTTTTAGTACACTGGGGTTCTGCACCATTAACTGCAACCAAAGCTTTAAGGCATCGCCACCTAGGGTTCCCTTTCACACAGTATCACAGTATTACCAAGGCTGGAAGAGACCTCATAGAATCATAGACTCATAGAATCATAACGGATTGGAAGGGACCCCAAAAGATCATCTAGTCCAATCCGCCTGCAACAGCAGGATCACCTAAACTAAGTCACACAGGTACTCATCCAGGCGGGTCTTGAATATCTCCAGGGAAGGAGACTCCACAACCACCCTGCTCATAGATCATCAAGTCCAACCCATTACCACAGAACAAGAAAAAATATTCCAGCTTACAAGTAAAGACATCTCATCTCCCTGTTTCTTTTTCTTGCTGCACTGGTTCTGTGATCCAACTCCAGAAGCTCCTGCCACAGCAGCTCAGGGACAGGAACATATGTGTCAAGGTGACTGCTGAGAAGAGCTCGCACTCTTCCTCCTGTTTGCAGCCACAAGTTCCTGCTTCTCTGTCATACTGGATTGGTCACATAAAAAGCCCTACTTGTTGAGGCAACTCTTAAAGGTTTTGCAACAACACACTGGACATTTTTGCATATGGTATCAAAAGGATATTCAGTGAAACTACCACACAGTAAAAAACCCATCCCTTCCAGCACTGCACAGCACTAGCTGGAGAGAGAACTCTTTCATCAGTGTGACTGATCCACATGGTGGGGGCAGCTTCTCCTGCTGGAGGAGAGGCCCAAAATAAAGTGAAGAGAATGTGGCTGTCAAAACTGGAACAAACACACCTCTCTTTCACTTTTTAAAATGTAAGCACTAGCAAGTATGACAAGTTGCAACTTGTATTCTCTCATCTCCAACTTTTATTCTCTCATCTCCTTCAGAAACAGGTCCCTTTTCTCACCAGTACCACTGCAAGGACCTTCCTTTCTTCCAGGATTACCACCAAACTAAGTCAGGGAGTACAGCTGTTAGTTTCACATTTTCCTAGAACATACTTTCTGTAGTCACACCTCCTTTTATCTTCACTGAGTATTCCAGCATGACATAGAATCATCATGGCTGGAAAAGTTCTCAAAGGTCACAAAATCCCTAACCCTTAGACCATGGCTTCAAGTGCTCTATCTACTCATTTTTAAAACACCTCCAGGGACAGTGACTCCACCACCTCCCTGGGCATCCTGCACTCTCAGGAAAGAACTTCTTCCTAAGATCCAATCTAAACCTCCCTTGATGCAGCTTGAGGCAATTTCCCCTCATCCTATCATTAGTAATTTGGGAGAAGAGACAAGCATCAGTCTAGCTACAACCTCCTTTTAGGTAGTTCTAGAGAGCAATAAGGCTTCCTCTCAGCCTCCTCTTCTTTAGACTAAATAACACTAGTTTTCTCAGCTGCTCTTCAAAGGGCCTGTTATCCAGACCTTTCACTAGCCTCCTTGCCCTTCTCTGGACCTGCTCCAGCCCCTCAATGTCCTTCTTATACTGTGGCACCCAAACCTGGACACAGTACTCATAAAATGCATGAAGTGATGCCATGTGCAGAATAAAAGACATTATCCTAACAAGTACCGTGTAGTGCTTCAGCTTTTTATGCACAATCCTTATGAACTATTTGTATCTCTTAATTCCAGAAGCAAAAGCATGTATGCACTGCTGTGAGCTACTTTTGTTGGGAAAATGCTAAAACTCATAACTATAAGGATGCTCTGGTGGACCAAATGTTACAGTAGTGACTACTGTTGTCATTCAGTAGTGATGACTGCTTAAATGCACAGCTTTACAGAGCTATGATTGCTAGCAATGACTGAAAGGCTGAAGTATGCAAACACCATATATTAGCAAATTTTTGACTTTACCACAATCATACAGTGCTAGCCTGGAAGGTTATGAATTGAGTTCTAACGTAAACAGGATATTAGTCTTTGGATCCAACTGCTAAATGCTTCGAGGTGATGTTCCCCTTTCCTGCCCCCACATTTTGTTTACAGTAATTTCATAGCCAGCAACATAACGGAGCTAGGCTTTTATCCCCATTCCTCAGCTGAAAAACCACTAACTACAGTATTTCATAGAGAAAAACCTACCCCTACTGTTCCACCTTGTGACTCCCTCAGAGCAGGCAGGGCTGGAGTTACTATGGCCTCCAGTTTTTCTTGCCTTTCCCTCAAACTCAACACAGCAGCATAATGAGTTACTGCTCATCACCTGACCTGCTCTAGCAGCCACAGAAACTTCCAGCTGCTCCAGCTCGCAGGTTCAGTTAGTCTGTGCCCTTCGAGCGCACAAGAAACAAGTGTGTCTTAGTCTGCTGTGGGTGACACAAGGAGCCCTTGCAGTAGAACTACAGTCCAGGCCTTTTCTCTATAGCGGACCCGAGTGACTCTGTAGACACCACCCCCTTAGGCCGGTCCTACTCAAAAGCAAACCCCCCACTGCAAGGAACTGTACCCTCACAGGTACAAGCAGCCGGCAAGCGAAACTCAGCAGTGCCCTCACTTCAGGCATTCGGCACACACACGGTGTCTCACAAACGAGGCGCCCCCGCAGCCCGCCGCTCCTCTTAGGCCGCCGCAGCCCCACTGCCCTCAGTCCCAGCGGGAGGACCCGTCCCGGCCGCAGCCCGCCCGGCGCTGCCAGGCCGCGGAGGCCCGGAGGCCGCGGCCCGCCCCCGCCGCCACTCACGCATGAGGGTGCTGAAGGCCACGACGCCTAGGAGCCCCTGTAGGAAGATGCCGAAGCTGTCCATGAGAGCCCCGTTCTCGCAGCCGCGGTCCCCCGGCCCCGGCGGGCTCTGGGTGAGGCCGAGGCTGCCGTTGGGCGGCGGCGCCCCCCCCATAGCCATGCCCGACCCGCTCCCGCTCGGCGGCGACGGCAACGCGACCGGCGGAGGAGGCCGCACCCCCACCCTGTACGTCACCGCCCGCGCCGCCCTCCCATTGGTCGAGATCCGCGGCGTGCGGGACGGTCGCTCCGCAACCCCTTAGCGCTGCCGCCGGGGTCGGAGGGGCAGCGGGAGCTGAAGCGCCGGGCTCAGTCTCCTCCTCAGGGCTAAAAACGAAGACAACGTGAGAATCCGATTCTGTAGCAAAACCGCTCAGAAACAACAACGCCGCCCGTGAAAGGGAACACGGGCAGTACAAGGACAGAACCCAGCGGCACTAGGCTTTGAGAACAAACCTGTTGAGCAGCTGTTGGGCCCGATGGCCGCACCATCATTCTACTGGTCTGAGATCTCAGCCCATGTCACACTTCTCAGCAGGCTTTTCCTTACACCACTTCTTGGATTTCTTTAAATCGTTAAAATCCCAGCCTGAATACAAATTCACCTTACAACTGTCAGCACGACACAATCCTGCAGGTTGGGAAACACCTTCAACAAGATCATTGAGCCCAATTAACCTAATTCTACCATGGGCACCACTACACCGTGTCCCTAAGCTCTGTATCACCTTCCTCATACGTTCAGAAATATTTACCTGATTTCAGAAACTTTTACCTATTTCACCTAGTTCAGTTCATTTGTGGAACCAGCCTGATTACTTTCACCACCTACCAGAAAAAGCAGCAGAGTACATGAAGCAGGAGTCACTCAAATAAGGACACTTGTTTTTATCTCACAAACCCACCTACACGAATATCCTTTCTGGCAGGAACGGTGCTGGCACACAGCATGGATTTCTCTGATATTTAGGCTGTGCCATGTGTTTGGAAGTTGCAGCTAGAAAAAGAAATTCAAATTCTAACTTAGGGAGTGCACAGCCGAAACGTCTGGTATTTCTGCACCTCGAGTCAGCCCTCCTACGCTCTGAGCTGTGTCAGGAACTCACAGAAAGTTGTCTCGAAGGCTGAAGACCAAAGCAGGTCACTTGTTCTCTCCATCACATATAGGGGATGATAGCCATCAGGCACTGCACTTCAAACAGGAACCTGACTTATTTGTGGCCCAGGAGCACTTTTAAATCTTCCACAGCTGTTGCTGAAAGATGTTTCACACACATACCTGATCTGGGAGCTAGTATTGGTTAAAGATTTACCTAATGCATTTTATACACAAAATTTGTTTCAGGCACGAATCTGGAACAATGAAGAGCTTATTCCTCACATAACTCCATATTTAATATGTTAAAGCACAGCATTCCCCAAAATTCTTCCTGTTTTTCAGCTCTTCGTGACGCCTTCTGAAACCTGTGACAGACAGTCAGAACCTCCCTCCTGATACATGTGATTCACAAACCTTCAGATTTCTTCCAAGTGCTCTATGAAGGCATGTAGAAGCTTCACCTTAAATCCTACATGTTTAGGGATGTCTGAAGACAGTGTGAAGCAAATCAGCTTCATCCCACTTGTGCTCATCGTCTGCACACAGTATGAATTCTGCTCCAGACAACTGAGGTGCAGCCAAGAAACAAGTGGCAGGGAGCACACAAGCACAATCATAAGGAAACAGGAACTTTATAAGGCTGACCTGTTTCTGAATCATCCTGTGTATCCTCATGTTACTCAGAGGAAGCTCTGAATTCAGCTCTTTAAAATTCCCACTTGTTGGGAATTGCAAGCCTTTACAAAACCATCCAAGAGCTCCAACACCTGCGAGGTTTCTTTTGGATCTTACAAAGCAGATCTTTATGCCCAAAGAAAGCAATAAGTTACCTTGATTCATAGGTTCTGTCCTCCGCTCCCACTGATTAGCTTCAGCACGCTGTGTACCAAAATCTGTTACCTTAAGCAGAAGGTTTAGATAAACAGGACCCCATGTTGGAAAGTAATACACCAGCCAGTTGAGTCTGACACGAAGCCCGTGCACACAGTATTTTTACAGGGCCTGCGTTTGTCTTCTACACAAACAGTGGAACGTGCTGCACACTTTGGCGAGATGCAAAACTGCTCATAGAAAAGCAGCAGTATCGATCGTTCTACTAACACCAAAGCCACCAGCAAACAGGTCAAGCATCTTTTTTTTGATTTTAATTTTCTTACAACCACTTAAAACGGTCATTTACCATAAACTTATGTACAGTATTTACAGACAAAAAAAACCCAAGCAAAATATCCATCCAAAATATTTGTTAAAAAATTCCTCTGATTAAATTGTCACACTTGCACACACAACGGTGGGATTTAATAGGCGTATTTTCTTGTGCATGTTTCTCTTCTTTGTAGTACTTCGGTCTCACTGCATATATATATATATATATATTTAAAAGCTAAAGAAAGAGGTTTTAAAACAACAAGCAGAAGGGACACAACACAATATGCATGTAAATCTTTAAGAACAAGCAGCTAATTAAAAAAGGCAAAATACAGGAAAAGTGCATCAGTTCCAAAGAGTTAGTATAAGAAAGAGGCCCACCGGTGGAGGGAGAGCAGGCACCCTTTAGGGTTCAGTCCTAGAAGACCTCTGATTGTCTACAAATAGTATTTAAAATTTATTTCAAACAGAAATAAAATACAAAGTCATTAAAGAAGAAATACATAATACCTCCAGAATTGTTTTGTTTTCCACAAGGTTTCTTGGAAACTGGTGCTCAACAGATCTCAGAGTGGACAAGGGTTTATTCGTGCCCAGACCTCAACTTGAGCAAGGCATCATGTCTCAAGCAGAAGGCCTGTTCTTCTTGAACTGTGCAAAGCTAGAGGATTTCCACAGGCTCCATACGCCCACGGTTGGGCTGTCAGTTAGACCTACTGTCTCCAAAGTTTGTCAGCGCAAGACCTGCTCTCTTCCATGGCTTCAAACTGGGCCAAACACTGCTGCTTAGCAACTAATCAAATAACTCTGACTTCTCTGTCTTCTCATCAAAAAGTCCATTTATATGGACAGTGGCACACAAGACAGATCGGGGAGATAAAGTCCCTTTGTAAGCGAAGACAAGGTTCAGGACCATCTGAGGAAGCTAAACATACACAAGTCCATGGGACCTGATGAGATGCATTCCAGAGTCCTGAGAGAATTGGCTGATGCAGCTCAGAACAACAGACATGATGCTGAGGAAGCCAGAACTGACCACGGAGATCAAGTGTCACTAACCTTAACAGTTTTTTCATACAGATCAGTATCATTCTGTTTAGAAAAACATAACAGAGGCTTTTTGTATCCAGTGTTCCCAAGTCTCACACTAATCCTTCACCCAAAAAACTACCTTAGGAAAACAAAAGCTATATGGGTGTTTGGGGAAGGCCAGCAAGGCTCTGAAACAGGGTTCTGCACAGAATCCCTTTAAAACTGAGTCCTCAGCCCACATCTGAAGTCTCCCGATGCAGCCCATGTCTTTGTGCTTCATTACTTTTAGGCAATTTGAGCTCACAGTAGGCAGTAACCAGTTTGCCACTGTGTGACAGGACTGGTTAAGGAGTAGCTTTGTATAGGAACATCATTATTTTTGGCTTTCTGGTAAGGCTACTTAATCTAGTGATTTCTCCTCTATCTAACAACAGATTTGGTCCAAAAGGTATCCAGCTCGAGCTTGACAGTTTTGAAGCCTATTCCATTACATTCAAAAATCTCACAAGCCACTTTGCCTTCTGCTAACAATGACACAGAACACAGAAGGAGTGCTCGGTTCAACTGACTGTAAATATATCTACATTTCTATGGACCCAGCAGCTAAATACTCCTTCCCTCTTTTAAAGCATCATTAGAACCCAGAACGAACACTAGCAAAACCTAAAGCAACAATAAAATACCGCTGAAAGCTATGACAAGAGAAAGTAATATCAAGCACCCCTGAACTCTGTACGTTCTGTTTCCATGCATCCCAGGAGAGACTGCAGACACTCCTGGAGTTCTAGACAACACGCTACATTTCCTTAATCCCTCAAAGAGCAACTTTCAGAAATGTTTAGCATTGGAAAAAAGTAGTCTTCCTTCACTAAGATCAGTGCTGCACCTCTCTCAAAATCATTTGGTTTAGGACAGACGGCAAGCTGTTTGTACTCTGGGGGATAATTTAACCACATTAACCTTCCATGATAGCTTTGGAGGTCAAGAACTTCTCTACCATGACATTCTTGTGCTGGTGCAAGAAGCATGCTACAGCACCTCAACAAAATCTGAATGACAAGGCTAAACATAACACAGGATAAGTGCCATATGGAGGCACCACCAGGTTTCTAAAGCTATGATGTGCAAAACCAAGACTGTACAATGCATATAAGACAAGCATGAACATAAACCCTCAGTAGGTCAACCAAGGATAATCTCCTTTTACCATAGCACATGAAAAGTACATGAGACCCCCACAGAGGAGTCATTTTCTTGCGCTGAAGACATCTGCAAAACAAAAGTGCCTTTCTCCTGGACTGTAGCATTGGTGTATCTTATGGGGAACAATGTGGTAAAGGATAGCACAGAACCCTGAAGCCTAAGTTACTGCAGTACCAGTAATTCCTGCTCATGAAACACTGGTATCACTCCAAGCCAAGATTCAGCCACCAGCTACCCCAAATCCAGTTTTGAAGAAACAGAGCAACTAAAGCAGCACAAGAACCAATTTCCAATTGTGTTGGAAAAAGATGAACAAATATAAGTGCAGTTGTCATCTGCCACACATAGAGAAAGAGGAACATGAAACGGAGTCAAGTAGAAACATCATCCATAAAGACAAAGCCCCAATTACCCCTTTTAAATTCAGCAATAAAACAGTGCATTTTTTTTCCAGGAAACAGAGTGTACAGTACCCATGTGCAGCATAAAAACATTTCACAAATAATGAAAACATCCCTTTTGAAAATCTCAACAAAAATAGATCCCATTGGGACCAGACTGTCAGTGCCTCCCAAAACAAGGCAGAAAAATCCAGCCTATAAAACATGCCGAAGGTGACCGGTAAGTATCCCACTAACCTCTGAAACTGCTGACTGCTTTATTTACCGAGGAAAAAGATGTATGACATTTGTATTTCAAACCCTAGGCACCATGTTAACAAGGTTCACTAAATTACCCTTTAAGCTCTCCTGACTTAAAAAGACATCTATGTGTCCGTGGGGAAAGGTGGAAGCTGCATCTCTTGGCTAGGCAGGTCAATTCTCAAGAATACTCAACAAGTGAACTGTCTACAACTACTTTTGTTTTTTGAATTTCAGAATCAAAAGCAAACCCCAAAATACCTGATTTAGCACTTCTGTAAATAGTTGACTTAACTAGGCAATTATTCTAAGGGGGAAAGAGAAATAAACCCCGATTGTTAAACTTTGCTTATTCTAAACAGTTTTGACTTGAGGCAGCTCTCCCTCAACACATATGCAGTAGATACAGACACAGACTGCATGAACTGCTTCCTCACTGAATCCTCCAGCTTAAAGCATCAGAATAATGGATCACATTTGACCAGAGTAACTAATGTCTACCAGAAACCAGAAAAGGCATTTTTCCTAACAAGGTTCCTGCAGTGAGCACCGTTCTACCTCAAAAGCCCTAGTATGCTGGGGGCTTTCTGTAAAAATGTGTTCCTGCAGAAGATAAAGGACCAGGGCTGTGCACATAAACCCTCTGCCACCCATGCTCCTTGAAATCCTGTGTGAACAGGCAGAACAAATGAATGCAGCTGAAACCTAATGCTTATTTGATTCAGCTCCTGATCCTAATGCAAGTTTCCCCACACCTTTAATGGAAAGTAATGTAAATCCTGTCCAAGCACAGGTCTATAGCACATGGCTGATTTTACTAGCCTTGAAAATTAGAACTGGCAGTTCAGACTACTGTAGGTCTACTCACAGAACTAGCTGCCCCTCTGGTCCCTTTCTTAAAAAAAACCAAACAAACCACAAAGATGCTTCCCTAACCCTCCCCATTTATATCAAGTCTGATCCTGAGCAGCTGTAAATAGTTAAAAATACGAAGAGATGCTCGTTTCCATTCTGCAGACTCAGGCACGGCCGAGCTGCACTCCTCTACTGATGGCAGTTTCCTTAGTGTACTTTCTACAAAGGTGTTCTTGTAGCAAAGTAAAGGTACATGGGCCCAACTGTTTGCTCTAAGGTTAATAAAATAACTTCACACAATTAAAAAATGTAAGTCTGACAACCAAAACATAGAAAATACAGAGGCACGTGCTCTTCCCTTAGGTTTTTTTTCCTCCCTACAGCTGTAAAAGAAGTGCAAAACAATTCAATATTGTAGCATCAGAGAAGAAGGTGACATCCAAGTTAGGTGACATCCAGGTTTCAGCTAAAGCTTTGGAACAGAAGCTCGGGTTTGTCCTCCTGATGTGCCTAGAGAAGAGAGACTGCTGTGCAACTACAGATGACTTGTCCAGAAGTAGTTCCCTCCTTTTTCAGTTCATCACTTCTACTGTTCAGGATACAGAGGTAGTAAAATCAAAACAAATCAAAAGCCCAACAACAATGAAACAAAAAAACCAAACCAACACAACCCCAAAAGCAGTAAAAAGCAACCCAAACTCCTCTTGCTATACTGTACATTCAGAACCCTGTGGCTACATTGTTGTCCCAACAACGAACAAATTCAGTAAAAAACAACGTTAGAGGTGAATGTGCAAACCAGCACATTCCAGGGACAGTGCTGTGGTAAAGCAAGTGCTCATCCACAGAGCAGGAAGGGGATGCTGTGAATCGTCAGGACACAGAAAGGTTATTTCTGGCAGCCTACATGCTAAGGTAAACAGGATCTGTTTCTCCTTTTAAAGTTCCGTGCCAACAGAACTATTTAAATGTCATTTCCCACCAGAGGAGACTTTTCTGTAACCATTAAAAAATACATTTAAAAAAAGAGAACCACAGAGCAAGAGACTCTTGTGTTCCCGAGCTGGCAGCTGACAGAGTAGCCCCTGTGTTTGCATTGGCATTTTGCTCCAGGTGTTGTCTTCCTCTTGTCAAAGTGAAAAACTGAGGCTGACAGATGCTCTTAGGTCACCAGGGCCTCAGTTTAACTTTATTTGGCTTTCGTTGCTCGTGAAAAAGGAGCATGTGTTTTTGTAGTTGTGCTTCAAAGGTCCACTTCAACTTGGCTGCTCCTCAGTTAGCAAACTGCTGGTAAAAGGCAAGTTTGACCCTCTCAATGTGATGGCAAAGTTTAATAGCTGGCCCAAGCTTCAAGTCCATGCACTCCTGAACAGTAGGCAGGGTCAGCAGCAAGAGAGCCTGGCCATCGATTTCCTGTCAGAAAACAAAAACTCCATATTGACTGCGTTCTCATTTTCGCTAATCCTTCAGCTCTGACTTGCCGTAATTTCAGATTCACGACAGTTTGTGCATCAGCAGTTTCTTTCATGCGACTCCAGCCTGCTTAAAAATCTCTCTCTCACACAGCAAATTAATGTCTCCCTTAAAATGTCAGCTCAAATTCACTGGCTAAGGGACAGAATCTCACAAGATGCTATTGTAAAAAAGACATAACCGACCTAACAACAGAAATTAAGGGAACTTCATGCAGAAAGTCTGCACGTTTTATCTAATCTCTCCATCTTTCTATACAAAGAGACATTCTCCAAGGAATTACAGAATCATTGAATGTTAGCGGTTGGAAGGGACCTTGAAAGATCACCTAGTCCAACGCCCCCTGCCAGAGTAGGATCACCTAGAGCAGGTTATATAGGGCTGCATCCAGGTGGGTTTTGAACATCTCCAGAGAAGACAACTCCACAACCTCTCTGGGTGGCCTGTTCCAGGGCTCCATCACCCTCACATCTTCTGGAACCTCTACCATGATCCCCACTGATCAGTACAGTTTCGATAGCGGCGTTCTTATGGGGTTTTGCAGCAAATTTTAGCCACTATGCTAATATACAGTGTTAATATGACTCGTGTTTTGCACTCTAGTTGTCATACAACACTGTGATAGCTGGTCTACGTAACAGAAGAGATTTATAATTTGGAAAAGTCAACCCAAGTGGCAAAACTCTACCTCTGAGCAAACAGGGTCTTGTCTTCATGGTTGTAGGCCTACTCTATGGTTTTGGGATTCAACTGGCCCAAAGACCAAAACATCCTCCACGAAGTACCAGAACAATCTGCAAAATGCTGGTCAACCCCTTAATCCTCCTCACAACCTGTGCATGCATTTGTTTTCTCAAATACCATCATGAAACGGTAAACTAGCTTGTTTATGTGATTCATCAGCGGATACGAAAGAAAGTGATGGATTCGACACTTTTAACAGACAGAACCTGATACCTGATCAAGGAAAATTCTTGCCAGTGGTGCACAGTCAGTGGATTTCAGGAATCGTACAACATCAGCCACACTCCAGTCCAGAGGGTTACTGTCCAGCTGCAGCTTTTCAGCAACTTCTATCTTTATGTCCTAGACAAGCCACCCAGCACAAGAAGAATTCCCAAAATATTACACATCATAGAATCACCTAGATTGGAAAAGACCTCTAAGATCGAGTCCAATGCAAGGACCAGTAATTCCATCTACTTGCTCACGCTCAAGCATTCAGCTGCCAAATATTGCTCTAATAGGAGCTCCGCCTGTAGAGGTTTCATTGTTGTCAGAGCGTGGCAGAACAGCCTTGTGCCAAGGTTGCTGGCTCCAACAGTCAGCAGGGATCTAGAATCTGGATTGGGTAGACATCATATCCCTGCTCCATTTGAACCAAGAGGAGTGCTAACAACTGGAGTATGGAGAGTTCACTACTTTTAGTCCTTATTATGGTCTGCAATATGACTAACAAAAATAATAATTTTTAATTGTTCTCTAATGTCTTTCCAATGTCCTTTAAGGGGTAACAAAGAATTTAATGAGAACACATGTATGATGCTTAATACCCCCAAGGCATTTGTGCTTGCCCAAGAGCAGGCAAGCTAGAACAGAAACCCCTATTTGAAGTTACCTTTGGTGAAGGAGGTTTATTTTCATCATCAGAAAAGGAAAAGGTCCTGAGCTTCCTCTTCCGCTTGTCTCGGTCCTGTGCCAGGGAATGAGACAGTTCACTCTGTGTAGGAGAGGATGACAGTGATTTCTTCTCTGATACTTCTGATTCCTCAAGCAATTCATCTTGGTGCTCTGAGGTACTATCTTCAGTCAGAGATTCTTCATCTGCCTCTTCCTGGTCATCCTCATCTTCTGCCCCACTGCCCTGAAGAGGTAGGAAAACACAAAAAAAAGTGATGAAATAAAAGAAAAAAAGGGGGATGCTTAGAAGCGACAATTGCCACCCACTTGTCAGCTATCAGCTGAAGTTACAAGGAGCTAACAGTCTGTGCTTTCAAATCAAGCTGGGCAAAGATCACATGCTGTATAGCACCCAGGCAGTCTCATACCTGGGGAGATCCCACCGGGGTGTTATCCACTGAAGCAGAAGAACGTTTTTTCTTATGAACAAAGAAGTGTTTTCGTCTCTTCCGCCTTTTATTTGGTTTCTTTATGGCTACTTCCAGGTTACTGTGGCCACCCGGAGGCCGACCTATCCGCTTGTTTTTCCGCTTTCCGTAATAGTGTGCTACCAGAACAAAAGAAAGTCACACCATGTTGAAACGCACCTTCAACATCAATGGTTTTGTTTGACTGTCAGCAGCACCAGAAAAACCAGTAGGACAACTGCCAGCACAAATCTCACATTTTGCCGAACTTCAAAATGATTATTGACTGCATTTTCTTCTTGAATTTGGTTTATGAAGAGTTGTTAATTTTATTAACTCTATAAAGATTTATTAGCTTTATAAGGATTTACTCCTGTACCTCTTACAAGCCTCGAATGATCAGACTTTATGCAAAAAAATCATCAGCCACAGACCTGGCCCAATGTTGTGATGGTCTGTAATTTTTAAACACGGCCTCAATGCACTCCTTGTTCTCAGCGTCAAAGGGTTAGTTTAAAAAACAAACCAACCCTAAAAAAGCTGAAAGCTAAGAGAAAAGCTTGAGTGTTTTGTTTCACAATAAATCAGTAAGAGCAGTTACAATGTCACTTAAATGACATTATTAGAGCCAGTTCTTGTCCCAAAAGCTATCTGAAGATGACAAAGGTTTAAGCACACAAGAAGTTAAGTCTTGGCTCTAGTATTGACTAAAGCAATGGATTTTCCCTTTCTCCAAGAGCCAAAGCAAGAAGAGAACAAAATATAGCACCCAAAGCTCTACTCTAGTTTGATACTGGCGACCTACTCACTGTATTTAGTCTTTGTCAGGACAGAGCAGTTCTCTGAGCACTTATCCAGCACCATCTGGGGGCCGAAGAGGTTTGGACAACATTCCAACTTGATGCATGTTTTTCTACAGAAATCTGCTACCCGATCTGCCGTCCTCACAACTTCCACAGTTGCACGGTAGCTCTTCCCTTTGTACCTAACATTGAAAATACGTCCATCATTCAAGGATCCTCTAATCGCCTGGATAAAAATACTTCATTGAGTGGTGTACAAGGATATTGCTCTGAGATAAAACTGATGGAAAGGCTGAGCAATGAGGAACTTTATAGACCAACATGTTCAGGAAACGGGTAGTCTTGTCTCCTATAACAGATCTTAAAGCAAAGTAAAAAGACAGTATCAGAGCTATGCCTGCAGTACCAAAGATAGCAACCCTGCCTTGCCAGTGACTATCTGAGGGGCTACCACAGTTTAGATGCTCTGCTGCTTCTGTTCACAAATGATTTGTTCTTTCTTTGTTCCACATGAATATGAGAAGGAACTTCTTCACAGTGAGGGTGACAGAGCACCGGAACATGCTGCCCAGGGAGGTTGTGGAGTCCCCTTCTTTGGAGACGTTTAAAACCCACCTGGACATGTTCCTGTGCGACTGGTCTAGGTGATCATGCTCTGGCAGGGGGATTGGACTAGAGGATGTTTCGAGGTCCCTTCCAATCCCTAATGTTCTGTGATTCTGCAAACTCATTTGACAAAGGAAACAGCACGTACTATGGCTAACGAATGCACTACTGTCACAGTAGTCACAGCTTTCAAGTAACTACTGAATTATTTGTCAGGACAGTCACTTGCCATGACTCCACATAGTGCTCCTGTTTGATTTGAATGAAGAAAAAGACGTCTTTTTGCTCATCAGCCTTGCCATGACACTGACTGAGTTGCTGTCTGAAACATCCACCAGAGTCATACTCATCACTTGTGCTTTCTTCTCCCAGCACGTGCTGGTAACTATTCAGGGATGTCTTAGGTCTGCAAGTATTTAGTCAACGCACTGAAAGAGGTGTGTCAAAGCCCAGACATCCCTGATGTCACTGCTCTGACAACAGAAAGCAGACACCAACTTCAGTAAAATCATAAAACCTCCCCAAACAGGTTTTTTTATTCCTCAGGTTTTTATGCTTTGTTTACATCAACCTCGCCATTAACCTATTGTCCAAACCCAGAGCAATCCTTTGCTACATGGAGCCGATCCAGCTAACACACTCCTGACACGTTCCAAAGTGAGTAGGACAGTGTACTAGGGCACATGGGGAAAACCTAATCTCTAGCATGCAACCCCAGTGACCTGATCACAAGACCATCACTCAATTACAGAAGAATATCTGGATTTACCCAGTCTAGGTTAAGGAGCAGTACAATCAGATGCACTTCACAAACCGCTCATAAACAAGATCCTAAAGATCTGGAACTCTAATGTCTGTCAATGTCTTGATGTGCTATAGGCAATTTTTCCACCTATGAATCATGAGAAGAGAAAGCACAGACTGCAGAGAACAGGACAAGAATTTACTTGGCTTTTAGGGTTTCTCCATGCCCATGCCACGCAGCCTCTTCATCCAACTGCAGCTCTCGCAGGACACGGCTAGGCTTGTAAGCTGCGTTGATCAATAAAGTGAGAACCTACAGTGAGGGAGGGCAGAGGAAAGAAAATGCTGAAGCTATTTGTTCAGTAAATCTGTTCTAAATTATGAGGGTAGCATAGGAAATGACTTCTATTCGCCCAAATTAACTAGCATCAAAGACTTATTCACAGCAGGTTTACTGATACAGACAAAATCAAAACTGAGAGCAGCAGACACTCTGAGCCCTGCCAAACCTTCAGAGTTCAACTGCAGAGTCATGAGTGTATCCTGCGATTTCCAAGTCACCGCCCTTGATTTACACATCACTAAATCTTGGGTAAATCCAAGCGATTATCTCAGAGGTTGTCTGATATGTGGAAACATGCTGTTTGACAACTCAGTACTTGCTACAAAAATCAGACTGTGGAATCTTAAGCTCTTCTGTTTGGCTTTTATCAACCATGGTGTGGCCGGAACTGCAGTAAGATGAGAAGTTCTCTGGTGCTGTAAAGTAACTCAAAGTTGTGAATGACCTGGACTTAGTGGGCAATAGCAGGAAATCTGTATTTGAATGAGATTTCTTATTTTCAGTGTGTGCTTATCCCAAATCACTCCTGGACTAGGTGCATCGGAACACTGACATAACAAACCTGCAACCTCACTCCTACTGCTGCAGCAGTACAGAAGCCTGCAGATCAAAAGAGGAGTAAAAATATAACACAAGTACCCAACTCACTCTAGGATTCACACGTTGAGCAGGAATCATAACTGAAACTAATACAACTAAGTACACAGCTTGAACTTCTAGCAGCACTCATCACCTCCACACCAGCAGGACTTGCTTTCACACAGCAAAGCAGGTTGCGTCTTCAAGATTAAATGAAAGTGCCCCAGAATTTCACACTTGCTCTACCAAAGCGCTTACGCCAGAGCGCTGAACCCTGCAGAGAGGATGGGGTGTTCTTCTCTACGCAGAAATGGAATGTTTGCAATAATCAGTCTGACTCTTGTGCACTGGACTCTTGTTTTACAGCATGTCTACCAGAAAGGACTTCTCAAGGTCTCCTCCAGTGGAGAGGAAAGGGAAAATACGTGGTAGGGAAGAATCCCAGAGATGTTGAGCCAATTCCAGCATTTAAAGTGATCATTTCATGAGAGCTCCAGTGTACAGTTCTGGGCCCCTCACTTCAAGAAAGAGACCAAGGGGCTGGAATGGGTCCAGAGGAGCAACAAGGCTGGGGAAGGGACTGGAGGGAAAGTCTGATGAAGAAAGGCTGAGGGAGCTGGGGGTGTTCACCCTGGGAAAGCAGAGACTCACGGGGGGACTCTCTACAACTACCTGAAAGGAAGTTGCAGTCAGGTGGGGATTGGGCTCTTCTCCCAGGCAAATAGTGCCAGGACAAGAGGACAGGGCCTGAAGATGCCAGGGGAGGGTTAGTGTAGATGTTAGGAAGCCCTTCCTCACAAAAAGGTGATCAGACACTGGAAAGGACTGCCCGGGGAAGGACTGGTAGAGTCCCTGGAGGTGTTGAAGGACAGTCTGGCTGTGGCCCTTAGTGCCCTGGTCTAGTTGATGTGGTGATGTTAGGTCATGGGCTGGGCTAGATGAGCTATGAGAGCTTTTGCAGCCTCAATAATTCTGTGACATAGTTTTCCTTTGGGGAACTGTCAGCTCCTGAGGTCAGATAACAACCACCCCATGTGGCCTGTCTGGAGAGTTCAGGAAATTTCTCACTGCATTAAAGAATCTCTGCATTAAAGATTACTGTGAAACACCTTTCCAGAAGGGGCTCTCTGGCATTAAAGGGTGTCCTTGCCTTCCCTCTTCCCCTTCACTCAGTTATGCTAAAAAGCAAAACTACAGTTTCACTGATCCTTGCAAATCATGGCCCATTTAAATTTTCCAATTACAAAAAAAATTTGCCATTTCTGTTAAAAAAAAAAAACCAACCATTTGTAGCTCCTCTGTTTTACATCAACAGTGTGAACTGTAAAAGAAATTAGGAATTCTCTGAAGCTAAACTCTGTTAATTGAAATGGAAGTATTTATTACATCTATAGAAAGGTATTAACTCCCCTGATTGTGGTAATTACAGGTTACTTTGTTTTAACCTAAAATAAAGCTTAGCAGTAGAAGGCTGACTGTAATCAGATAAACAAGAGTGTTTTTAAACTCTTCTCAGCCACCTATAAAACAGGTTATGATTTAGACTTCATTTTATGTAAAAAACCCTCTTAACTCATTATCCACTTAAATTTATTAATTGCCTGTCTATAATTAGAGAGACACTAGTGTTTATAACACGCTGCTATATGCAGCTCGACTATGTAGAAGCACCTCACCTCTTTCAGAACAAGAACACAGTTGCCGGGTCCCACAGACTGAGGAAGCTCTGCAATCCTCCCTTTATTAAGGTAAGGTCCTGAGAAGCACCGGTGGTTAAAGTAGATCTTTGGGCAGCAGTACTTTCCATTTATTATCACTGAGAAATGAGAAAGCAAAGACTTAAATCACACCCTACAACCTCCCCAGCAGAGGCCAATCATCAATAAGCAATATTTTGCCTGCTGCAAAAAAAAAAAAAAAGAAGGGTAAAAAAGCCCTGACTCCCGTGAATCTGGAGCAGTTTCAGCACCACATTTGCAGTGATGCACAGTGACAACATCAGTTATATGATGTTGTCAAAAGACTTCTCGTACTTTACACATAGGCTTGCAAATTATCAGACTACAGGACATACAGCTGGTCACTTCTTCCTGGTTAGTCTGATGCTTCATGGGATCACACCAGCAAGAAAAGTCAATAAACCTGACAATCCCAACGTTCTGGTAGCAGAAGCACTCTCCTATCCAAAATGGAGACTTTCTCCAGTCAAGTAAAAATCTCCTCCAGAGAAGCTGCTAAAATTGTTTTCTGCTGTTGATTCTAACCTGCAGGACAAAATTGCTTCGTGTTTTAGACTCTTTAGTCTCAATCAGCGATCAAAAGATGCAGCAATTCATGAAGCCACCGTTGATGAAGTGACACCAAGTTTTCTGAATGTACCCAACGATTCAAAAGTGCTCAACGTTCCTGTTATGTAAAGCAACGTTACACAGAGTTTAATAAAAATATACATACACATGTGAGGCCACACCTTGAGTACTGAGTCCAGCTTGGGGCCCCTCACTATAAAAAGGGACACTGAAGGGCTGGAGAGGGACCAGAGGCAGCTGCCAAGTCAGTAAAGGATTCAAAACAGGTGTTGTGCAAGGAATGGCTGAGGGAGCCTAGAGAAGAGGAAATTGAGGGGAGACCTTTCTGCTCTCTATGACTACATGGAAGGTGGTTGTAGAGAGGTGGGGCTTGGTCTGTTCTCCCTAGTGGCCAGTGATAAGAGAAGGGGAAATAGCCTTAAGCTGTGCCAAGGGAGGTTCAGGTTGGATGGTTCAGGAGGAATTTCTTTCCTGGAAGGGTTGTCAGGCAGCGCAACAGCCTGCCCAAGAGGTGTTTAAGAGAAGGGTAGATGTTGTTGCATTGGGGGACAGGGTTTAGTGGTGCTGACAGGGCTAGGAAAAAGTTGAACTCAATGATCTTGAATTTGTCTCCCAGCCAAAACCAGCGTTGCCAGGTATTTAAGTATAAATATAAAATGGCTTTATGCTAGAAGTGGTGTATTTTTTTTGAGTAACACTATCACTTACAGACCTTAAATTCAGCAGTTGATAACTGGCAGGTAAGTAAACGCAGTGTAACTTACACTACGACTGTGCAGACCGTCAATTAAAATGCTACACAAGTACGAACTATTTCAATAAAGCTCACGCAGAAGTGCAGACGTGCATGTCACTGCACAGAAAGCAGCACCAGATCTGTTTTGTGGCCAAACCGATCAATCTGTAGGTCTGTTTCAGCAGCAGATGCACTTATTCATCACATTTGAGCTTGCAACAGTTTAGAAAAATATTAGATTCTGCCATCTGGCACACCAAACAGTTTACTGTTAGAATTGCTTTTGTTTATGGTGATGATGGAGTTTTCATAAAAACCAGGCTAACCTGCCTTCCCAAGCTAGCATCTGACAACTCAAGCACAGATGCAGCTCACTGTTGTATTACCCCCAACATTAGACACCACAGCAGGTGAGAATAAATAAAAAAAATCATCTGCACAGGTCATAGAACACGTTTGGCTCCACGTTTTCTCTGCTGTAGGGAGGATTTTCTGATGTAACAAATGAATTTCCAGGTTTAATGTACACATCCATCACAGGACACAAGTTATCACATGGTTTCCTTTCTTTCTGTTTTTGGAAGGCTTGAGAAATCACCAAGGAATGAAAACCTTCAACACCTTTCCTACTCTTCCCTCTCCCAACATGGGAGTGTTGAGGAGCTCAACTGCTACAGGATGTTGTCTCTGTTAGCCCGCCCTCCTTGATCAATACCTGAGTCAGAGGAGTTCAGTTCCTGGTTCTTCAGTCCATCATGAACTGTCCTTGAAGACAAAACCCTGAAATGAGAAGAAGGTTGGGAAACGGGCAGATTGTCAGGAGAGACACCTTTCAGCTACTAAAAAGCACCATTAATGGTTTTTTTTCCTCTCCATGTCCAGCCTTATTTATCTGCTTTTTATACACTTTCCCCACAAAGGCTACCAAATTCAATTTGTAAAGGACTGCTGTAGTGCTAAGCTAGCAGACATCCTTCCTTGCTTGAAGGACACCAGCTCGTGTGCTGATAAACCCCCAAAGCTGCTGACAACAGCTCCAGTTTCCTGTCCCCTTGTAACTCCGTTTCACATTTCGAGGCACAAAGCAGTTACAGCCCTACCTTCTGCATTTTGAAAAAGAGGATTTTACATGACTCAAGTACTCTGGTAAGAGCTCTGGGTACAAAACATGGAAGAAGAGTCTGCTCAGTACTGTAGGAGGAATGAAAACGTTGGGAGGACTAATGACAGATCTGCTGTTTGTAAAAGAGGCAACAAAACCAACTGACAGACACTTTACTGAGCATTCTTGTGCAGGAAGAGTTTCATGTGCAGGACACGGTTTATAGATGAACTGTAGATATTGGAAGATATTATTTTTGGTTATTCTGGGCCATATTTCATCTGGAAAGGAACCATTGCAAGTTCCTCTACTAAATAACAGCATTCCCACTGAAGCCAGAGATCCTTATTAGTTGTTCAAAATTAGAGTTAAAGGTATAAACTATTATATGAGAAGAAAACAGAGCTGAAAGGCAATCCAGCTATTTTCCTCATTAATCGCTGTGAAAAAAAGGCTGAAGCCTCAGTCTCAAGTTCAGGCTATTTTTTCTATAAATGTATTCCAGTGCTCACAGCTAATGCAATCCTTTCAAAATGAAAGATCAACAACTTCAACCCAAGAACCTCAATGCCTTGACCTATTCAATAATTCAGCTGAGTTTCACTAGCATCGCTAAAAAACAAATCTCATGCTTTGTATCTCCCAGTACAGCAAGAGGCCCTTCTCAGCATTGACAAGAACTACCAGCATTAAGACAAATGCATCGTGGAATCTCTCAACCCTCAGAACAGCACTTCTGTAAAGCTTAGTCTTCCCTAAGGCAACGTGATTTATCAACAAGAAAAACTAAACCCCCCAAAAAAACCCCACGACAAAAAAAGGAAAATGCCTGTTACTCACTGTTTCTCTGGCTGAACTACTGCAATCTTTTTCTGCTTGTTTACTGGAAGGAGAAAGAAGAAAGTGTAAGATATGGGAGACAAACAAATGGAACACCTAACACAACACGCACAGCAGGTTCATTTCCGCTAAGTTATACACCAAAGGGAGTCTCTGAAAGCACTGAAGTGTTAGGCATCTGACCCATCTGTGCTAGAGGAACGCTGGCTCATGTTGCTTCAAGTAACCCAAAAGATTTACCTCAACTTCTACTAAAAATTCATTGTATCGGGCACACATACCCCCAGTCTTCTAGGGACTATCACAGACTCACTGAGGCTGGAAAAGCCCTCTGAGCTCATACAGCTCATGAGCTCACATCACCACGTATGTCAGACCAAGGCACTTAAGGGTCGTATCCAGTCTGTGTCCTTAAACACCTCCAGGGATGGGGACTCCCTCACTGCCCTGGGCAGCCATTCCAGTGTCTGGTCATCCTTTCTGTGCAGAAGAGCGCCCTATCTCTACTTGCTTGGGTGAAGACTTGGACCCCCAGCTGACTAGGACTTCCCTTCAGGTAGTTGTAGAGAGGGAGAGGGTTCCCCCTGAGTCTCCTCCAGATAAACTATCCCAGCTCCCTCAGCCTCTTCCCATCAGACTTTCCCTCCAGTAACTTAGACTCAGCCTCATTGCTCCTCCGGACTTGTTCCAGCCCCTCAATCTCTTTCTTGAAGTGAGGGGCCCAGAACTGTCCTGATACTCAAGGGGAGGCCTCACCAGTGCCCAGTACAGGAGGAGAATTACATCCCTAGCCCTGCTGGCTACGCTATTGCTGACACAAGCCAGGATGCCATTGGCCTTCCAGGCCACCGAGGCACACTGCTGGCTCATGTTCAACCAGTTGTCAGCTGATACTCCCAGGTCCCTCTCTGCCAGGCCACTCTCCAGTCACTCATCCCCCAGTCTGTAGTGCTGCAGGGTGTTATTGTGGCCAAAACACAGGACCCTGCACTTGGGTCACCTTTTGTACCTCTTTGTTTACATCATAGCTGCTAAACTGCCTGTAATGCCAGCCCAAAAGGGAATCCATGCTTTCCCTTTCAGCACCCAGAAGTGCTGATAGCTAACCAGACGTTAGGTTCACTTCACTGGCACAGTAAAGTCAACACTGTTAAACTTGGAAATCGAATTAAATTGGCCAGTTAGAGACTTAAGCCAATTGCTATGGAGGAAAACCTGTTGCAGCTATCAAAGCCAACTAGGTGATGTGGATCCATTTGTTAACTGGTAATGATACAAAACAAGGACATGCACATGTGCCTTGCCAGCATTTTCAGGCTTTGTCCCCAGCAAACCTCTGGATTTGTTTAGAATTATCTTTCCTCTAATTAGGTTCCCCCCAGTTTCTCCTCTGTCCTTGGCAATGCAGATATATGTCAGGTAAGTTCCTCTTGCCGAAGAGGACAGCTTATTACAACCCTATGATTTTATTATGTTACTAAGCAAATATTCAGAAAGTCCTTCAGCTTCTCCAACTTCCATTAAAACTTTAACAAACCTCATTAACCAGTTGAGAGAAGACATTATTTGGTACTATTTGCTAGTAGTTAAAACAGGTAGGATTTATTTGTCAACATTCTGCCATTCAGGGATGTCATACAGGACCATTATCACCTGGTCCATTTAGAAAGCCAGTCTCCTTTTTTTCAACTCCAAGAAGTACACATGCTCAACAGCCTTTTCTAACAGCATTAATTTTACTTGCACACTGGCAGGATTTCTTGGTTGTAACTGCTGGATTGCTTCCATGTAACAGCCTCAAGCCAACACTGCCTGCTTTGGAGTTGTATGGGACTGCTGCTCTGGCAGGGAGATGTTTCCAAATTCAGCTATGTCAGCAATAATTTTACAGCAGCCTGCTCTTGAAGCTCTTGCCATCTTTACCAACCCAGCGAACCACTGCAAACAGAACAGAACCAATACCTATTGCTTTGCGAGGCGGTCTGAGCTGATATCCATTTGTCTCACACCAACCCACTGGAAATATGTTCATTGATTCCACACTCACTATGCAGTCAGGGATGGGCTTCTTGGAGCCTGTTTGGTTTAGAGATGCAAACATTGAAACCTCATTTGGTTAATGCTTGCTATACATTTGCCTGTGAAACTGTTTTTACTTCTAGTGTATCAGGAATATAATGACCAACTGCTTATTCATCCTCTTTTACTGACCAGATTCTTTCTTGTCTTTATTTACTCCCTCCTAAAGACAGGATAAAGGATTTTGCCACCCAGAGTTGAGCAGAGATGCACAGCAAGTGCACGCTGATGTGCTTTCAATCGAGAAATGGAATTACTATGGAGAATGACCGACACAGACTCATTCTATCTTGAAGAAGAATCTAAGCGTTTTCTTTCTAGGCCTGCTCAAAGATTAATCAGAATGGAAATCGATCACATGCAAAACTGTGACAAGGCCCCCGTCTTCTAAAAGACACTGATCAGCACGTGGCATAGAGCACAAATGCTATTTCAGCCTTGGCTTGAAGAATCACTGCCATCCAAAGCTAACTGGGAATCAAACCATGCAAATGGGGTCTTGCTGTGTTCTCACTGAGGAAATAGTGCAGAAAGTTTGCTCCAGATACTCTTTAGGTTTGATGATAGTTCTACAGAAGAATTGATGGAAATGCTACTCTCTGCTCCCACCCTGAGCTTACCCTCCAGCTGGAGCCAGAGGTAGGAATCCTTCAATTTGGTGACTGTAGCAATGCAAACTTCTTCAGGATCAACTGGGTTCACAGCCTCAAGTTTCATATTCTCTTTAAATCCGTGGTCAGAAGTTAACTAGGAAAAACACATAAAAGGTCAGTTAAACACCACTTGTATTTCCAGTATACAATACTAACAGACACCAACAGCAGCAACACATAAAAGCCTCAGATTTCGAGTAACACAAATACACTCATGCAGTCAGAGAGATATCAAGTCATTACAACATTGAATACAAGCAAGATATATGACGTAATACAAAGAATTCAAGTTAGAAAAGTCCCTACAGACAGACCTAGAGAGAGAACATGTTTGTACTCAATAAAAAAAGGATGCTGAGAGTCACATAGAGTGTTGAGTGCATTCTGAGCAACAAGGAATTCTCTGCTTGTTGCCTAAGTCTGATAAACAGTCTGACTATTTATCAGGCTCACTATCCTACTACGTTAGTTTGGCAATCCACTTTACATATGCAAACAACATCCCTGTCTCATCCAAATTAATTCTGACAGACAGCAAACAAAGCTTTTACTTTTTTTTGTTATTCACCAATATTACATTTCAAAATGTAAGAATGGGTATTTATCCAGCTCTGAAGCTCCTGAATTAAAGATAAGATGTAACAGCCTGCCAGCCAGCCAGAGGACTCTTCCCCTTAGAGCTTCTCAGTAACATAATTACAGGATTAATGCATTATGAATTCTGCAACTACCCTACAGTAATCAAAGCTTCTCTGAAAAGGCATAATAAATTCAGTGGCCTGTTCCAAGATGCCACAGCTCACAAGACAGAACAAGGGCAACAAAACAACACTCTTTTCAAAAAAAGGTGATTATTCATTTTCATTTCTTCCCTTGCAATAGTGCAAGTATTGTCAATGGAACTGGAAAGCTCTTGTGAGACCTCATCTGGAGTACTGCATGCAATTCTGGAGCTCCCAATACATGGAGGACACAGAACTGTTGCAGTGAGCCCAGAGGAAGCCACAAGGACGATCAGAGGGCTGGAGCACCTCTACTATTATGACAGACTGAGGTAATTTGGGTTGTTCAGTCTGGAGAAGAGAAGACTCTGGTGGAGACCTTATAGCAGCCTTCTAGTACCTTAAGGGGGCTACAGGAAAGCTGGAGAGGGACTTTTTAAGAGATACTATAGTGATAGGACAAGGGGATGGTTTCAAGTTAAAAAAGCAGAGATTTAGATTGGATCTGAGGAAGAAATTCCTCACTACAAGGTTGGTGAGGCACTGAAGAGGTTGCCCAGACAAGTTGAGAATGCCCTGGAAGAGTTCTAGCCCAGGCTGGGCAGGGCTTTATGTAACCTGGCTGAGTGAGAGGGGTTGGAACTAGATAAAGAGCTGAGGTCCCTTCCAACATAAGCAATGCTATGATTCTACGATAACAGCACCTTTTTCTGCTTGACAAATTTTTGTGCTTTGGGAGACACTGGTACTGTCGCTGAACCAACAAAAGCCCCAAATCTAGCAAGTACTTTAGGCACTGATCGATGTAAAATGTTTAGGTGGTAGTAATTTAAGATGACATGGTATTAACACAATAGAATGAACTTTTCAAGCTGAAAGGAAGGAAGACTGAAAGAGTACACTACGCAAATGAAAATAAGGTCTACTAAGAGGCTCCATTTCTACAATTAAAGGACTGCCAAGGACTGATTCTGGTTTATCATTATTCCACAACTTTTCTGTATCTCAGTTTCACAAAAAGTCATTTATTTTTGATCTGCTTCATCACTACTGAAGACTTGGTCCACTACTTCCTTGTCTAAGACATTAGCAGGTACCTACTTCAGTTTGCATACATTTGTATTCTCTTAACTCTTCTGCTTCCTCAGTTATCATCGGTGAGGTGTTAAGGTACCCAAATGCATCCAGAGAAGGGCAACAAAGCTGGTAAAGAGGCTGTAAGGAATGTTCTCTGAGGAGCAGCTAAGGACTCGGGGGTTGTGTAGCTAGGAGAAAAGGAGGCCCAGGAGACCCTGATTAGGAGACCCTAATCACTCTCTACAGCTTCCTAAGGAGAGTAAGTGAAAAGCATTATTCTCTCTAGAACCCAGCGATACCATGTGTGGGAATGGTTCAAAGCTGTATCAGAGGAGGTTTAAACTGAACATTAGGATATTCCTTTACTAAGAAGTGGTAAAACACTGGAACAGGACTCCTGGAGAGGTGGTCTCATGTGTTTGAGGCACGTGGACGATGCATGTAACAACATGCTTTACCTTGATCAGCCCTGAAGAGGTCAGACAGTTGGACTAGATGATTGTTGTAGGTCTCTTCCAACTGAAATAGTCTATTCTAGTCTACTTGGAAAGGTAACTTAAGTAAGAGAAAAATGCAAGAGGTTCTCCTCCCTGAAAAGTAGAGCACTATTTACATAGCAGAAGTGCTTCCCTTACCAAAGTGAAGCAGGTTTGGGGAGCTGCCTCAGCACCACACTGTTTGAGGTAGTCTGCCCAATCGAAGTCCTGCCCAGAATAACCTAGGTGGAAAAAAAGCAAAAGGTTCAGTTTAATGGCAAGAGACTGACTTATCAAACTGACATGACATATAGGTCATCGAAATCTGCTTGGGGTTGTCAGCTGGCTGAGCCATGTCCAGTCAGTCTACAGCAAGGTTCTTAAGAATTTTGAGACAGCCAGCCTCCTTATTTTCATTGTGGAGGCCCTGGGTACTGCCCCACTCCATTTTCCATTTTTGACTTGAAAGGGAGTCAAACTAAAAAAAGAGCAACCTGAGAGCAATCTGAAGCGCGAGTAAAGTACATCTGCTAGGTAGACAAAGGCAGCTACCGGCATGTGGAGAAGCATTTGCAACCTTTTCACAGAGTACAGATGAAATTTTGGAAAAGTCTCTGAAAGGTTGCTTCGCCGATACCGTGTCAGCTCTGAAACTTCCAATCTTTTTATAAACGGAGCGCTCACAATGTGCATTACAACATTATTGAATGTGGTTTTGAGAGAGTAGCAAGTCATCAAAGACAACAGGCTTTTTTGAGTCTCATCAAGTTTGCCCACAGTTGTAAATCTACAACCACGTGAAGGGAGGAGTCTTAAGACAGAATCCATTGTGAGATGGAGCATCTTTCCAAGAAAAAGACAAGTTACACTTCTCTTGGAGGAAAAAGGTTTTCTTCCCTGTGACCGAAACACAAGTAACTGGAGGGAACTGGGGAATTAGCATGCTGCCATGACATTCGGAGGCTGGCAATACACTAGCACGGATACAAGGGTAGCAGTGATTCTATTGGTAGAACCCCTCTACAAGGGACACCTGTAGCAAGGTTTAAGAAATCAAACAAAACGTTCAACCTAGCCTAAGAGTATGGTATTAGAAGACAATCTGAAAAGATGAAGTTCATTTATCCCTTGGACAGGGCTTAACCCAGAAGGACCTACTTACTTTTCTCAGGTCTTAAGATCTCTCAGAATGCCCACTGTTTCCAGGGGAGTCATGAGAGAAAAGATACCTAAAGTCTTTGCCAGCTTCAGCCACATGCCTACAAAAGAGAGTTCTTCTTTCACATGCACAACTCTAGGTAACGCTGGGTCAGGCACAGTGACTTTTTGTACCTTATCCAAGGAAAGGCAACAGGTATACTTCCTACTGTGTCTGCTCGTCTGATGGCACGAGTAGCTAAAACAAAACACTCCAAATTATGTGGTTATGAGTAAAAGCAGGGACTTAGTAACCTTACAATACATTGACACTTCCAGTTTGAGAAAACAAGCAAATATTTCAATAGCTGAGGATCACTACTGCCCTATTGCCTTATGTCCTGAAGCAACATCTCAGGAACCTGATACTTTGTGTGGTAGGTCCTTGATAAAAAGAAGCACTTCATCAACTTCTAAGTGGTAAGAGACTCTGAAAAACAATCAGTTCCATTCTGACCAGAAGCAAAAATCCAATGCAAAACCAATAGGCTTCTGATACCTTGTTAATGCTGAAGTAACATTGTCTTCAGACCTGGAATGCATATTCCATTTGTTCAAGCATTTGTGTTTATATGCAGGACCAGCATCTCCAGCCACTGCCATCTCAAATCCAAGGACATACCCAGGAAGAGCTGCAAACTCAAAGCTCTTTCTCAGAATTTGAACTTGTTCTTCAATTGGTACTACACTTAGTTTTTCTGGAGAAGTGTTGTCCTAAAGCACTGTGGGGAACTGCAGTCTAATTCCCTCAAAAAGGAGCGAGCACAAGCATACCTGGTGGGGGGCTGAGATGCAAGCCATTCTTCAGACTCCATTGCACAGGGAAGATGCCAGCACTGTTGACATGACAGACATAGGACTTGCTGGTTGTACGGTCTGGTCTCAGGTCATCAAATTCTATCATGAAATATTTTTCATCGTATACCTGTAGTTAACCAAAAGAGAACCATGTCTTGTAAGTAGCAGATTCAGATCTTCGACACCCTCTCCTTCATTTTGGTAATTTTAACAAAGAGCAACACTGCACAATGGAAAGCTTTAATCTGAAATACTCTGAGGGTTAATAAAATTAGAAGACTCCATGGGACTTATAAACTAGCAGATTCTTCTGCATTATCTGGAAACTTAAATAATAAAAGGTAATGTATGAGCTCTTTAAAAGTAAGGTTATCAGATGCTGTATGAAAACCGCACAGAAATTGGAGTTTGTGGGCTTCCCATTGTTTGGAAATAAACTGCTTATCTCAACAAGGCTGAATTTGGTCTTAGAATGGACTCTCACAAGTAAAATCAATAGACTCCTGAAGTACCTACAAGCCAAACAAGAAAATAGCAATAGAAGAGAGTGACTCTGCTTTGGAAGTGGTTATGCCTTTTAATAATAACTAAGAATCTTTCCTGAAGAAACAGTACGTTACAGTTTAAAAGATAAAGACCACCAAGATATAAGATATTATAAACATAGAATCACAGAACACTAGGTACCTTGAAAGATCATTCAAGTCCAACCCCCCTGCCAGAGCAGGAGCCCCTAGATCAAGTTGCACAGGAACATGTTCAAATCGGTTTTAAATATCTCCAGAGTAGGTGACTCCATAAGCCACCTGGGCAGCCTGGTCCAGTGCTCTGTCACCCTCACTGGGAAGAAGTTCCTTCTCATATTGACGTGGAACCTCTGTTCCAGCTTACAGCCACTGCCCCTTGTCCTACCATTGGATGGCACTGAGAGGGGTCTGGTTCCATCCTTCTGACACCCTTTCCTGACCCACCCTTTCTATATTTATAAGCATTAATGGGTTCACCCCTCAAGTCTCTTTTTTTCCAAGCTAAAGAGACCCAGTTCCCTCAGCCTTTGCTCATCAGGAGCCTTTGCTCCTTTCATCATCTTTGTGGCTCTGCACTGGACTCTCTCAAACAGTTCTATGTCCTTGAACTGAGAGGCCCAGAACTGGACACAAGTGAGACTTAATGAGAGACTATCTGTCATAAAGAAAAACCAACAATTCCTGGAAAAGCCACAAAAAATGATTTAAAAATATATCCTGGTTTTAAGTTGCACAGAAAGATTTTGATTTACTACACTAATGGGGGTCTCTTTAGAACTTTTCACTTGCTTATAACACAGCAAGACAGAAGCTCCTCAAACCTTGATTTGCTGGGCCATTCTCATTTCAACTTTAAAAAGCCCCCAAACCTACCATCAACTGGATATACAGATTATGAGATATTCCATCTAATTCTAAACATCCAGATTTGACAATTACAGCTCTTTGAACTTTTGAGTCTGTATCTTTATGCTTGTGTCTTTCTCCTCTGATGGCAGTAGTTGTTCAAAGGGGAGGGTTAAGTTGGATATTAGGAAGCCCTTCCTCATGGAAAAGGTGATCAGACACTGCAATGGACTGCCCAGGACAGTGGTGGAGTCCCCATCCCTTCAGGTGCTTAAGGACAGCCTGGATGTGGCTCTGGTCTGGCTGGTGTGGTGACGTTAGGTCATGGGCTGGGTTTGAAGAGCTCAGATGGCTTTTCCAGTGTCAATAATTCTCTAGTTCTGTCATCTTGTACTCTCCATTCAAATCCAATGGCTTCACCATCAGCAGTTAAGACTGACGTATATTGCTGTGAAAAAGTGTTAATTTGGAAACTAATTCAAGATCTTAAGATAATGAGCATCTGAAAACAGAAGCAGCAAGAAAACTGAATTTTAGTAGGACAAGTTAGAGAACCTGATACCTTGATAACTGTGGCAGGGGAGATTACAAAAGGAGCCACTGGGTCCACAGCTTCTAACTTCATGCCTTCAGAAAACGAATGCACTCCAATCACAGGTTTGTCCTGAAAAAGGATTTATCAGTGTGACTACATGCTTTTCTCCATCAAAAAAGACACACTTTGTATAATTCAGCTGAGTGCATTAGCTCATTCTAAGAAATCAGTGCCAGGGTACCAGCAACCTCTCTATAACAGGCCAGCTCTGTCCTGTGGGACTGTTTTCTCTAAGTTCTAGGAAGCAGATCCCCCAAGATTACCTCCTTTGACATTCTCCATGTATGATTTCACAATGCAGGGTGGGTCCTGTAAGTCAACAGACATTTTCCCCCTAATCTTCAGCACTACACGAGCTACACTAAAAGAGATCTAGAAGAGTCTGCATTTCCAGCCTAACAAACCCCTGCAAATCCAAGTGCCTGCCTCAGAACTACATATATCCTGCTCTGCATGTGATCCAATACATTCAACAGCAACAGCACCTCCTCTTCTGTCCTGGTAAAGCTGAGAAGAATGAATGAAGAACTTCTAAGGACTACATTTACTTCTTAAAACTTGTCAACATTTTTTAATATTTATTTTCAAATACCATATATTTGAATTCAGGCTCATAGAAACTTTTGTTAACACTCAGAGTACAACAAGACATCTCACAGCCCACGTGTGATCGTATCAGGTTATTGATTAGATGTTACAGCTAAACTTCTCCATGTACTCACACAACTGGAGACTGGAGTAACCCTGCACACCCCTAGGACAGTACTCTGCAAGTCCAGCTGGTGAAGAACCAAACCACCTCTATAAAGGATTAGAACCAGGGATTTTTCCCAATACAAAACTAATAGCTAATGTATTTGTGATGGGTGCAGTCTAATCTAAGAGGATTTGAATATTTTTAAATTATTCTTCCTTCTTTAAACTTGAGTGAAAACGGTAATTTAAAACCAACCAAACTATGGAAGTGTTTTGA
Organism: Phoeniculus purpureus; assembly: GCA_028565055.1. Classification (NCBI taxonomy): domain Eukaryota; kingdom Metazoa; phylum Chordata; class Aves; order Bucerotiformes; family Phoeniculidae; genus Phoeniculus; species Phoeniculus purpureus. Next base: position 81,662 of record JAOXOE010000745.1, on the reverse strand, counting down.
GTACAGGGACTGACCTGCCCAAGTAATTTCTTAAGAGCACATAATTTTCATGATTACATATTAAACTACACGTATTGCATCTTTTACCTTAAAGATATCTGTAGGAACTGATGACTCATCTACCTCCTCTTTCACCTTCTTCAGGATCTCTTGCCAATCTGCTTCATTCTTCAAGGACCTAATGGCTTGAGTAAAAAGAAAGGAAAATGGTGAAGTCATCTTCCTTCTTTTCCTTCAGAACACAGAGCGATAAAGTAATAAGTTGATCTGTGCTCCTCCAAATTCTAAATTCACACTGTTCAGAACCTGTGGTAGCATTTTCTTTCTTAAACTTAGTTTTCTTTGCCATCTGCTGCCCAATCTAGTTTTTCTGAGAAAAAGAGATCACATCAATGCTGAGGAAAATTCTGGAGAAATGTATTACTAGCTAACAGTTTGCCAGCTGGACAAGGCTAACTCGCTTTACACTTTGGCAAGCAAAACATTCAAGAAGTGTTCCACAAGTCTGTCCCAGCTGTGCAGGTCAATGCTTTAGCATCTGTAATCGCAGATGTCACACCTCTAGACAGAAGAGGAACTACCTGTACCAGTACCATCACACATAGATCTCTCTAAGCACATCAAAGCTCTCACACAGATATAGAACAGCAACAAATCCCATAGCTAGCTAATATCTTTAAAAGACATTATTCAGTTAAAAGTGCTGTGAAATTTACCCTTCTAATTTCTGTCAGCAATCTAGTATCTCTGTTTATAATCCTGATTTCAGCAGAAATTAGTCAAGCACTAGAAAAGACAGGATGCTGTCACTGGCTTGGTTTCCTCAGCATGATGCCTTCTTGCCATAAGGGGAAAGCATTAAAAAGATACTACAACAAACTCAACTGTTTTAAACTACCTGAATTTCCCCAGCTGATAGCATAGAGTGTGCCAGGCAGATGTGCACCTGCCTTTGTGGGAAAGATTTACTGTGAATGATCAAGATTTTCCAGTTTCCCCTCATCAGGAAACATGTCCCACCACTGCTCAGCTCAGAAGCAATACATTTGTGTTCCAGCTACTTTACACTCCGATTCTCTGACGATCCACCCTGATGTGCACATGCTTGCAAAACACGGTCGTCTGTCCTCTACCTCCACTTGCTTCTTGGGGACCCACTTTTAAGGATTTTTCATATCCAAGTAATGGATAGGGCATTTTAGACAGTTATTAGCCCACTTAGGTAATTTTACAACCAGCTGCAAAAGCTCCCGTTGAGCAAGAGCCTCAAATCCAAATGACTTTCCTCTCCCCAGACCTACCAAAATAACCATGAGGGCAATTCTGAGGGAAGCTCAGTTCCTCCCTTTCCACAAACAGGTGGAAGGTTTGAAAGGCAAAGGCACGTAACAACTTCTGAAAGAATGGAGGAAAAGTCATCTAGGCCTATTATTTACTTACATTTTACTAATTAGACAACTATCAGGTCACACACTGATGGTGTGCGTGATCTGCACCCAGAAGGCAGACCTAAAGCCCTAAAACAGTAGCAGAATTCTTTGATTGCCACACAAAACAGAAAGGTTCTGAAGTACCTAAGGGTGGTTGCAGGCTATATCCGTGTTGACCTGCCCACCCCACTTGATGAAGGAAGGGGTCCAAGTAGAATAGCCACTGGTCAAACTTGTCCGAATCCTCCAGCCCTTCGTATCGTAACTTAAGTCTCCCACCAACGTTTTCTATCACGTTGACTATCCAGGCTTCCAAGGAATCCCGGATGTTCTGTAGTTCTAGTCGGGAGCCTGGTGCAATGAGATCCAGTGGATTTTTCCCTCTGTGAAGCTACAAAAAAACCCCACAAATTATTCTGTACAACAAAACAAATCCATTTCCGTACTTCCGCTACCTCATACACACGCTTTCTGCATCTGTAAAGTACGCATAGGAAATGCAGTGCCCTTCTGACACCACACAACAGAAATGACAGCCATGTTTATGATTGCTGGTGCTCGCATGAGAGCTGCTGCACTGCCTGTAGATACAGTCATACACTTCATTTAAGGCCTCCTCAGCCTTTTCAGAAGCATCACTGCTTGTATCTTCAAGGTTTGAAGGAAACACGATTAACCTCTTTCTCCCAAATAACAAGTGATAGCACAAGAGGAAACAGCCTCAAGTTGCAGCAAGAGAGGGTTAGGCTGACCATTGAGAAAAATTCCTTTACAGAAAGATTGGTCAAAACCCAAGAAAGCAGCACACTGCAGCACTTACCCCCTCCAGCAGTTTAGCAGGAGCACTGCATGCTCCTTTCAGCACTTGCTGTAGGAATTCCTCCTGGTTGGGTATCTTGTCCCTGATACCTAAGTGAGAAGGGAGCAAAGAACAACTGTGATTCTTCCTGCATGTTAAAGACTATTCAGACAACATAAGGCCTTACCACACTCTTTAACTGCCTAATTCACAGAACCTGCCCCAAACTCACCAGCAAAAGAAGAGAAAACCCCCAACGCTTCCTTCTTCAAAGGAAATGACAAAGCAATAGCATTTGGTGGGTTGTGATTAAGACAACCACAACCCTCTGTAAATATAAGTCCTGTTCCAAAATTAAACTAAGTCCTTCGCTAAGTCATGTGAGTCCAGAAAAACTAGGCAGACATCCTCAACTTGTCATTGCAGCAACATCATCTGTGCAAGACAGCAATTATGAGCACTACCTGCCAGGCTCGCAAAGAACTTTTGTACATACTCCCTGCTTCTACACATAGAACAAATACCTTCAGGCACTTTGAGAATCTTCTTGTTCTGCTCACACCAGCCAATAGGGTGCAGATCAGCTGTCATGATATCACACCAGAAGTCAGCCTTGCGGTCTTCCCCGTAACCATCATAGCGCAAGAGGAGGAGCTGCCCACACGTAGTAATGATGGTGGCTACCCAGTAGGTGTTTTGGTCAGACTTGACAGCAACTTCTAGCTTCATACCAGGGGCAAAACCATTCTGCAAACTCGTGTCCACCTGAACAGGGAGACCATCACATCTGAGTATCTCTCAGAAACTTGTCCAACAGCAAGAGCATTTTAGACACAATTGTTAGCAAAAAAACCTCAACACAAATCCCACCCAGTCTCTTCAGATAAGCAACTTCATCACATGATGTGACACAAATTAGAGCACACACAGAATCACCATTGACAACATCTCTCTTGTATTTCAGACTATTGTTTCAGCATTAAATCAATTCACCCTCCTGCACTGGAAAACACCTCACCCATCACTGACAAGGCTTTGCAACTCTCAGTGGAGTTGTCCAGCCAGGCAAAAACAAAAGAAAAACTCAGCAACATAATTTGGATGTCTTGTGTTAAATTCTGCCTTTCAACCTCTTTAGACAAAGAGCCTGTCTAAAGTACACACACGTGCTGCAGATAGCAATATCACCAACTCTTCCACCCTGCTCTTGAAGTTATCAATCTGCACAAATAGCAGAAGGATCTTGAATGTCTCTACCCAAGAGCTCAAACAATTCTGTATTTAGTACCACACATACTTTATAGAGATGTTGGTGCTGGTCTGTTCTTACAAGTAATTAAGACAGGACCAGAGGGAAAGGCTTCAAGTTTCAACAGGGTAGGCTTAGATTAGACATCAGGAAAAAATTCTTCATAGAAAGAGTGGTCAGGCACTGGAACGGGCTGCCCAAGGGTGGTTGAGCCACCATCCCTGGGTGTGTTTAAAAGTTGCTTAGATATAGTGTTGGGGAATATGGTTTATGGGTGAACTTGTACATTAGGGTTGATGGTTGGACTTGATGATCACACCAAGGGTCTTTTCCAACCTGAATGACTCTATGATGAATTGTCTGGAACACAAAAGTTTTCCAGTGAATTCACGTTTTGACAGCAATAAAACAAATACTCTGTGTGCTCCATGTACATACTTGCTTGGACGTGATCTCAAGGGTCTTTTCCGACCTGAGTTATGTGTGTGTTGTGTGCAGGTGAGAAATCCCACTGCATAGTACTCAGATACTGAAATGTGAGCTTAAAAAGAGAGCTCTTCCTAGCTTAAATGCTCCTGAAGGAGCAGAAGGACTCCATGCTTAACTTCATGTCCTCTTTAAAATGTAACCTGTTGATACCCAACATAACTGGTGTTTTCTTTCTTAAATGGTCACAAGTCCTACTTCCTCTTTGAAAGGCTTCAGATGCAATACATATTTTCTGGGTTATTTATTACCAGTTCTGCTCTGATGGTTCAGTAACTGCCATAGCTATTATAGTCTCACCAGCCAGCACACACTGGTTTGCTAAAAATAGAACTAGAAGAACCAGAAAGAAAAGCATATGCCTCTGTTAACTGTTCACATCCTTCAGGTTAATAGTCCTCAGAGGAAACAAACACCAAAATCAGCTGAAACCAATACCTGTAGGCATTGTGAGGTGGTATTACAGAAGTCATTTCTGCAAAAACAGTTGTCTTGATGAAGAGATATTAGTGAGGTCTTCATATTCTGATCCCTCAGGGAAAAGCCATGAGCTTGACACAGAGTTTGAGGAGCTGGGAAATCTGTGCAGCTCTCTGTACCTGAATGTTCAGTAAAGCCTCATAGAAGAGAGCGCTGCACTCCACACATCCAACAGCCATGGATGGAGCTTTCCCTGAAGACAGGTGCGTTTCTCCCAATGCTGTCACTGACACTCCCTGATGGATACAGCACAGACCATGAAGACAGCACCCTCTCCTGGAAGCTGGGCAAGATGTCACCACTAAGCTGCTTACAGCCCAAACCCTTTTCTCTAGGCTGGCTCAGTGAACTGAGTGGCTAGTGGGAGATGCTGCAAAAACTCAAGAGTACTTTCTTTAGAGCAGAAGCCTCCTGCACACATGGTGAGCTGAGATGGCCAGGAATAGACAGCAACAGCCCTGTGTAGGCAGCTTTGAGCCCTAGCCCCCACGATCCTGCACAGCACAACTGCCTCACTTTGTGCTACGTACAGGTCAGACTGGCGATCAAGTCAGCTCAGAATGAGATAAACAACAGAGAAAAAGCAAGCACACGCAGAAAATGCATGTGTTCAGACGATGCTGATTGACACACATGAAACTTTTATTAATCTATGTTTACACATAAATATAAGTTGCAGAAAGAAACTGTAAAAATCACTCAACAGTTCTAGAGAGAGTGTCTTTAGACTTGGGAATGACAACACCAGCACCCCATGCAGCTCCAGGCTCTCGGTGAACTCTTTTTCGGACTAGAGCACAGGAAAAACTGTCACTTTGATCTCAAGGTTGTTTAATTTTCATTAATTTTCAAAATGCAAATAAATTAAACATTAGGAGATGCTTAATTTGAGAAAGCAGATTACATTGTCCCATGCACTTTGCCTACAGTAAGAGCAAAACTTTCAGAATGAGTATAAGCATACAAATATAACAAAGACCTCTCTTCCAGCAGCAAGTCCAGCTCCTTACTAACACAGGCTGTGTAAACACGGATTATGTTTTATTAATGTGATCATATACTGCTCTACAATGTGGGCTAGGTATTTCTCACTCACCATCCAAAATGGGAGGCTTATAACAGTCTCCCTTATGCACTCAAACATGTATGTATATCTATATACCTATAGATACATCTCTATGTCTCGATACTTGTATCTGGATAGACATCTCTCTATATATCTATCTAGATAGGTATATACGTTTCTGCATATAGATATATTTATATCTAAAGAACCAACCAATGCCCTTAGGTTTCCACCTCAATTTTATTAATTTATTTAGGTGCCCATGTTCATTTGCTCTTGTGTCAATATAATTACTCAGCTTAATTTTTTCCACTCTTTCTTTTCAGAGCAGAAGTAGTTCCCTCTTAGTTCTCCTGACAGTCAACTACAAAAGTCAAGCGACCGGCAGTGCACAGACTCCAGCCAGAGGAACACTAGTCCCTGGTGCAAGGACATCAGTGCCTGCAGGCTCTCCAGTGACAGTCTTTGACCTGAGGTGCTCTTGCTGTGCATCCAGCTCACAGGCTGTCACTGCCCACTGGGAGGCACTGATGTTCTCCTCTTACCTTTTCAAAACCCTTGCCTTCTAAGGAGGGCAGAACGCCTGACTGAGCATGTGGCCTTACACCACTGAATTCCTGTTAGCAGCAACACCTACACGGGATGTGATGCTGCTGCAAATTTGCTTCTCTCTGCTTGTCGATACTGCATCAGCACTAACTTTGAAAAACTTTATGCTGAGTTTATGACAGAGAACATCAAAAGCAGCCTCTGGATAAATTTTAAAGGACTTGTGCCAGCAAACACCCAGCAGCCACCCTTTGTAACACACAGGTACGTACTACTAGGCACACTCCTAGACCCCTGTGCTGTGCTCCTGCGCTGCAAGCCCCCAGGACAGCTCCCCATGCCCAAGTGCACAGCATGCCCAGCTCCATCATGCTGCCCACATGAGAGAACCCAATGCAGCAGAAAAGGCTTGGATGACATAGCTGGGCTTTGCTCAGACCTGCTCACTGAAGCACTCTCCACAATTTTATTTGTGCCAGCAACACTGCACCATGTTCTAACACAGAGAGAATAGCTATAATAAAAAAAAAAACCACCAGGGATTTATTTTTTAAATCTAGTTGTACTTTTACTGACCATAGCCAAAGCAATCAGAGCTCTTGTCAGACAGCAGAGTAGGCAAAGAACGCTGTGAAGGGGTAACACAGTAATTCACAGCATGTCTCCTAACAATTAACAAAATACATTTGCAGTGTTAAGTCAACTGGACATCACTGTAAAGCTGGAATCACAAAATCATTGAGTCCAGCCTATGACCTAACATCACCACAATCACATAGACCATTACAATTACCACTAGTCTATATCATGTTGGAGCTATGACAGCAGAGTGAGCAAGGTACAACACACCAGAGGTGCAGGCAGGCTGCAAAACACCACCGCACCAGTTCCATGCTGCTCCCTCAGTGCAGGCTGCATTAACACCACTGCTGAAGCAGCTGGCTCTGGCCACAGCCTTTGTGCACAAAGGACAATCATAGGCACAAAGGACAACCAACCCCTCAGAAATGAGACACATGAATGTTTATTTTGAACAAAAAGTTTAGTTACATCTCTGTGTTGCAAAGAGCCTCTTGAAGTCCACATTCGAGTGTGCCTCCTCACTACTAACACAAGTGCTGCATTTGAGTAGATCCAAAAGGTTTGGAAACCAGCTCTACACAGCTGACCTCCACTGGTGACTGATAAGCCAGCAGACTTCACATTCAGATCTCACACAGCGGGACAGAGTGCACCGCAAACCATCAAACATTTGATGAAATATACCAAAGGGGAAAGACCAGGGCTTATCAAGACATCATCCTATCCATTACACCTACCTCAGCAACTACCCTCATCCACTACCTGTCTAATACAGTCGTGTTTGGCAGAGCTATTACTTTCTCCTTGGCCTTCCTGAGAGCCACCATTAACATCTGCTTTGAGGTGAATTGAGCTGCCCAAGAACTATGCCACCAACTTTCTCAAGTTACCTCCTTCACAGTGGTTGTCCAGTTAAGGATAAAGGCACTGGCCAGTTAGGGCTTCACGAGGAAAAATCAGGTTTACGTTCTGGTCCTGAAAGACTAGGAGCTCCTTAACTTTCAGCACTTTTGGATGGGATTACACTTGCTTCATACAGAAATGAAAAACAGTAAAAAGGTCCAATTTCTCAATCCACTTTGAGGAACTCATTCAAATAAACCCTGAACACTCAGTGCATAAAACCCGACTATTTTGGAGATGGTAAGTAAACACACACTCCCTTACTCACATGTTTAAAAGATCCGTGGGGGGCTGCAGTTGCTCCTGTGTCTTCTAGATACTCATCCCAATTGAATTCCATTTCTTCCAGGCTGGAACCAGCATCTGGAAGGGAAGCCAAACACCTCCTACTTAGCAACCTGTTGTTTAAGTTTTAAGCTAGTACAAAATACAGCAAAACCACCTTCAATTCCAAATGACTGAGTACACAAGTGTGCAGTGGACTTCACTTACACACTCCAAACACACAGACAACAATATTTCTCTTTTCTTTGTATCTGAAGGGCACTAAAACGGATCTGGTGTGAAAAAATAACATGATTCTGAGGATTTTTGTTTAGAACAAATGATTCACAATTTGTGAGAGGAGAATGTAGACAGAAGAGTTCTGTGTTGGTATCAATAAATTTATGAGAATCAAAACTCTGGGCACACCAGACTGTCAGGGTTTTAATTTACAAACCATCCAGGAAACAGCAATACCAAGAGTAAGAACTTTGGAAAGAAAGGCTAAAAAAGACAAAAGACCCTTCTTTCTTTTTTAAGATTAGCATTTATTTAGATGTTATAGAACACCAAAAACACAGACAAAAATTCAGGGTAGTTCTAAAGAAAACAGTTTGAGACACAACTGAAATGAAGAACACTCAAACTAGTCACTTAAAAATCCCCAGCTCATTAAGGTGTAAAAGTGTCTTTAGACGAAGAAAAACTTATTTCTGGATGCACTTACAGCAAAAATATGCTAAAACCACTCCAGCCACAGCTCAAGTCTCAGGTTATCAGGGAAGGAATGGACTGTAGTGAGCCACACTACACATTATCCAGATTTCTTACTACTGCTGTCAAGCCTGTACCCCAGCCCTGGTCTCCCCTTCAGTTCCTGTCTCACTTCCACACTCCTCTGTTCCCATTTGCTCCAACATGCTCCACTCAGCTGAAAAGACACCACAGCCACACAGGCTGGATTTCACAGTCCCTGCTCAGCTCAGCACATAGCCACATGTATTCTCCTGCAGGCATAGCTGGGATGAGCAGAGAAGTTCCCACCTTGTATAAATGGCAACTTCACCACCAGCACACAAACTATAGCTTCAGGTTCCACAGCAAGAGGGACAGCAGTTACACAGAATCATTAGGGACTGGAAGGGACCTCGAAAGATCATCTAGTCCAATCCCCCTGCCACAGCAGGATCCCCTAGACCAAGCCACACAGGAACATATCCATATTGTTTTCTAGTTCTAAGCACCTGCAACACAGGCTTTAGCATGAAAGCACCTTTTCCACCATAAGTCACTATAGAATCACAGAATCAGTCAGGGCTGGAAGGAACCACAGGATCATCCAGATCCAACCTCAGTAGCAAGAAACCAAATACCTAGTTTATACTTGAAACAGAGAATCTCTGTGTATGGCAGCATGGAGAACCCTCAGCAGAGGTTGCAAGACACTGGCATTTCCTACACACCCAGCGTTTTCTAGGACAGGTGCTAACTGCTCTTTCAAGTAGCAGCAGCATAAGCAGCAAACAGTGTATATGCAAAACCCAACAGGAATGAAATACTACTGCATACCCTCATCAGCCCCAAGAGCATGCTGACGGCCTGCTGCATATGCTCCACGGCAGTTCTCACACTTCAGGGAGAGGCAAATATATGCCTAGAAGTCTGAGCTACAGTAAGTTATCTTAAAAAATCCACGAGTGTCAGATGTAAAGCAGGTTCATTTTGTCATCAAACTGTTGTGCTAGTCTCGAGTTATGATTTCCCAACTTCAGCAATGTATAGTCCATTAGCTTCTGTTCGCTGTTGACAGTATCTGTTCTAAAGGCAGCTTGCATCTCTCCCGAACCCACATTTGTTTAGCTCTTTCTGAGCAACCACAGTTGGTTATACTGGCCTTTCATAAGGCTCAGAGCTCAAGAAATTCAGAGGTTGAATAGCATTGTCACTTTTAGGGGATAAATTTTAACTTACTGAAGAAATAACCTGCAAAAGGACCGAAGGAAATAACTTTATTGAAATAAAATCAGCATTTTTCTGTGCACAACCAAAGTGGGAAGAAGCGAGCGCATCACTCTATAAGTGCCTGCTGGGTCTGAGGCACTCTTGTTCCAAGAGGGGCATAAAGCAACACGACTGCTCTGCTGCTTTACAGCAAAGCCTGAAAGCCAAGCAACTTGACCTGGGAACACTCCTCCAGCCTTGAGGCTTTCCAGTCATCTCTTCACCAAGCAGCTCCTCCAAGCCCAGTCTTCAATAATGCCTTATCATCAGATAACTTTTCTGAGGGGCAGTTAAGCTCCTTAAATGAGGCACAGGTCACTTAACACATTGAAACGGTCAATTAGTAACTTATGCTGCCACTTAATTGCTGCAAGGCAAGGAGCTCCAGAGCAGGCCAGTGCACTCGTGCTGCTCCAGTTACTCTTGCCCCTCTAACTGGGGTTAAAGGCACTTCCCCAACAGATCTGAGTTATGACAGCTCCTCCGTCACTCTCTCACTTATGTCTCTGTGTATTTTCATACATAAGAAAGAGCTGTTTCCTTCCAGATCTGCTCTCTGGTGAAAATCATAAATAAACCACAAAATCCTGTCCAACACCCATTGCATATTTAATATTCTTCGTCCTTTCTTTTTGGGAGTTTCACCAAGTCAGAGGAATTTTTTTGGAAAAAACCTTTTTAGAAGAGCACACAGAACTTTTGCTGCTCTGGTCACTCATCAGAGCTCAGCTCAGCTTTTGTTTACCAAGGTTTTACCACTAAATGAAACTGGGTGATCAGCCCCACACTTCCAGCTCTGAGCTGGGCAGCTCAGGTGCTTTCCTTCCTTTGAGAGGGCCCTGCTCAGTTATAGGGTTTATCAGCTTTGCTTCTCACACACACCGTTACAGGTTATTTGTGCAGCATTTACTGAATCAATGTGGGACGTGAAAAGCTCATTGAATAAAGCTCTAAGACAAACCACTGTATCAGAGTTCACTGAGAGAGCAGCAGATCAGCTCCTTAATTGTGGCCTGTGGTAGGACTACACAAACCATGCAACATTCCAGAAATCAATTATCTACCTTTCAGCATCTCAGGGCAGAACTGCTCCAAAAGCACAGCCAAGGGCCATCTCTCTGGTGAGGCTCGCACTAGCTGAAATCCTTGAGTCAGAATCCAGTTTGCCTGGTTTTCTTGTCAGAACAGCTGCAGCAGAGCAGGCACTGGTTCAATCGAACCTTTGATCCAGTCTGTCAGTAATTTTTGCAGGACTCTATTACACAGCACTGTCCTCGCAGGTTAGCAGATCCCATGATGATACCAGAGGAACAATTTAATGAAGCTGCATTCCTGAGGGGCCACATGTCCATACTGAGCACCCTGATTAGCACGAGTTCAAACTGCTCAATAAATCCTTAAATGTCTACACCAGAAAGTCTTCCTATTGTGAGAAAACTTGTGAATATGACAGATGAGACAAGCAAAGTTGTATTTATTTAGTTCAATCCTGATTAATCTAATGCTGTGCACACATATCTATGTTCTCTCCTACTGCCCCTATCCTTAGTTGCTACAACTCCCAAATTCGTTCAGGTTTCTACTACATGGCTGCATACTTCCACGTGTTAGGCTGACAGAGCCACACGTTAGGTCACAGCGGTGAAGCACAGCTTTGGCAAAGGCGAGGAAAGAAAACAGAATTCTCATCTCCGTGGCCCCACTATACAACATTTTTGTCAATCAAGCTTTCAAGCCAAAATCTGAGATGTGTTCTACTGAGGCTCTGCAAAGAAGGTCTATCTACTTTGCAGGTGAGAAAGTAATCTGTGAGAACAGTAGAACAAGTGCTGGTTTAATGCAGGGGGCTGGTGCTGTTTAACATCTTTGTGGGTGACATGGACAGTGGCACTGAGTGCCCCCTCCATCACACCGGAGGGAAGAGAGGCCATCCAGAGGGACTTCAACAGGCTAGAGAACTGGGCCCATGCAACCTGTGTGAGGTTCAACAAGTCCAAATGCAGGGTCCTGCACCTGAGTTGAGCCAATTCCATGCATAATTACAAGTTAGGTGCAGAGTGCATTGAGAGAAGCCCTGAAGAGAATGACTTGGGGGTGCTGATTGATGAGAAGCTCACCTGGAGGCAGCAGTCCCTAATGAAGCTCAGAAGGCCAACCATATCCTAGGATACATTAAGAGAAGTGTGGCCAGCAGAGCAAGACAGGTGACTCTCCCCCTTTACTCTGCTCTTTTGAGACCTCACCTGAAATACTGCATCCAGTTCTGGAGCCCCCAGCATAAGAAGGCCACAGAACTGTTGGACTGAGTTCCCAGGAGGCCACAAAGATGATCCAAGGGCTGGAGCACCTTTGCTATGAGGACAGGCTGAGGAGGCTAGGCTTGTACAGCCTAGGGAAGGGAAGACTCCAGGGGGACCATAGAGCTGCCTTCCAGTACCTGAAGCAAACTTATGGGAAGGCTGGAGAGGGACTTTTCACAAGGGGATCTAGTGACAGGACAAGGGGAAATGGTTTGAAACTGAAGGAGAGGAGGCTTAGACTAGATCTTAGCAGTAAGTTCTTCAGTGCAAAGGTGGAAAGACTCTGGAATTGATTGCCTGGAGAGGGTGCGGCTGCCCCCTTCCTGGAGGTGTCCAATGGCAGATTGGATGAGGCCTTGAGCAACCAAGTCTAGTTGAGAGGTGCCGCTGCCTGTGGCAGGGGGACTGGACTAGATGATCTCTGAAGGTCCCTTCCGACTCAAGCCACTCTATGATTCTGTGATCAGAAGTTCCCTAGGTAGAATTATCACTGCCCGATAGCCACAATATCTACCAGCATACTGTGAACACGAACCCTTTCTGATATTTACCACAGATTACGTCCTGCTGCTCTCTGACACATACAGGAATTGAAAGAACATTGGATTGTACCACCTGGACACAAGAAAAGTAGTGACATAGTAAGGAAGACACGAATATTATTAAGGACAATAATACTAAGCCCTTTAAAATAGCTGCAACAGGAACAATCTACACTAGACTGTTTTGATCCTTGGTTTTCAGTCAAAGTCTCACCACAAATAACAGTCACATTCAAGATCCATGAACGAGTTGAAGACTGTCACACCGGACATTAAGGTACATCACACTGAAATCTGCAAGACCTTTAATTAAGGCCAATGTAAAGGTTTCTCACACTGAAACTTACGATATATTTCAATCTGATTTTAGTGACAGTTAATTTTTTGCATCTATACCAGCTGCAAGGGCATGAATAAGTAAAACCGGTCCCCTTGTCAGCCAGAAGACAGCAGCCTCTGAGTTGGGACAGTTTACAGTGTGGCTTCTTCAGCATGTGCAGGGGCCAGTGTTTCTCTGCAGGGTCATGAACTCCAGAAAACAGGAGAAACAATGTGAACCTGAGGAGAGGCTGAGGAAGCTGGGCTTGTTTAATCTGGAGAAAGGAGACTCAGGTGGGACCTTCTCCCACTCTACAACTACCTGAAGGGAGGTTGTAGTCAGGTGGGGGTTGGGCTCTTCTCCCTGTTTTCTCTTAAATGACAGGACAAGAGGGTAGGGCCTGAAGCTGCTAAGGGAAGGTTAGGTTGGATATTAAGAAGCACTTCTCATGGAAAGGACGACCAGACATTGGAACGGACTGCCCAGGGCAGTGGTGGAGCCTCTATCCCTGGAGGTGTTTAAGGACAGAGCGGCTGTGGCTCTTAGTGCCCTGGTCTTGCCAATGAGATGATATTGGGTCCTAGGCTGGGCTGGATGAGCTCAGAGGCCTTTTCCAGCCTCAATCATTCTGTGATTCTGTGAATTTCAGCAGCTGAGAAAGACTGAAAAGAATTAAAATTATCCTTTCCGTTTGTAGTGCAGGAGGGCATCACAACCAACCGCCTCCACTACTGCCCTGGTTTCTTGCAGGAAGAGAGGCAGTAGAAACCACAAGACAAGAGGGGAATCTCCAAAGCATGCTACAAACCATCAAGTGGAAATCATGACACCAGTCAAAGAACATGCAGGGAATGCTCCAGCAGTGGCTGGGACTGGGCTAAAGCCGAGCACTTGAGGAAACAACGTTACAGAGCACAACAAAACCACTGTGCTTACTATCTATGTACATTACTAAAGTCACTATCAAACTATTCCTAGCTATTCCAAATGCACAGGGAGAGGATTGTGTGATCTCTGATACTTTCTGAGGAAGACAGATGGAAAACCACCAGTAAAGGTTTTGGTACTGAGAGATGTGCTGTTAACCTTTGCTGACCATGAATACATCACCTTCCTATTCTCAGATGCTCAAAGCCCCTTCTCATGCTATGTGGTACGGCAGAAGTTCGCAGTTTCCAGTAGTAGAGGAAACAGTATTTGCAAGTACCAGGAAACATTCTGCACGCTTGCTGCTTTTTCTTGCTTATCTGAAAATATAAAGCTGACAACAACTTAAATGATTGGCTGCAATTAATAATCAGAAAGGCTATTTCAGCACCATAAAGCAGATGATAGCATTCTGCTAAAAGCACTGCAGATTAAGTAGTGTTTAACACTTCTTCAGTAACACTGACAGCAATTAATTTCCATACAGTAAAGGTACAAAATCTGCCGATAGTGAATAGAGAAAAGTTGCTTGTTGGACAAGAACCACAGGGAAGGAATACCAGAATAAATTCCTAATTAGATTGTTTACAACTTAATTTACATTAACTATACTAACATATAGGTAGGGACCTCCTCAAGGAGCAGGAGCAAAACATAGCAGGAAAATGGTGGTCCCTAACTCTGTAAGAATGTACAGTCCCAGAGCTGTTTCAGAAGGCTGCTATTATCCCCAACCACCCAAGACCAACACTATTTCCAGCGTGCCACTTCAAGGTGAAAGAAAACCTGAGCTAATTTATCACAATGTACCACCCTGCAGCAGGTTAAGAGTTGGCACCTCAAGCCTATCGAAGCAGACGCACCAAGGCACACCAGAAAAACAGGACAGATTCCAAACAACTTCAGTTATCTGACTTTTTAAACCAGCAGCACAACCCTGTCAAAATATTAAGACAAGGACAGAACAAGATTTATTAACCACTCCAGGAGACAAATGCCTTAAAATAGTGGTGTTGAGGCTACTGAGCTTTCCATATTTCCATAAGCCCATCTCAATAGAACACTGCAGGTACCACCGCTGCATAAAGAGGAAGGACAAGGACATTGCTTCTTAAGAACACAATTACTAAGGTGATTCAGATATTGTTCTGATTTAAATCAGTGACACACCCTGCTTTTGAAATAGAGCAGTGACAAACACAAGCCTTGTAGCCAGAACATAATTCACATTCCTGGAGATCTGAGTTTCTCCCAGAACACAGCATCAGGCACAGGCTCTATGAAACACTCGCTGTGCCCATCTCTGTTCCCTCTTGCTTGCCAAGTTTTCTGGGAATCGTTAACCAGGGAGCTCAGTTGGACTATTACCTGCATCATACTGCTGTTCTCCATTCATCTCCACAGTAGCCCAGTGGTTATTTTGAGCAGCCAGAAGCAGGGGAATTTGAAGCTGTCACGGTCTGGTGGTCATGAGTTGCCTCCCACCTTCAATTCTACTGGCAGCCAGGACATTCAAAAAGTGATCCTGAAAAAACCTGAAAGGAACAATCAATAAGAAGATCTTTATTGGAACGTAACTACATTTAAGATACACAAACCCATGACTTCAGAAGTAAGCCAAAAGCCTTGAAGCAAACGAGGCCATCTCACTGCATTTATGCTTGTTTAGCTAATCTACACCCCTCGCCTACAGACCACACTTCCTAAATCAGTCAAACATAAAGTTGACTTTCACATCTCTTCAGCCCCTCAACAAATGTTTCCCACTCAGCAGCTCCTTCAATCCTTCTCAAAGCTAAAGAAGCAGGAAACGAACCAAGTTGTGGCTCAGGAACAAAACAAGAATCAAGCTATCCTGTCACCTGGGCCAATGAAAAAGTCTGGAGGCAGGAAAGCCATGTTGGTACTGGCGAAGAAAGAGCACAGTAAGACCCACAAGATGTCTGCACAGGAAATGGGTTTCTAACACTTTAACCATTTGCCTTCCACACACCTTCAGGCAATTTGCAGCTCTGGGTTCGAACCCCTATACAACAAGTTTAAATACAGGTACGCATTTGACGGTTACTACATTTTTAACAGTTCAGCTAAGGAGACCTCCTCTGTCTCTACAACTACCTGAAGGGAGGCTGTAGTCAGGTGGGTGTGGGGCTCTACTCCCAGGCAACTAGTAATAAGATGAGAGGGTAGGGCCTGAAGCTGCCAGGAGAGGGTTATGTTGGATGTTAGGAAGCCCTTCCTCATGGCAAGGGTGATCAGACACTGGAGTGGACTGCCCAGGGCAGCGGTGGAGTCCCCATCTGTGGAGGTGCTGAAGGACACGCTGGCTGTGGTGATGTGAGGTCATGGGCTGGGCTGGATGAGCTCAGAGAGCTTTTCCAGCCTCAGTATTTTTATGAATTCTGTGTTTGCTTTACTAGGACACGAAGACACCAGTGAAAACTGTTCTGCTACAACAAAGCACCTCACGAGTATCAAAATACTGTCTCATATAAGCAGGAAAAAAATGCTCTGTATACCAAGATACAATCACGATAACTTCATTAATTTACTTCTATAATCTATTTAATTAATTTTATGATATATTTTAGAATCTCATTTTATAAAATTTTACCCTAAAAGTTTGGGGGTTTATGGCAGTGTCCTGATCAGTTCGTGTCACTGTACAGTAGCTGGTATTACTTTAAGATACCCAGCACTGGTGCAATCACCTGGCATTCTGTGTACTTAGGAATCGCAGGTTCTGCCTTCACCAATGCCAATGGTTCAAGGTGCAGTGGTCCTGTACGTGAGCAGGGGACTGCTCCTAATGACGTGACATTGCAATTATGATGGTATGGTGTGACATAACTGCAGCCTCGATGCACCACAGTCCTTCCACTCACCAAGTTCCTTCAGCATCACCTCCACTGCCAAGGTACCCAGCTCCTCTCTACTACCTTAATACTCATCTCTGCCAACAAAAGCTCCAAATCATTTGGGAGAAGAGACAAGAAAACACTGCAGTCTGTTCTGTCAAACCCACCCTATGAATACCAAGGCAGCACAAACGTAGATGGCTGAACTGTTTAATGTCTTACTGTTACCTGACACCAGAAACTACTGCTCTGCAGAACATCCAAGAATGGCACATGTTAAAAATAGCCCCAAATAGCAACAACCCTGAAACTGGCTGTTCTTCACACCTTCTTCTGCTCTACACCCATGTGCACACAGTGTCTTATTGTTGTGCAAGCCGAAGGCAGACCTGCACCGATGTGGATCAGGGGAAAGGAATTATTTTTTTAACCTACAGGGTTAACAAAACAAAGAACCCAAAGAACCCTACTAGGTTAACATTATTTTTAAAAAAGAAGCAGAAATACATTCCTAAACTTTGTGATGAAGAGCTATTTCAAACCTATTCATATAGGCAATTAAATAATTATTTCATTATTAGTTGAGAACAGATGGATACAAAGCAAGCCCACTAGTTCATTGCATTGGCAACGCGTTGAAAGGGTTTTACCCTTACGACACTCTCCCCTAAAGCAATGTTGTACAGAAAGGAAAAGCCTTGGTTACAATCTTTTTAATTAATATTACACTTTGATGGACAACTTCTACATAAATCAATGAGACAGGGCATGGAAGGGCCCTCAAAGCAGTATTATTGGCTTAAAAATTCTGGTACCAAAAAGAGACCATCACGTACCCTCTGTATCCTTGGTGAATGCCCAGGAAGCACGGGTTTGGTTTTGTTCTTTTTAAGCAAGACACAGAAATAATGCAGAGGAAGAACGATCAGATGTTAAAAGCACAGGCTATACTTCTCACCTAAGCACATTTTCACAGAATCACAGGTTGGCCCAGGTTGGAAGGTACCTCTAAAATGCCATCTTAGTCCAACCACCCTGCAGTAAGCAGGGACAGCCTCAACTAGATCTGGTTGCCCAGAGCCTTGTCCAGCCTCCCCTTGAAGATCTCTAGGGACGGGGCCTCAACTTCCTCCCTTGGAAACCTATTTCAATGTTCAACTCCTCTCCTGCAAAGAACTTCCTCCTAATAACCCTAACCCTAACCTATTAGTTTGCCCTTCTCTGATGTGAAACTATTGCCTCTCATCCTGTCATTCTAGGCCTTCATAAACAGTCCTTCTGCAGCCTTCTTGTAGCCCCCTTCAGACACTGAAAGGTCACTCTCGGGTCCCTCTGGAGCCTTCTCTTCTCCAGGCTGAACAATTCCAGCTCCCTCAGCCTGTCCTTGTAGCAGAGAGGCTCCCTGCCACTTTCATGGTCCACTCTGGACCTGCTCCATCAGGTCCATGTCCTTCCTTGAGGGTTCCAGAGCTGGATGAAGGATTCCAGGTGAGGTCTCACTAGAGCAGAGGCAGAATCACTTGAGTAACTGTTGTTTATAACAAGGAAGCCCTACAAGTTGGAAGTCTTGCATTTTGTTTTCTTATGCCTGTAAAGACTACCTGACAACCCTTAACAGTGTTGGAAGAGGGTCCCTTTTCTTTTTAAGGTTCAGTAAACCAACTGATTTTTTAAAATAGCTTTTCCTACCAGAGCATGGACAAACCCGTCAGAGATGCAAGCTGCCTTGCAGACGGAAACCCAAAAGCCTTGCTTCAAAATGAGTACGATGAGATCTTTTCTTGCACAATACTGCCCCTCAAGGGCCAACTGTGATTTCTATTTTGAAGGTCTAATGGGACTTGGCACACCGTAGCCACAGATTATGAAGCTACTATCCAACCCTTCTTCCTGTGACAGAGTTCTCTTCTTCCATCCCACCTCAACCACAAGCAGATCTCAAGCAGTTTTTGCAGGTGCACTGTCATTCAAGTCAGTGACTTGTGACCTATCACTGGTCTGAAACACCCAAATGAAACATTTTGTTTTGAAAATATGTCTGTTTGCTAAAAATTGAAGTGTTTTGAAGAAGTTTTGATACAGGGAAGTTTAGAGAGTGACAGCTCCTACCCAGTTCCTCAGACTGAACAGAGAACTCAGGTCCCGTGATCCCAGGCATGAGGACTGGGCAGATGCCAGTGGCTGGGATGAAAAGGGCAGAGCCACTGTCCCTGCTGATAGCAGCATCTTTAGTCTCCCACAGTGCCCATGCAAAACAAGTTAATCAAGGTATTTTTAAACTGTTTAGACACAGAGAACCTGGAAAGAAAAAGCTAAGAAAGGAGGGAAAAGCCAACTCTGATGGGTTGCACTGCAGGCTGCAGATGTCCCAAGTGTCTCTGAAGCATCCAGGCTTGCTGGTTCTCACTATCAAACCAAAACTGAGTGACACTTGGACTGAAATTAAGATGCCAAAAGCATTTGACACAGTCTCCCACAGCATCCTTGCAGCCAAACTGAAGCAGTGTAGTCTGGACAATAGGGTAGTGAGGTGGATTGTGAACTGGCTGCAGGACAGAAGCCACAGAGCAGTGGTCAATGGCACAGAATCTAGTTGGAGGCCTGGATCTAGTGGAGTTCCCCAAGGGTCAGTACTATTCAATCTATTCATTAATGACTTGGATGAGGGGTTAGAGAGCACTGTCAACAAGTTTGCTGATGACATAAAGCTGGGAGGAGTGGCAGACACCTCAGCAGGCTGTGCTGCCATTCAGTGGGAGAGGTGGGCAGGGAGAAATTTGATGAACTATAACGAGGGCAAGTGTAGAGTCTTGCATTGAGCAAAAACAACCCCAGGTACCACTACAGTTTGGGGATTGATCTTTTGGAGAGCAAAGCATAGGATAAAGGCACCTGGGGGTCCTGGTGGACAGCAGGATGACCATGAGTCCAGAATGTGCACTTGTGGCCAAGAAGGGCAACAGCATCCTGGGGTGGATCAGAAAGGGGGTGGGTTAGCAGATCAAGAGAGGTTCTTCTCCTCCTCTACTCTGCCCTGGTGAGACCACATCTGGAATATTATGTCCAGCTGTGGGCCCCTCAGTTCAAGAAAGACACAGAACTGCTGGAGGGAGTCCAGCACAGAGCCACAAAGATGATGGAGTGGAACATCTCCCTTCTACAGAAAGGCCAAGGGAGCTGGGTCTCTTTAGCTTGGAGAAAAGGAGACTGAGGGGTGAACCTGTTAATGCTTATAAATATGTGAAGAGTGGGTGTCAGGAGGATGGAGCCAGGCTCTTCTCAGTGTCATCTAGGGATAGGACAAGGGGCAATGGGTGTGAGCTGGAACATAAGAGGTTCCACATAAATATCAGAAGGAACTTGCTCACAGTGAGGGTGATGGAGCACTGGAACAGGCTGGCCAGGGGGGTTGTGGAGTCTCCTTCTCTGGAGATGTTTAAAACACATCTGGAATGTTCTTGTGCAACTTGTTCTAGGTGATCCTGCTCTGGCAGTGGGATTGGACTAGATGATCTTTCAAGATCCCTTCCAGTCTCTAATGTTCTGTGACTGAGCCTGAAGTTTTGGCATGGATTTTTAGGGAAGTGCAGTGAGACGCTCTAAAACTGCCTGGTTGAAGTCTCCTGTAGACAACACACAAATAAAAGAGCAGACTGGAATAGAGTTACAGAATTAGCTGCCAGCAGTGCTCAGGGGCATAGGAAGTTCTCCTATACAATCAAAACCACAGCCAACTTCCAAAACATTCATTACATGTGAGAATCAACACTTTTAAGAGTTGCAAGAGGTATCATTAAGAGCTCTAGCATAGCTTAATGCCACAAAATTCTACCGTGTAGAAGACATTGATATGGTTTTATTCATTATAGCTTCAGGAATGTGTTGGGAAAGGAACTCAGCTGCTAGTTTCCACCATACTGCTGCTTAACCTACTCCTGTCTAGTTTAAAATGACTGCTCAGCACATTTGTACAAGATCTCCAGTTAAGCCCCAGTTCAGCTCTGTCTCTATGAGAAAGCTACTAAGAAATTAAGTAGAGGTACCAACTTCTTTAGGTCTCTGCTGGTAGGTAAGGTAACACAGTTACACATTCCCAGTCTGCCCTTTCTGAGGGCTGTCCTGTAGACAGTCAGCCTAAGCTTCCGTCTACCCTTCACAAAGTAATGCTAGAAGCTGATATCGCTGCCAATCTGCACAATGCTTGGCACACGGTGAAGAACTAACTGACAACATACTTTATCATTTATCAAAATATTCCTGTGTAATGGCCTAGCGTGAGTCTATCAGCTGCCACAGCGCCGAGCCAAAACCAAAGCAGTGCTGTGAAAAATGCCAAGCAAAGCATGTTGTCCACTGTCTTCTAGTAGCTTAGCCCTGGCAAAGCACTCTCGGAATTTAAGTGCAATTCAGATGATTTCAGTTTATGGGATCCAGCTCTCAATTAACTAAACTGGATGAAGTAAAACAAACCACCTTTTTTGTAACATGAAAATATTTAAGGCACCCTCACCCTCAAAAAAATCCCAAAGCAACCCTAAATCAAACACCAAAGAGCCTGCTCATTTAAAAGATGCCCAATAGTGGCAGCTCCTATTGAAGCTGATTGAGATTCATCCAAGTCAAGTTGGGTAGCTGCTGAGGGCTTCCTAAGCAGCTCTGGTGTTTTACACACATAGAACTGAGTGCAGTTGTAATCAGCACTCACCATGGCTGATGCGCTCGGTCTGGCACAGCAGAGATTATCTTCTGCAAAACCTTCAAGGGAGGGGTGCACAAGTGCTGCTGGAACAGGGCTGATCTAGAAATACTGTGGACACTTCAGCCTCACTTCTGCATTTAAAACCTCCTCTCAGCATATGAAATATTCAGATGTTAGCAACTGGATGCAGCATTAAAAACAGTTACAGTTGATTGAAGCCAGATGGCTCACTTGAATATGAAAAGAAACCAAATGTAAGTTGGATGTTGAATTAAAGGGAATCAGCTGGTACCTGAGGCTGAACACTACTGTAAAACAAAGGTGCATGAGACAATGGGAACGCCCCTATGGACTGAGGAAGAAGCTACAGAAAGGACCAAGTTTCAACCTTTTCAAGAAAAGGCATCCAGTAAAACCCTTTGTCAGCCATATGGAGCTTCACTGTGCACAGGCAGGCAAACACCTGTTGCAGGGAAGAATGCTAGGAGGCCTGCCTGGCTGAGCAAGGAGCTCCTGGACATGCTGGCACACAAAAAGAAACTCCACAGGAGTGGAAGGGAGGACAGCTAGAATGGGGGGTATATAAGGAAGCTGCCCAAACAGCTAGGCCTTTGACGTGGTACCCCAAAACATCCTTATCTCTAAGTTGGAGAATTACAGTCAATGGGTGGACTACTCAGTGGATAAAGAACTGGCTGGATGGTCGCATCCAGAGAGTGATGTCAATGGCTCGATATCCGCATGGAGGCAGGTGATGAGTGGTGTCCCAGAGGAATCTGTGCTGGGGAGCAGTGTTGTTCACTATATTCATAAATGACATTGACAGAGGCACTGAGTGCACCCTCAGCACGTTTGCAGATGAGATGAAGCTGGGAGGTGCAGTTGATATGCATGAGGGACAGGACGCCATCCAGAAGGACCTGGATAGACTGGAGAGGTGGGTGCAGATGAACTTGATGAAGTTCAACAAGGTCAAGTGCAGAATCCTGCACCTGGGCTGGGGTAACCACCATTATCAGTACGGGCTGGGAGAGGATCGACTGGAGAGCAGTCATGTGGAAAGGGACTTGGGGGCGCTGGCAGATGAAAAACTAGACATAAGCCACCAGTGTGCAATCGCAGCGCAGAAGGCCAATCACATTCTGGGCTGCATCAAAAGAACTGCGGCCAGCAGATCAAAAGAGGTGATTCTGCCCCTCTACTCTGCCCTGGTGAGACCTCACCTGGAGTATTGTGTCCAGTTCTCGAGTTCCCAGCACAAGAAGAACGTAGACATATTGGAGCGTATCTGGAGGAGCCCCACTAAAATGATCAAGGGAATGGAACATCTCTCATATGAGGCCAGGCTGAGAGAGTTACGGCTGTTCAGCCTGGAGAAAAGAAGGCTCTGGGGGGACCTTCTTTTGACCTTCCAGTACCTGAGTGGGGCCTACATGAAGGCAATAGAAGGTCTTTCTAAGAGAAGGACAAGGAGCAATGGGTTCAAGCTGGGAAGGGATAGATTTAGGCTGGATATCAGAAAAAGTTCTTCAATGTGAAGATGGCTGATTGCTGGAATTGGCTGCCTGGGGAGGTGGTGGGGGCCTCATCCCTGGAGTCTTAATGTCAGGCTTGATGAGGCACAATCCTGCTCTCCACTCCTCTACTCGAGGAATGTCCAGCCTAACCCTCTTCTAGTGCAGCTGGAGGCTGTTCCCTCTTGTTCCATCACTAACGACCTGTGAGAAGAGACCAGCACCCACCTTTCTACAATGTCCCTTCAGGTAGTTGTAGGGAGTGATGAGGTCTCCCCTCAGTCTCCTGTCAGACAGGATATTCACACTATATTCTCGTAAAGCAAAGTATCATACTTATCTACCTCTACACCCTACCCACTGCTGCCACTGTCCCAATTAAAGCCCCTGGC
The DNA here is from genome assembly GCA_028565055.1 of Phoeniculus purpureus. Lineage (NCBI taxonomy): Eukaryota > Metazoa > Chordata > Aves > Bucerotiformes > Phoeniculidae > Phoeniculus > Phoeniculus purpureus. The sequence continues at coordinate 58,302 of JAOXOE010000745.1, read as the reverse complement.
AGAAATCCTACCTCTCCAAGAATGTGTCTTCAGAGTCCCATTCTTCATTTAAGATCCTAGTTCTCCGAGCTTTGTAGAGTAAAAACAGTGTGAAAACCTTCATTGTAATTGTCTTCTCTTCTTCAGTCCCTAGCAGTTGGAAGCCTAAGTGACAATGAAGGTATTTTCTAACTTACCCTTGCATAAACAAAGCAAGCACTTGACAAACATACTCCTTCCTGATCTCTGACTCTCCTCAAACTAAAGACAAAGTGGAAGACTGCTCACAATCTCCAATTTCAGCCATTTTTCAAGCCATTTTAATTGCTGTTCTTTGATGCAACTGAAAGGTATTTTTGCTCTTCTGCAGACAAGAAACCTCCTGCCACAGAGGCACTGGCTGCTGTTAGTGCCCTCCAAATTCTTCTAAGACAGCCCTGCAAGGGCCAGAAGAGAGAAAACAGGCAGGCAAAATAAAGTTTCATGTGTCTATAACAAAGTAATCAAAACACTACTGATTTCATTAAAGTCCCAGCTGCCAAAAGAATTTTCCTGGCCAACACGAAGAACAGAAACCTTTCGCCGACCTGCAGCTCTTTAAAACATTGTTTTTCACGTGTACGTACGGATGGGGGTCTGGTCTGTGAACAAGAGCTTATCTCTTGCTTCTGTAAGGATGTGTTAAAAATAAGCAGATCACTGAATCATCCTGTATTGTAGGTACGGTCACCAACAGTTTCTTTGGGCCATCACGATGGCATATTGGATGTCCCAAAACAAAAGCAACGCTTTCCTACAGAATTACTATATTTCTATATTTAAAATTGGGGGCAGTTATGTTTCCACACTTTTTGTTACCAAATCTAGTCTGGGTTTACCACCTTTTACTATGACCCATAGTACTATACAGTCTCTTACAGTTGAGTGATACAGTTTTGTTCTGTACCAGGCCACAGATGCACCATCCTGGTGATTAACCCTTCTGCAGAAGTTCCAGCTTCACCTTATGCAGTTATAGAATCACAGGGTTGGAAGGGACTTCCTAAAAGTCAGCCAGTCCAAACCCCGGCAACAACAAGCAGGGCCATCTCTAACCAGACCAGAGCCCTGGCCAACCTGACCTTGAATGGCTCAAGGGATAGGGCTTCCACCACCTCTCTAGGCAGCCTGTTCCAGGGATCCAACACCCCCAGATTCAAGAAATTTTTCCTAATGTCTAACCTAAATCTCCCCTTTTCTGGCTTCAAACCATAACCCCTCATCCTATTGCTCCCTGCCCTTGTGAACAATCTTCTCCAGCCACCTTTCAGGTGTTGGAAGGTTGCTATATAGTCCCCCTGGAGTCTTGTCCTCCTCAGGCTGAAGAAACCCTACTCTCTCAGCCTATGTTCTATCCAAGAATCGCAGCAGTATCCAACAACCAACTATCTTCCATGAGCAGTTATTTCACCAAAAGTGGTCAAAACGCCTTCAGTCTGAACCCCTCTCATCGCTACCAAGTCTCCACTCTCAACAACTTACAGTTTGGTTTGGAAGGGATGTATAGATCATCTTCTTTGGGCTTTCTCCTTGTTAGGAGAAAGCTAGTGTTGGTCTTAACACTCAACTGCCCTGTGCACAAAGAGCTTTTCTAGAGACATGGCACAGGATTCTGGCAATCCCTTTCATCTTTTTGCCTGTCAGGAGTGTGCTTGAGTGTTCTTATCTGAACAGCTTCTGTATGGCCTCTGAAAACAAAACCCATTGAACATAAAGATTATTTATGTATAAAAAATGCAAATGGGAACTACTATCACCAGAGTTTGATTAATTATTACAACTGACTATTTCTGTGCCACAGCTGCCCTGCAATCTCTGCTCACAGACCAGTACTAACAGTTTCATCCTTGCATTTCCCAGCTATTCCCTCAAATCTGTTTTTGCAAAAGAGAACTCCAAGCTGTTCAACCTTCCCATTGCAGCAGTAACCCCGAGACTCTTCCAAGAGACCTGCATTGAAAGAACACACCTTATACTCTTAATAGTTCCAAAGAAATTACCAGAAAATGTAACAGGGGCAAAGGACCTGATGTGGAGAGTCCAGAAGCGCAATACAGTACACGGTGTCTCTTTCATTTAGGTTAAGCCAATTTACTCCAGTTTTCCAAACCCAATCCCTGCCTGAAGTCCAGCTGCTTCCAGGATTTGACTTGCCATCTGGATATGCCTGGCTATATGCGTAACACACCTAAAACTGGAAAGCCTGGGTAATAAATAATGAAACTCAGGTCCAGCTCAACAAATTAAAGGATTGATCTTTACAACCTGTGCTGAGCTACTCAGCTGGTAAAGCAGTTTCTAAGGGACTACACAGGAAATCCAGGTGAGAATGTACAAGTCCCAGCTCTGTTCCCAGCTAATTCAGGCACCACTGGACAGCTGGAACATTCACTTATATAGAGGAACAACATACCATAGGGTGTCCCAGAAAGGTCCTTTGTATCTGTAACTGGTTGCAAATAGAACCTATTAAGAATTGCTTAGTTTGATTCTGTAGCAATTAAGACCGTAGGGTTTCTTCCCAAGTAATTAATGATTTGGTTTGTGTTTTAAATGCAAAATCTCCAGCATGAGTGTGCTTTCTTCATCTACTTTGTACTGCATACAGACTTCAAGAATAGTGGGGAATAAAGAAATAGGACAGAAAATACTGCTGTTTTCACAGCATCACAGAAAGGTGAGAGTTGGAAGCAACCTCAAAGATCACAGAATTCCAACACCCCTGCATGGGCAAGGGCACGTCCCACTAGATCAGGTTGCTCAGAGCCCCATCCAACCTGGCCTAGAACGCTTCCAGGGATGGAGCTCGCACAACTTCTCTGAGCAACCTGTTCCAGCATCTCACTACCCTCACACTACACAGCTTCTTCCTAATCTCCAGCCTCCGAATCTCCTCTTTCAGTTTAAAACCATTACCCCTTGTCCTCTCACTGCCTGCCCTTGTAAAAAGTCCCTCTCCAGCTCATCATAGCCTAACATTACAAGTTGGATAAAGAGACAAAAGAAGGATGTGAAGTTCCTTCTGCTGTCAAGTTCCAGACAGTAGCTTGGCAACTTTTTACCCTCTGGCATCATGAATGAGTAGGTATTCTGTCAGTAACATGCAGTATAACTAATGGTGAAATAAAATACAGTGCTCAAATAGAAAGAAAATTACTCCTACCTCTACTTCTGAACGAGCACATTTACGTATAGAGTCCCTAAGGGCATAATGATGTGATACTGACAGCTGCCCAACAGACAGCAACACACAATAGGTAAACGGCCAGCAGCGGTGTAAGGGCAGGTTAAGGAATCCTTTGAACTGAATTTGAGCAGCCCTTAAGTAAAACGTACATCACCACAACCAGCACTACAAAATATCTGGTTCCTCAGCTTCCCCAGATTAACTACATTATGTAGACAGGTACAGTATCCTGGTGTTTACTTCTTAAGGGAAATGACTTTTTGTCAGTCACCACTGGTCTTGAAATAAAAACAGCACAGAACTGACTTGGAGGCTGCTCAAGAGGCAACTCTGAGCCAACGTGAGGATTTGAGATCTGCAGTACAGAGCCATAGGGAGCAACTGTGGGACACTACAGGTGGCAAAGCAGACTGCCTAAGCATTTAAGTAGTATTAGCTCCAAAAGAGAAAAGAAAAATCACACCTTTTCCATGGTCTCAAAGAAGAGCATTTCCACTGCTAAGTGGTAGGAGACAAAGCACCAATGGCTGAATGTAAATGAGAATACAGGACTCAGCTATCCACTGTATGAAAGAGTGGGTTAAACCTAACAATACAGTCACTGCACATACAGTTTTAAGAAATTAACAAATTAACCTGGGAGTGCCTGAAAAGCAAAAATTACTGGAAAAATCTGCAGACATGTAACTGTTAGGACACAGATTTAGAAACTAGTCTCAATGCACAAAGAATGTCAGTCTTTCAGATGAATTATGAAGGTCAATGCAGTCCTGGTAAGAGTACAATAAATCGCTCCGTAACACTGCTATGAGGCTCAGTGGCACCCAATGATAGGGCAAGGGGCAATGAGTGTAAGCTGGAACGTAGAAGGTTCCACATAAATACAAGAAGGAACTTCTTCACAGTGAGGGTGATGGAGCACTGGAACAGGCTGCTCAAGGGGTTGCAGAGTCTCCTTCTCTGGACAAGTTTAAGGCCCACTAGGATGTGTTCCTGTGCAACTTGATTTACGTGATCCTGCTGTGGCAGGGAGATTAGACTGGATGATCTTTCGAGGTCCCTTCCAACCCCTAACATTCTGTGATTCTATGATTCAATTTATTCAAACAAGTCCTCTCTGGAGGCTCCTATTCCATACACGTTATAGGAAAGTCTGAATAAAACCTGAGCATGACAGCCAGCACTCAAGTCGTGTAAAGTGACAACACCCTGTGCTATCTTCCAAATCCTTTTTTGAGCTGCAGCAGAGAACCACCAGTAGATGTCACCACTGCAGACAACACAACAATTAAAGAAGGTACAGAGTGGGGAAGGAAGGTACTTTGCAAATGTAATCTTTTAAAACCCATAAATGACATGCAATATGACTTTTTAACCTGTAAAACCATACTCCTACTTGTTTCCTTCGGCACGTCACTGAAATAGTACACAACACGAAAAAAGGTAAGATACTACACTCAGAAGAGCTCCTAAACCAAAAGCTACACACAGAAAGGGCAACTCTCCCTTGAATCCCAGCACAACCACAGGAAAAACTTAGACCCTGTCAGTCCGTGAGGGCTTACACCACTTCCAAACATTCCAGATCCACAGTAATATCAACGACATTTATTCCTGACATGGTCACTCTACACCCACCAATAGAGGAGCTCAAAGGTCAGGATCTACACCTATTTATCAACACATCGACATCTAGTCACAGATCCCATTTACCTGCAGACCAAGCAGGCAATCCAATCCATCCCCAACTCAACTGGTGCTCTTCGGCACATGTCACACATCAAATTACTGCCACTGCTTAGATTTATCTTTAAAAATAGACTTGCTGGTCTAACCTTAGGCTCCTATTTTGAAAATACAAACGATGATATCACTGCGCAACGGGAAGTAGCTTCTCATTCACGCTCCTTTACAAACATCAAGTGTCAGGCTTTCTTCCCTTAACAAACAACTAACCTTTGTTAGTCAATGGCAGGCTACAGTGAAAATTAAGTTGGATGATACCTGCTTTCAAAGGTCATAGCTTTGGTACCATATAGTTTGAATTTAAATAATTGAAATTTAAATAATTTCAACTAAAAACAAACCCCAGTGAAGAAACTCTATTTGTTTTTACGCATGCTAATGAGAGTCTATCTATATAGACAGATGCAACCACAAATCAATCTGCTGTCCAATGACAGAAAACCTATTTTAACAAGCAGTTGCACTAGAAGAAGCTCCCATGAAAGAAACTAAAACCTGCAGAAGCAAATAAGGCAGTTTTAGCAAAAGCACTCATTGTAACATAACAAGCTGGACCAAAATAGACTTGGAAGCCCTCCTTTTCCTTAGAAGGAAATTAACTTACTCCTGGGGGTAGTCTGCACAGGTCACAGAATGGAGAAATAGAGCAGGAAAAGCCTGTGGCTGTAAAAGTTGTCTTTGGCAAGTGAGTTCAAGTATGACTGGCCTAGCAAAGACCAGATCTGTGCTGCTTACAATCAAGAAATAAGTCTTAGTTTGAACTGAATTCAAATGCTGGAGCTAACACATTTGGGAAGTGATAAATGGAGGGAGGATTTTTAAAAGTGATGACAATGCCCAACGATCATTCAACACCCTCTACAAAGCCGCCTCATCAAGACTATCCACCGTGCTCAGGCCTTGCTAATGAGCAGTTTTTCATTTCATATGAAAAGACTCTCACTCTGGAGAGTAAATCTGCTCTAAGCCAGCATGGGGACAAGGAGCAGTATGGATACCACCACCTTCCTCCTCCTCTGTGCAGCTCCTGCGACTGACCTACTTCACCAAGTCCAATGCTGGTACAAGTACATATACATCACCAGCAGCAAAGATTGAACAGCAGCGGGTTTCGTGCCTTCTGTAAGGACATATTCTCTTCTTCCCCCAGTAGCCCAGCTTAAGCATCAGTTTGAAGCATGATACCCACACGCCATCCATTTGCTCAAGTCTCCAAATATGGATTTAAGAACTTCTAATTCCATTTTTATTAAATATATTTGCCTTCTATCTCAGTTTTTTGAGTACAAATTGCCACCTCAAGTCAGATATCCTAGATGAGACAAAACTCCATTTCCTACAGTGCACATTTAAAGATCCCATAAGAAAAGGGTGCTGAAGGCAGGTTGTTCTGTGTCCTGACTTCAAACAACTGCTCCAAAAACACCTTCTAGTTTGAGTTTGGTGATCAGATCTTTACTTTGATCCCCAACCTGTTTTGTAGGTTTTCTGTGCACTCCTGAACAACTGCAGTGCTGTTACCAGGAGATACAACCAGACCTGAGCTGCTCCGTGTCTTCCAAAGAGAGCATGGCTAATAAAATGTCACAGTCCCTGCAGAAGCAGGAAGCCTTGAGTATCATCACCTCAAACTAATCTAACCTAAGTGACCTTAAAATGGACTCAACAAGACTCACTAGCCCAGCACAAGATCTGTCACTCCCAGATGGGAAATGATCAAACTGCGGACAGAGTTCTATCATTATTCTGCAAGAGCAGGAAAGTCTATGTTGGAATCCAGATGAGAAGCAGCTCATCAGCCTGATGCATGCCTGCACAAGGTGCTAAAGTGCTGTATCTGTCAGATACTACTGGGGCTTCAGACTGAAACAGCAAAAATCACTGTATTTTCCCCAACGGTGACAAATACAAACCTACTCAAGCGCTGACAGCAAAGCCAGTGATACTGAGTAACTAGACAGAAATATCTGAATTATTTAGTAGACAGTGCAAAAGCACCAAACAAGCCAAGCCAAGGAAAAGAACAAGGGAAAAAAACCCCAACAGCTGTTGGTTCTCTGTTGAAGAGAAGAAACAGCTGACTGCAGGATTAACACAGGTGCCATCGCAGAGAGGAGGGTGTGACTGCACGGCCACAGACAGTAACAAGCAGCACTGCTGCTTTTCAAGAGCCTACCTCTACGCTGATGAAGCTGCAGCATGAGACAACATCCAGAGAGATCTTTTTTCTTTAAAGCAGTATTTCAAACACTACCCAGAAGAGCAAAGTACTCCTTTGTCCAGTATCAGCAATCTGGACATTCATAAATCCATAGGCTCTGATGGGATGCACCCGCCAGCGCTGAGGATGCTGACAGAAGTCATCACTCCATCATCTTTGGTAAGTCATGGGGAACAGAAGAGGTGCCTGAGGACTGGAGAAAAGCAAATGTTGCTCCAGTCTTCAAAAGGGGCAAGAAGACCTGAGTAACTATAGACCAGTCCACCTCACCTCCACCCCTGGAAAAGTTGTGGAACAACTTGCCCTAGGTACTGTCTCTAGGCACATCAAGGACAAGAGGGTCCTTAAAGGCAGTCAGCATGGCTTCACCAAAGGGAAGTCACGCTTCACCAATGTGATAGCCTTCTATGAGGGCATAACCAGGAGGATAGATGATGGTAGGGCAGTGGATGTGGTTTACCTTGATTTCAGTAAAACATTCAACATCATCTCCCACAGCATCCTCACAGCTAAACAGAGGAAGTGTGGTCTGGATGGTCAGGGTCCTGGTGGACAGCAGGAAGATGATAAGCCAGCAACGTCCAGGTAAATGACATTGGCTGCTCGCCCCTCATCCATTAAGGTTGTGACCTGTTCATGGAAGGCCACCAGGTTGGTCAGGCAGGATTTGCCCTTGGTGAAGCCATGCTGAGTGATCACTTTCTGTGATCAGGGAAGAAGAGGAGAGGAAAATGCACATTTCAACCTCTCCTTTTAATAATCCTGCAGAGAAAATCCTGACCAACTGATTATGGCTAACACTTCTTCAAAGGGAGCATTTCTTTTGTATTTAACTTACGAAACTCTGTCTCCTGCAAACAGCAATTTATTTATAGCAGTGGTATTTGCTAAGTAAGTGATTGGGGAAGGCAGTAAATGAGCATCATAGCATATATATGGAAAACAATGATACAGCAGTTATCAAAAAGCTATAGAAGATTTAAATATTCAAATAAGGCAATCTGCATAACCACACCTGAATCTTAATTTCCCTGATTTTATTGCATAGCTTTGTGCTGTACATGATCTGTGTGAGCTATTTCTTCTCCACAGAAAAACAACACCTTGCATTCTAGCAAGTGTCTACTGAGCCACAGTCATATTGATGTTAATTCTTGGAGTGAAGGTAAAGGAGTACAGGTTATTTTTCCAAACTTTAAGTGGTCAAGGCAAGAAGGCAAAGGTGAAGATGCTGATGAGCCACAGTAAGGTTATGGTGACAGTGACCTGCATTGAGGCTCCTCGCTTGCCAAGCCAAAGGAAGATTCTCACTTGTAGCTCTATAAAAGGGAAACTATCAAAATAAGACAGAGATGAAAACTGCACTGTGGAGGTCAGAGAGATCAGATACCAGAGCAAACCAGCTTTGTAGTGCTGCAAGGATTCCCAACGGACAAAGAGGACCAACTTGTGGCAGGCACCACAAAGAATGGGCCTGTAGTAAACAGGTCAAAGAGCTGCCTTCACCAGCTGGAAGGCTAAATTAACACTGGGGAGCCTGCACAGGAGATAGCTCTAGAGCTAGTATTACTAAGAAAGCACTTAATTTTAAAAAAAACCAACCAGTGTTCTTGCAGCCTTGCAGAGCAGGGCACTGCTGACGGCCACAACCTACAAAACCATACATCTGTACTTCCTACGCTGCAAATTCCATGAATTCAGGAGCTTTTCTTGTTCAAACCTTCCTCTCTCCCCGGACCACAGAATTCTACACATGACCACCCGCATGAGCTCATTTTAGTACTAGTTTTTCACCATTGCTGATTGTGGAGATTGACTTTGCTTTGGAAACAGCACCGAGTGCTGCTTGCATGCAGTAGTGGGAACACCAGAATGTTCCTCAGAGAATAAGAAAAAGGTGGTTTTCAGCACCACTCAACCCCCTGATCACAGAAACACTGCTATCATACATACCTAAAGAAATATCATGCCTGGCTGAAAAGCTTAAATTTTAAAAGAAAACCCTTGACAAGGAAAGAGCATCCCTGGGGTCTTCCCCTTGATACTCATAAAACTGAGGAGAGGGGGAAGCAGAGAAGGAAAAGGGAAAACTGGAGTGGTCCATAAAAGCAGTTGCTGCAAAAGTGTTGGAAGAACAGAGGCAGAAAAGGTGAAGAATAAGCACCTAGAAAAATTTTATCTTGCAAACATTAACTAGCTGGTCCAGAGATTTCCATGAAGGAGGTGGGGACCGGGTAAATCGAACGCGTTAAGTGACAATTGGGTAATTTATTTTACTGCTCTGCTGTAGCAAATCTCTTCTACATTTAAAACTCCTGCCTCACAAGGCCCATTTACCACCAACTCAAGGTGACAGAGAGCACTTCCTGGGTCTGAATAATATAGAGAAAAAAAGTAAAAATGAATAAAATAGTTGCCTATACAAATCTCATCCTGGCAAACTCTTCACAAAAGCAAAAAGCAAACAAGGACTACCTGAAAGGGTGCTGCAGAGAAGCAGGTGCTGGTCTAGTCTCACAAGTGACTGGTGACAGAACAACAGCGAAGGGCATCAAGCTGCACCAGGGGAAGTTTAGGTTGGGTATCAGGAAAAGATTTTCCACTTAAAGGGCCATCGGGCCTTGGAACAGGGTGCCCGGGGAGGAGGTTGAGTTGCCAAGCCTGGATGTGTTCAAAAGCCAGAGCTATGTGGTGCAGGGGAACAGGGTTTAGTGGTGGGTCTGACAGTGGACTCAACAGAGCAGGGTGTATGGCTGGACTTGATCTGAAAGGTCTTTCCCAACCTAAAAGACTATGATTCACTCTCTTCCCCACACAACAGCCACCCTAGGCCAATACACCCAGTTTCTTCCACAACTAGAATCTCTTCTTTGCTTTATTGAACAAACCCATTGCACTGTACCTCTGTGCCATGAGAAAAGGCTCCAATACCCAAAAAAGGTTATTCATTTCCTGCACCCGTGAACTTTACAGCATTCATTACTACAACAAACACTAAATATTTTTCACAGCTTCCTAAACTGTCAGCTCTAAATAATTTTTACTGTTTAACTTTCCACATTCAGTCTCCATCACAGGCCAGTACAAAACCTCACACATGCTGTAACCAAGATTACTGCACTATGTAAATAACAACTGAATCGGATTTTCACTGCCATTAATTACCAGTGGGTTCATTAGTATATTAGTGACTGTGATAAAATTCAGTTACTGAGAGAAAAACAACAATCTACCAACTGTTCCTGGCCCAAACTGGTTGCACTATGCATTATGGCTTTATGCTGGCTTAGGGAGAACCACGACGCACTCAGCACAGCTCTTGAAAAAGGCAGTCTCTGAAGAAGAGAAACGGTGCAAAAAGCAGGAGAGCGAGCCTCTCTCAGAAATCTGGCATGAGGGAGAAAGCTGGAATGTAAAGTTTTCAGAGCTCTTCTTTTACCTCCCAATAAATTTTATTTCAGTCCAGTACTCATTCTCAGATGAAGGCAAAACAGAGTCAAGATTTTCATTGCGTGAAGGGATGTGAAAGCACAGAGCTGACTCACACTTGCAGTTCAAACTACCCCAACACAAACCGTGACACTCATGAAATTATTTTGCTCACTGCCACACCTGGAGGCCACAAAGAAACAGTGGACATCACGGGACCCTGAATCAGCACCATAGAAAATCTTTCACCTGCCCCACGCTTCCACAAATTAGTGAGCAACAATGAAGACAGCAAAAATCAAAGCACTAATAATGTCCAAGTAAGCTCATGCCTCAACATGTGCTTTGATTTTACAGAAAGAGGAGGAACCTGGAAGAAAAGGTAAAACTTCCCTTGAGAATGAGAGCTCCTCAGGGTTCTTTTGTTCCTCAACATGGAACAAGAAAACACCTCGAAAAGATGTTTGCTTCTAGGCTACACTCCTTACCTGCTTTTAAAAGTCTAGTGAGCGTCCTTAACAACTTGGCCATAGTCACCTGCATAACTAAACTAGAGTAAGGCTGCACTGCTCCCAAAACAGCAGCTGCACACCCACTCATTCATTCCTATTCCACACTAAACTTTACACTGAAGCAAATCCACCCAGTAAAACTCAAGACTCTATGTTTAGGCTAAAGGTCCTTCTATTTGTAAGAAATTACTACTACTACTATTACTTAATCTTCTCCATCAGGTACAGCAGTGAATTCTGACAGCAAAGATGAACAAGATTTTACAAATTCACTTACTTATAAACCTGTTAGTGTCACACCATCCTGGCCATAGAATCATTAGGCATTGGAAGGGACCTGGAAAGATCATCTAGTCCAATCCCCCAGCCACAGCAGGATCCAAGTTGCATAGGAACATCCAGACGCATTTTAAACGTCTCCAGACAAAGAGACTCCACAACTCCCCTGGGCAGCCCATTCCAATGCTCCGTCACCCTCACTCTGAAGAAGTTCCTTCTGATATTTATATGCAACCTCCTATGATCCAGCTTAGACTCATTGCCCCTCCTCCTATCACCAGATGACATTAAGAAGTGCCTGGCCACATCCTCCTGACACCCACCCTTCACATATAAGCATTAATGGGTCTCCTCTTCTTCCTCAGTCTCCTCCAAGCTAAAGAGACACCGCTCCCTCAGCCTTTCCTCATAAGGGAGGTGTTCCACTTCCTTCATCATCTTCGTGGCTCTACACTGGACACCCCCCAGGAGCTCCTTCTTGAACTGAGGGGCCCAGACACAACACTCCAGATGTGGTCTCACTAGTGCAGAGTAGAGGGGGAGAAGAACCTCTCTCGATCTGCTAACCATCCTCCTTCTGATCCACCCCAGGATGCTGCTGGCCCTCTTCACCACAAGAGCACATTGCTGGCTGATAGTCATCCTGCTGTCCACTAGGACCCCCAGGTACCTTTCTCCTATTCTACTCTCCAACAGGTCAGTCCCCAACTTATACTGGTACCCGGGGTGGTTCTTGCCCAGATGCAAAACTCTGCACTTACCCTTGTTATATTTCACTAAATTTCTCTCAGCCCAGCTCTCCAGCCTGTCCAGGTCCTGCTGAATGGCAGCACAGTCTGCTGGGGTGTCAGCAACACCACCCAGCTTTGTATCACCAGCAAACTTGCTGACAGTGCACCCTAATCCCTCATCCAAGTCATCTATGACTAGATTGAATAGGACTGGTCCCAGTACTGACCCTTAGGGCACTCCACTAGATACAGGCCTCCAACTAGACTCTGTCCCATTGACATGATCAGTTCATGATCCACCTCACTACCTGATAATCTAGACCACACTGCCTCAATTTGGCTGCGAGGATGCTGTGGGAGACTGTGTCAAACGCCTCACTGAAGTCAAGATAGACCACATCTACTGCTGTGCCATCATCTAGCCACCTGCTTATGCCCTCATGAAAGGCTATCAGGTTGGTCAAGCATGGCTTCACCAAGGGGACTGTCCCTAATGAGCCTCCTGTCCTTGATGTGCCTGGAGACAGCCTCTACAACAAATTGTTCCATTACCTTTCCAGGTGGCCCCTCCTGAAGTCCAGGGTTGTAATTCTGCTAAGTATTATGTTCCTACCACATGAGACCCTGAACTCCACCATCTCATGGTCACGGTTATCACAGCCTGCACTGATTTTGGGACCTGCTGGGGACAGCAACACCCATAGGTATGGTTCAGGACAATAGAGCAAAGGGCCCATTCTGATCATGTAATGAGAAATATTTAAACACAGGTCAACAACACAGACCTTGGAGTAACAAAACATTTACTTTCTTAATTTACAAGAGCTCCCCAAAATTCCTTAAACAGAGTTTCAAGTGGTGGCCACTGAACATGCCAGCAGCCTGGCACAGCATTCTGCAGCTCCCACACATCGTAATGTTGCTCTGCAACACAGTAAGACCAAGGAGGTGATCCACATCTCAAGTACTGGGTGGAGTTTTGAGAGGTATAGAAGGACACTGAGATGCTTGAGAGGGGGCAGAAGGGCAACTGGGCTGGTTAGAGGTCTGCTGAATAGCTCTGATGAGGAGAGTCTGATGGAGCTGGGGATGGAAGAGGCTGAGGGGCTGTTGTAGATGAGGCTCTCTACAACTACCTGAAGGCTGGAGTGACATGGGTGTTGGCCTCTTCTCCCTAGTGACTAGTGACAGGACAAGAGGAAATGGGGTCAGGTTGTGCCAGGGGAGGTTCAGCTGGGATCTTAGGAAAAACTTCCCAGAAAGAGTGGGGAGGCCTTGGAACAGGCTGCCCAGGGAAGGGGTAGAGACATCATCCCTGGAGGGGTTCAACAAACAGGCAGCCAGTGTGTTTCACAAGATGGGTTAGTGGTTGGTGGTTGTAGGGTGCGTGGTTGGTCTTGATGATCATGAAGGTCTTTTCCAACCTTGATGATTCTATGATTTCAAGAGAAGCCCCAGGCTGACAGCACACACTCAGATGAAGACTTCACCCATCAATGCAATCTGAATTAAGAGCTACACAGCTACTTTCAGTGTATATAAAACTGACAGACAGCTTGAATCACATTTTCAGGTTAACTGCATTTCAGCAGTAACCAATTTCTCTGAGCACCAGTCACTAGTAATGCTAAGGGAGCCTCAAATCCCTTTTTCCCATTAGCTCTGGGCAGCAATGCTTCCCACCCCCTCCAGAGCATCTGCTGATCACGTAGTCACCACCATCAAGCTGCCATCTCCCCCTTCCTCATTTCACCCACTAGCTCTACACATGCACACAATAGGCTGTGAACTGAAGATAACATCAGTGCTCTTACAGGGAGCTTCAGGAGATTGACACACCACAATCTTCAACATAAAAAACTATTTGCAACCAGCAAAGTCAGTCTTGTTAAACATGTGATATCGATATTTGACAAGGTCTACACATTCAATCACTATATGGTCATACACAAAGTTGGACTGTTTTGGTTAAATTATATTTCAGTTATTACAAGGATAAAATGCCACTGTGAACTTTCAAATCTAAGAACTTGTAGAACTGAGACACAGCAACTTATGGAAGGAATCTGCACAAAGCTGCTTCTGATGAGAGAACAATTACACCCAGGTGATTTGAAATGAGCACAGTGAGCAGGGGTTTGCATTATCAGCTAAATGCTATCGTTATGCCATTTGATTTACTTATTAGATAAGCTGTCCTTCATACACTAAAAAGTAAAAATATAAAAAACCCCTTTCAATTAGGAAAAGATCCCCAGGAAATAGAAGTCCTCATAGAGCAACAAGAAACTCAAACAATTGGTACTGCTGCTTCCCTGATGACTGCAGTACTGACAAGCACTTTGAGCAGTTATTTCTATCAGCATTCACTAGTGCCTGATTAACTGGTCCTGGCCAGTTTCCTATTCAGTGCTGAACACAAGATGATCTTATCTCTGCTGGTATTTAAAGCACATGCAACTGTACCGAATATTCAAGCACATTATATACATTAGTTAGTGTAAATAGTACGGCTTGCACATCACTACACACTCTCTTTCCCTATGATGGTGTGAGGAAGGAACGCCCCTATTCACTCCTTTGGGTGACCAGATGATACCAGGTTCTCAGTGAAGCTGCACCAGCTCATCCGTTATCAGTTAATGGAAGGCCAGACATACAGTGTACTTCATCGGTTTAGTCTGGCAAGTAAGCTGACAGGCAGACTAGCAGCTAATAAAATAAGCATCTATAATTACACTAACACTGAACTTGTATATGTTAGAGAAGACTAAAACTACTTTACTCATAGCAGCTGTGTTTACACTATAGCACAGTCTGGTACCTCTGAAACTCCAGAGAACTTGTATCTGACAGTAACTATGCTGGTTCCAAGGGAAAAAAAAACCCAACACTTGAGAAACATACTTCAGCTTCTTGTGTTGAATGAAAATCTTGACGTCAGCTACTTTTAAAGGTACCACAACTTCACTTACCATGGCACAGGAATACAAGCTGAACCCAAAATATATTGAAATATATTGAAAAGAGCTGTTTCAGTCTCACAGTAGAGTCGCATGAAAATTCATTTGTGCTCATCAGATCAAGCTTTTCACTTCTGTCCCAGAAAGGTACACAAATACATTTTAATCAATGTAAGAACCAGTTCACTGTTTAGACTCCGAGCTGCATCCATCAGTTGCTGTCAAGAGCAGAGTGTCTGTCCTTTACAGTTTTCATCAGATGAAGAAAACAATGTCCATTGTCAAGATAGCTCAATGTCACTTTTTACCGATCTAGGATCAGTGGATCAATCTCTCCTCTTAGCACTCACTGAACACAATGGGAAATAAGACTTGATCTAGAACTATCAAAAGCTTCAGACATCTGCTCTGCATGATGATGTCAGCTGGACCAGCTCCATGGAGCTGATTACTCAGAAAGGAAAAACCTACTCACTTTTACCTGAAAACCACAGCACACACCATGATCAAGATGCCTGATCCATTGCAACAGGATCACCAGAGCAGTAGGTCCCCAGCCAGATAATGTCATCAGTCTTTAAGCATCACTTGCAAGCCTTCTGCTCTGGCAAAGTGTGGTAAATCACTGCCCTGGCACAGGCACAACCACCACTGCTGAATTGGTGAAGCCACAGAGCTGCCTCCCAGCTCAAAAAGCACCAGTTGTTCAATCTGAGATGGTTCTTCAGCCTGGCTTACACTTACTGTTCAGGACACAAAGTAATTTTGTGGGGTTAACTCAGTTCTTCTTGGGCAACCACTCTTACTTTGAGGCCTACTCCATTTGCCTTTGGCTAGCAATGTAAGCTCTGGTTTGGACTAGCAAACACAATTTCTCTAGACCCTAGAGTAACAGTTGTAGAACAGACCTAAAGAGCAGTAAATTGGGAGGTCTCCTAGTGCCCAGCACATCAAGAGTATGGCTGCCTGCTAGCTGCAGCCAAGCTCCAGAGATCAGAGCATGACCATTTTTGTGTCCATCTTTCCTGCAGTGTGCTCCTTTCCTAGCGCTATTCTCCTCTAAAAGCAAAGCAATGAAACCCACACGCTCTGTCAGTCCAGTTTGCCTTGGCTTTCTTCTTACTCAGGAGAAAAGACAGAATCACCACAAATTAGAACGGTCTCAGAGAAAGTGCTGCATCTAAACAGACAGATAGGGATGCAAATTTTCCTCCTAAGTGGGACACAACACTGAGGAAAAGGAAGAAACCAGGAATTAACTGCCAGCTTTTTTCTCCAGCTGGTTGGTTCCAGGTAGTTCCATTGCCAGCAGATATGCAGGTGGGGCTGATTCAAAAAACTTTCCCAAAAGCCACTTCAGTCCTAGGAGGCAGCTGGGGATTAAAGATATTAAAAGTCAAATGTTGCTCAGGACTTTAACTGAAAACTCAGAGACATTCTTCAGTTGCCTGACCTCTCTGCTCCAGAGTCACTTCCATTACTGTAACCACGAGCACAAACCAAACGGAACAAGCGGAAGCCGTGGCACATGTTTAAGGTCATCGGTGCCGTAGCAGGCTGCATATGACCAGCTTCATTTAGCTGATCCACAAAGCAGAGTGGGATGAAGAGCAGTTAGGTGGTTACATCCTACACTGCCACTACTCTGCAGACATAACATCTTCTCACTCATTTAATACAAATTACTAAAACTGTAATGAGCTCTGGTTTTAGTTGCCACTGAACAAAGGCAGACTAGCTCAGCAATACCACAGGACCCCGGGCACGCTCTCCATCCAAGTAAACCACACACTGGCTGCCTGACTCTACTCTCAGTGCGCTGTCACATAACGCAAAACCCCAAGTTCAAGTTTTTCATACCTGGGGCACCTACACTCAGTTAAGACAGAGAAGATCACATCATAAACATATAATACCAAAAACTCAGAACTACCCAAACAGCACGTAAATGGCACTGTCTTTTAGGAATGTCCTACTGATCTTAAGTAGAAGCCTACCAAAAAAATAAGCCTCAGTTCTGTTACAGTGGTGTTTAGCTATCACTATGGCACAGCTTGTGGTACTTTGCTATCACGAGACTGTGGGCAGAGGACATGCAAAATTAGTTTCCACAATTTATAGCAGTACTGACGCTAAAGACAGTAAATGCAATAGGAATAAAGTAGGAGTTAAATTAAATGCCATAATGGCTTACTAATTTACAAACTAACTGAATTAATCTCCTATCAGTACTTAAAGAAAACTACTGAAATCAAATGCTCTTAGGCAGTTGTTAAGAGGATGTGAGAAATCAGATGTACTCTTTGCTGCCGCTTCACTGTTTTAAGAAATATTGCATTCCAGGCTCCCACCCCAGATCTTGTTTTAAACCATAAATCTGAAATAATTTTCTACTTTAACAGCATGTACTTTTCCTTCTCTGATGCACTTAGCATGACCTAAGTTAGAATAAGATTTAGTACGGAAGTGTTGTCTGCAGACAGTAAAACAGTACCTGGCAGCTTTGTGAGCCCCCCATTTGAGCTGACTTGACACCACATACTGGCACACAGTGTAAGGAATCCAAACTCCAGGTGCAAGTGGAGTCTTCCCATCGCTAGACACTCAGACTATTATAGTAAAGTGCTGAACAACTGTTATCAGATGTCTCCAGAGAGGCCAGGTGCCTCCCACTGGTCTACATTGTACTTCACTACAACCAACCTCTTCCAACACAAACAGAAGAGTTGAGCTCAGGTGTGCAAGGTCATGTGGGACTTTGCATCCACCCCTGAAGTGATGCTGCTGCTTAGCACTACTGTGACTTGCAGTACCAAATGTTTACTAAAAAAGGGCCTTCTTGCAAAGAGACAATAATGCTCATTTTTTATTTTTAGAAGGGAAAGCTACAAGATTAAAATGAATTTTAAAAGCAGCTCCATCTCCACTGCAGACCCCCCTGATTAAAGCCAATCCATACAGGCAGCTTCTGCTACAGAGTGAATGAGTCCTCCAACAGAAGCCCAGCAGCATGACACCACGATGATGTAATGTCACACAGGAAATAAGAATTTACTAAAAAATTGGAGATCTCCACTTGGCCAAAACAATCACATGCTTAAAGCATGTGGGACGTGTCAGCACTTCTTGGAAATCTCACTGCATTCACCGTACCACGCTTTCCTTTTTCAAAGTTTCTACCCTTTTTCTACAGGACCTCCTGTGAACACTTACTCCCACAGCAAGTTCTGACTGCCACCTCAGTTACTCCAATGTATTAAGTGATAAACCTTAAAATATTTATTAAATTACTAAAACACCTTTATCAACAGTTTTCCTTTAGGTATCAGATTAATCAAGGCCTAATATCTAGCTTTTCAGCTGCTCAGTAAGCTTTCACCTTCATAGATAGACTATACATACTAAAAAAATATGTATACAATAATAACAGCTGAGAAACAGATTATTTAAGAGGGGAACCAGCCACCCCGCCAGAACAGTAAATCTCATTGTTAAGGGCAAACTGTAATCAAGCACGGGGAATACAGGAATTCTGCACAGCACACAAGTTTCCACACACTAAGAATCAGTCACGGTCAAGTAGCTGAAAAGGCCACCTGACCCATTTATGTTGGGAAAGCTCGATGGCTCACAAGATTTGAAGACATTAAAGCTCACCCAGGAACTGGTCCACAGTTTGATCAGCATAAGCATCTTGGTGTAACACTTAACACAGGTTAAGAATACCTGCCGCTGCTGCAGCTGAACTGCACTGCAAGCACACGTGAGCCAAGATAAGGTGTAAGAGGCAACCTGTTACCAAACCAGTTCTGACAAAGAAATCACCGGACGTGAAGAAACTACAGGCAGCCAGCATGACAGCAGCTCTTGTTGGAAGGTCCAAACCCACTGATGTGAGGTCTGTCAAACAGCCTAATAAGAAGTAAAGCAGGTAGCATGAGACAGTGACAACTGGTTCTTGCAGTGCTCCTTGTATTCTTCCTATTGGCCAGAAACCAAGCCTGGCTGGTGTGAAGCATCAGGCCTCCTTCCCACTTTAACTAAAGAGGCAAACTGTCAGCTGCCATCATGTACATGTAACAGTGACTGAAAAGCTGCAATGTCCAAACCCACTAATTTTTCTTGATGCTTTTCCTCTTTTTTTGGTTTGTCCTCTCAAAGGGACTTCAAGCAACAAAGAGCAGGCAGGTAACAAAACATGATCCTTACCTTTCGTGCATTACGTGTGTGTTAAACCCTGGTGCCTCATTCCAGATCTTCTCACTCACTTCTTACTGTTATTTCTAGGCCATAAGACTCCTCAGCACAACCCTGACAAGTGGGGATATAGCCAGGGCTCTTCTGGTCACTAGGACCACCCCTTCCTCTGATCAAAATTAAAACAATCTTTCTTCTAGGCATCGTATTCAGTGTAACACTCTTCTTCTTTTGCCTGAAAGCATACTGACAGCATGAACGAGCAAACATGAACTCTCCAATTCTCCTTATGTCACACTCTGTAATATTTAAGGGGTTCTTCTATCACAGAGATACTATTTCTACTCCAACACAATATTGTGTCTCAGTTTTTAAAACCTGCCTCACCCACAAAACCCCAGAAGGCATGTTAAACCTCTTATCTGCTGCAACTCTGCACTAGCATTACTGCAAACTTGGTTATTTTCATGACAGGACAAATGGTTTCAGCCCTTTTTTATGTATATATGAAGTCTGGAAAAGCTTTGTCATTTTGCAAGGGAGAGGATGGCAAAAGGCAAACCACTGAAGGCTTGGTTTTTCAACATTCAATTTTATCTACTAGCAAGTGCCTACACTGATGGCAAGGCTTTTAGCCTAAGCTTGCTCTGCTTTTTAACTAAGGGTTAAGAAATAGATCATGAAAAATTATCAGAGAATGCCAACTATTACTGCAGATTCCTATAGAGGACTGACAAAACTACCTTTTTAGGGTTAAAACTCTTGACAAAACTGCAGTATCCTGATAAAATCAGTTAAAGAACAGCCACACATGAAGCCTTAGTGACTGATGTAAGGGAATAACAACACATAGAAATTAAAATTCAAGTTAAAATAACCCTGCTAAAACTTACTGGGTTACAGTTAATTGGTTAGTGAAGGAAACAGGCTAAGCCATAAGGATGGACTCTGTATTTGCAGCTAGGCAATGCCTTTGCAGTTACAGTCTTTAAAAAAAAGACACACCAAAACAACCAGATTTCCAAATCCCAGGCCACCCTTCCTCAAGTTTTTCAGGTGGATAAGCCAAATCTGGACTCACTTTCTATTAAGTAACTTCCACTGGCTTCTCTGAAGCAAACTTCAGACAAGAGATAAAGAAATACCATGTGTGGGGACCCTGCAAAGCTTGAGGCTAGAGTAAGAAACAGCTCAGTCTGTTGGCAGAGAAAATATTTTATGAACAAGTCAATTAGAGGAGCCATCTCAAATGTAGATCTGCAGCCTGCAAACACAAACTGTACCCACCTTGTTCCAGAACAACCCTGATGATTAAGAAAACAAAACAACTGCTGAAAGCAAGTGCTAGCAAAAGTATTATTGCCACTGCAATGCTGGGGATATAATTAGGTTTCAGACTTAACAACCCACTGTTAGAAGTGGGAAGAAACAAACACCCACAAAACGTAAGGCAGGAATGCTGGTGCCTTATCTTTTCTTGATTTAATTAAAATAGTTAACCCCTACAAAGGTGGCAAGGTAAGTAGAGGAATCGAGAGTCACATGTGAGCAGGTTCGACTGCCTTGTATTTAGTGTGTTCTGCAGGTCAGTCTGCACACTTCAACTGCCGAGTCCTGTCACCTTCTGTATGAGGACAATCAGAAACATCTCGAATACATTTGTATGATGCAGTAGTACACTATGACAACATCCCAAGCTATTAGGACACACCACAAAGATTTAAAACATCCACTATTACACGAGACCTGCTAAAATTCAGGGAAAGTTTGTTCTGTACTTTATGTTTAGAAGTCTCTGCCTTCCCCTTGCTGTGGTTCTCCGGCAATGCCCAAATTTCTCCCCAAGATATTAAATGAAGTATGTGAAAGTCACTCTTGCAGTCTTAAAGACCCAAATATTTGCACTGCAGTTACATTACCAAGTCAAACCGCCCCAAAAGCAGATGTAGCCACCATAAAAGCCTTCTCTCTCACCCCATCTCCAGTCCCTGGCAACAGCTAATTACCAAATCATGAAGTTCCTTGAAGGACTACAACCACTTAAGGTCTTTTAAGAACTACCATGAAACTTTCAATGCAAGACATATGTTAGGGAAATACCAGTTTCTAACTAGCCTTCTCTGTCCGACACGAGACACAGCAAACATATCCTCAGGGAAGGATCTGAGCCACACACCTCATGAAAAAAACACTACTAACATGTTTAAGTTCCTCCATTTGTATTTCCTACCAGAGCAGGAGAAACAAACACACTGGTCTTAGTGGAAACAGTGACTTTTCTGGAAGGACTGGACCTTTTGTTATTGATTTAAAATGCAAATGTTCTGGTTGTAACCTGATTTCAGGAACCTGCTCATCTGACCTGTGTGATTACACACTTTCCCAGCTGAACATTCAACTGCTTTTAGCTTCTATTTGAGCATTTATTAATTATTAGCTTTATCAAAGGAACTAAAGTGACAGCAGGAGCTCTTTTTACAAAAGCAGACAAACGGGACATCAGGTATAGTGGTTACAAGATTAATACAGGGAAAAAATGCTTTTGACTAATAAAACCCATCATTAAACTTGCATTTTATTTTTTCCAAACTAAATTCATTTGATATAGCAGCAATTGTTCTATAAACTCGCACACAATTTTTGAGCAGAGAACAAGAGATGCACATCCCCTACTACAAGAAACCACCACTCTACAATCATCACATGTATTTCCTTCAGAGATGTTTTTTTGCACAAAATAGTTCTAATATTTTACCAAGCTATGAGTCTGTATTATTAAATAAATCAAGGAAACTGTAATACTTAATTCCAAAGTGCTGGGAAAGAGATGTGGCTTTCAACAGCATGAAAAGCATGAGAAGAGCACTCAAAAGATATCTTGGAACCTTCCAACTGTGAAGTTCATGTTTGAGCTTGATCTTTACACCCATCCTCATTTTTTTTTTTGCCAGCTCCCTCCCACCTTTCCTTACCTACAGCTTCTTTCCCTCCATCAAATCAAGTATCATCCATGTTTGTGAAATCCAACTAGCTGCAGCTCCTGCAGGAATGAGGTCCAAAAGATGAACAGCCCATCAACTTCATTATAAGCCTAGTGGTATTCACTTTCAATGCAAAGCTGTGGCGAGGAGGTCCCTGAATTTTAGCTGTGGCGAGGAGGTCCCTGAATTTTAGCTGTGGCAAGTGTGAGTACGCACAACTACACCCCACTAGATGGAATCTGAGTAGTTCTATCATAAAAGCCAGTCCTAACAAACACTTCTACCTCCAGCCAGGGAAGGTTGTGCTACCAAGAAGACAGATGCTCCAGCCCAACTCCTGCCATCAGCACAAGACTAAGCAACTGCTTAGCAGAAGAGTTGCAGCAGAGTAAATGTGTACTTACAACACAGCATCAACGTTTTTGACAAAACTCAAGAGGTTGTTGTAAATTCCCAAATTAACATGGACTTTAGTCCATATATCACATCAAATACTTTGGGCACCAACACTGGTCACTTCACTGGGAGTTGGGTTCTACATGTTTTGCAAATCAGGGTCCAAACTACTAAACTTTGGGAACAGAAGAGAACAAGCTGCCCCTATGCTGCCTTTGGTTTCACCTACTGACTGAAGTACCCATCCTCTGACTGACAGGACTAGAGCCATGGTCATGAGAAAAAAAAATGCAGAAGCAGCGAGTAACTTTCTGCCTTTTCCTTTTTCCGCGTCAAGAAAGATCAGCAAGCTGTACAGGAAAACTCTCCACTGAGCTGCCTATAACTACAGCGATTTATGAAATCACACTGCCAGTTACACCAACAGACGTCACCATCCTTGCGTCCTCTCAAAAAGTGTTTCCCCTAGGAAACTAAATCAATAATCTTAAGCAACAGCAACTGCACACACGAGGCAGGCTGCTTTGAATATAACATGAAAAAGCACCACTCATGTTGGTTTTAGGGTTATGTGTTTTAATTACAGCCTTCTTTTTACTTTGTAATTTAATTTTCTTTCATCTTTAGAAGGTTAACTTTATTCATAAGAGGTTGAGCATGGCAGAATTCAGCCCTTGGAAAGTCCTGAAGTCTCCCACTGCTTTCCAACATTTCATTCATGCACTGTTTTAAAAGTGTTCCAGCTCAGATTACAATATAGGTTTTAATGGAAATAAATGCAAATCTAAAGGATGGACGTTATCATAAGAAAAAACCCCCAATCTTCTTGTATTTGAAGGGATCCCAGAAATGTCCTGAGCTCCACCACAAGGGCTTGTTAAAACTCTGCTCATGCAGTAGGTATTTACAGGACACAATTATTTACAGTCTGTTTGAAAGTACAGATTCGGGTACCATAACACATTGCGTGTGCTACCTGTAAGATCTCACAAAGACAAGCTGGCCTGAATACACTGCCACTATACCACTAACAGACTCTGCTTGATGCCCTGACACTTCATTTCTCCTGTGTGAAAATCCTTTCCCTGCTTTCGTTACTTACAGCGCAGAACTTGGCCACTATGTCAGCTCCACTACCAGCATGTCTTAATGTAATGTCCAAGCAACAATACGAAGAGGCTAAAAGCACAGAAATAAGGCTCCTTCTCACCTCACAGGCTGGATTACTTAATACAATCCGTGTGTCAAAGCAGCACCTGAGCCTTTCCTGTCAAGTGTGTAAGTTCATGGGCTGAGAACACACTTCAGAGCAACAAGGCTTTAAATGGGGCATTTTAAATGCAGAAAACAGATGTACACACTAGGCTGGTTATAAAGATGGTACCGGTCCTAGTGAACTGATTAATTCTGAGAGACTTCAGGCCTCAACATAAACATTCTTCAAAAGTCCTTGCATTTGATCTTGAAACACCTTCAACCAACCGTGGCCTTCGGACCTTCTGACAGAGAGCCGGACGGCCACTATTTTCACTGTAGCTCCTGAACTGTTTGTGCATTAACCAGTGAAATGCTGTTTGAACTCGCCAGAGCTTCATCTGATCCCCTGTTAAGACTGCCACTCCTTGCACATACAAATTGTGAGGGCAAAGCACAGCTTTCCCTGTATCCTTCTTCTCTCCTAAATGGAATTACAGTGCTAAGAGCTGTGCTAAATCACAGGATTCTCTCTCTCCAGGCAACACCACAAAAATACGGCTTTGCCTTTTGTTACTGTTCATTAACTGACATGCCTCCTTCCCATTCCTCCCTTTAAAATTACTAAAAGCTTTAAAGGAAAACAACAACAAAAAAAGAACAACAGCTTTCAACAGTATAAATTTCACATCTTATTAAGAGGTGTAAAGGCCTAATAGTGACAGCACAGTGGTTTGGAAGAGCTCAGAGTAAGTGACGATGTTCCTACTACCTCAACATCAGGAGCAGTCGAATTACAAGAAAATCTGTTCTCATTTTAAGACTCTTTTTTTGCACTTCTGATCACATGGAGAGAAAAACTAGACTTGAGCCTAAGGGCTCAAAAGACAGACTACAACTGAAAAAGATTCCTCTATTTTTAGAGCAGCTCAAACCTGACAACACTTAAACGACTACAATGCCATAAGGAAAGTTTTCAGAATTTATGCTTTCATTTCACTGACTTATTTTTGCAGCCCCATCCCTAAAAAGTTCAGTGCATATTTTTTCAGGCATCACTCTGCTCGCACATGCAACCTTATTCCTGTTAACATATAAATACAAACAGGAGATAATGCTATTTTATCAAAATTTTAATTCAACTACTGATTCAAATGTTGAAGTGATCAGAATTTTAATTTTACAGCAGGGCAGAATAAAAATAGTGTCTCAGAAAAATCCAAGGATCCTCTCATCCTGAAAATACGAGCTTAGAGTATTCTTTTACCATTTTCTTCTCCAGGGCCAATAATCCACACCTAACTGTAGGACCATGGAAGTTCTCAAAAGCCAAATCCACTAGAAATACCTATACAATTGCTTCTGCTATGGGAAAGAAAACCATTTCCCTAGCTGTGTTTAAGCAACAGTCCTGCTGACAGCTCAGCTTTGTTTTGATTTCCTCAGTATAGACAGGGAGTTGCTAGCAAAATGTTAAGCAGAAAGTGAAACGCTGGATGCACATTCTATCACTTCACACTTAAGTGCCGCCCTCAGCTGCAAGCAGGAATTGCACAGACAAGCACTGCCATGATCATGAGTAACGAGAACGTAAAAAAGTGAATTATCAGATCTCTATGCAAAGCAAGCACATAAACTGAGTGAAGAACCGGTCTAGAGAAAACACTCTAAAAGCTTTCCAAAGCTGAGGGCACCACCTCTGCAATATCTTGAGCACTGGTTCAGAGCTCTTTGGCATACGATGTATTTTTTCAGCATACGATGTATTTTTTCAGCATTAATGCTGCCACAGGGATGCAATCTAGTATTATCCAATTTAACTTCTTTAATTCCCTCCCCTGCACAATCCCTGTGCGAACGGCCAAAGCCCCACACTGCCAGAAGCTGTGGCCACACAAACCAAAGGGCAGTACTTAGGCACTTCTGTGTGCACCCAAGAGCATGGCATCCCGTGTCGCTCTGCCAGGAAATTTCACGTATAGAAATACTGAAATTAAATACTAACTGAAAGATTAAAAAGGAAAATCCAGGTCCACATTGCTCAGCTTTCCAATGATGAGAAGCTCTGAGCACCATGAAATTTGCAACTTGGTGTCCACAGGCACACAACCCTTTTTCCATGACCTCCTACTGTCCAGAGAGACATGAATAGTTTTGGAGCACTTTCCGGACAAGCACCTCATACTTTTTATTTCTATAATTGCTTCCCATCTTTATAATCAACCTTTAAAGTTTTTCACAACTCAAGGAGTCTGCACTGAGCCCTGCTTTTCAAGAGGAACACACAAACATGAATTGAGTGCAAAGTTTTAAGACAATATGGAGCTATTTAGAAGATGAAAAATAAATTTTTGCTAAGAACCACAGAAGGATAATAGAAAACAAAATTAAAGTCAGGACAGTAAGACCAAGGCTGGGGAAGAGAGTGGAGGGCAAGTCTGATGAGGAGAGGCTGAGGGAGCTGGGGCTGTTTAGCCTGGAGGAGGCTCAGGGGGGACCTTTATCCCTCTCTACAACTACCTGAAGGGAAGTTATACTCAGGTGGAGCTGGCGCTCTTCTCCCAGGCAACTTGTGCCAGGATGAGAGGGCAGAGCTTGAAGCTGCCATGGGAGGGTTAGGATGGATATTAGGAATCCCTTCCTCATGGAAAGGGTGATCATACACTGGAATGCACTGAGCAGTAGCAGAGTCTCCATTTGTGGAGGCGTTTAAGGACAGTTTCCCTCTCTGGAGTTTAAAACTTGCCTGGACATGTTCCTATGCAGCTTGATTTAGGTGATCCTGCTACGGCAGCAGGACTGGACTAGATGATCTTTCAAGGTTTCTGACAATCCCTGACATTCTGTGATTCCACAACAGAGTGGTTGTGGCACTCAGTGTTATGGTCTGGCTGGTGTGATATTAGGTCATAGTCTGGGCTTGATAAGCTCAGAGGTCTATTCCAGCCTCAATAATAACAATAACAACAACACAGACAAGCAAACAACCTCACTGACACAGTAAGATCCAAATCAGCAACTGCAACTCAGAATTTTCAAGCTACTATGACTAGTTCTCTTGGAGCATCAATTCCATACTCTTTAAGAGCCCCAAGGAACGGGAAGAAAACAGAAAAATGTGTGCTACTGTTCTAGAAACCCAGAGCACTTTGACGCAGCATGTAGTGCTGGTGTCAAACAGTCACAGCAAGACAAGAATACACACAACAGAGATATCCAAGATCAGTCTTGCCACTCTTCTACAGTAACAGAAATGGCTGCATAACTCAGGTTTACAGGGAAGTTAATAAATACCCATAGCCAGAATGAGATGACCTGCCCAGTCCTACACTGCACATACATCCAAGCTGGGGACAGGTTTCAGCACCTTCTGTACAATATGACTGGTTCCTTCTTTGAGCTGAATGGTGGAACTATGGAGGAGGAGTACAACAGAGATGTGCACAATCACTGCTCACATGAAGACGAGGAGCAAGGAAAGGTTATTCACTATTTCTCCTACTACAAGAATCAGAAAACAAATTGAAGCACCTTTTCACACTGCACGTAACTGAACTGCAAGCTCATAGACACAGGAAGTCAGTGATTCCAAAAGGATCAAACTGACAGAGGCCATTTCCAACCATGGGTTCCTACACAAACACTTCACCAGCTGCGAGAAGGATCGCATTCGGTTGCTTACCGTCATTTCAAAAGGTTTCTGAGGTGAGACACAGGACTAGGGCTCCTACTGATCTGACAGCCTGGCAACTCTGACACTCATCTCAGCTAGACTTGAAGCCACTATTCTCCCAGTGACACAGAGAAACTTATCCACCTCCCCCAACAGCTACCACACTCCCGTTCTCCTTTCAAACCCCACTACTAAGGGAGAACCTCAGAAGGGTTAATATTATACATTTAAGTGGATTCTACCAGTGTCTTTGTGAGAAATCAAGTTTTTGCACTGTGGTAAGAGACACTGCTCTCTTTTGGGCAGATAACACACAAGTAATACACGTTCAGTCTGTGAAATCCAAAACACACTGCTTGTATCAGAGACTCTGCCAGCCTGACCACTCTAACCACCACAACCCAGCTTTCTGGAAAGCTACCTCTTTAAAAATATTAATGATTCTATTTTTCTACAAAGGCACTTCTCCTAGTGAACAGGCAATTGTTAGATTGTTTGGTAATATTATTTATTACTCACTTATGCATGCAAGAATGATCCAGACTGACAAAAGAAAAGGTCAAACCTGAGTATGTAAATTTAAAAAAAAAAAAAAATTAGCTTTATAGTAAAGAGATGTTTCTGTTATTTCTTACAGGATAATAGTAAGAATTGTAATGTATATCAAGTTGCTTTTAGATGGAAATTCGATGGATGGAAATAAAACCTATAGCTCCGTAGTTGAATTTTATTAGCTAAGTAATATTTTTACCTTAGAAGCACGTACAGAGCAAACAGATGTAAATACAACAATATTTTGGGCTTCATCTAAGTACATAAGCTAAGAAGCCACTTCTTGCTTTTCTGTCACCTTGGACTTCCAGCTGTTATGCTCCTGCATTACTGACACTGGAAGAGGCAACCTTTTACCATCGTGCGATCTTTCCTGATTTTTCAGTTTCCAGACATTATCTCTCACTTATGGACCAGAACTGGTTAAAAAATCAAAACCAAACAAGCCAACGGTTGGGCTCACTTCCTCCACACTTGCATCGAGGTTAGAGCTCTCTCATGCCAGCTTATTGTCACAATAAACTCTGGTTTCACGTACTTAGCCAAGCCTCCTCCCTAAATACACTGATATTCATGAGAAAGAATGACTAAATACTTGCTTAAATCTGCTAGAAAGCAAGTGAGAAAAGATAGGACCACAACAGCATAGGGAACTCAAAATCCAGTTTCTTTCTCCCTTCTCCAAATCTATAAAAAAGTTAAACTAATGACATAAAATAATAACCTTAAAAAAAAAAAAACCCACAACAGCAGCCTTTTGCTCTTGGGCACTGGACTAAAAAGCCTCACTGCTAACTTGATTAAACCCTGTTTTGCAAAAAAGGAGAAACTTTCCTGAAAGAGGGGAAGACTGTCCTATGGCTGTGTCCATGGTCACATTCTTTTAAAAGAAGTTGATTAATTGGGTTCAATTTGCCACTTAGCGCTATACATGCAACCCTTCTGACCGATTCTACACCTTCATTATTACTTAGGCTATTAGTTTAACCCTTGAAAGAGGGTAACACTTGAAAGAGCAATAAGCAGAGTGGAACTAGTGTTTTCTTGACTAACTTCTCTTCTAGGATCCACGCTATGAGATTTCTGCTGGTCCAGCGGCAGGAAAGCATCCCATGTTCTCACCCTGCCTGTCTGCCTGGCATTTCTTAACAAGCCAGTTCTTTAAGGATTTTGCTGCACACATACTGTACTTCACACTAGAACACCAAACACTGAAGTACTCATCACATGAATGGGGGCCTATGTGGACCCGGACATTAGAAAACAGTAAATACTACCATACATGTGAGAGGCAACACTTGTGCATGTAATACATACATGCAATTGTCAGGCTTCAACAGCATTTCTCAAAGATTTTCAGCACCATATCCTCATTCTGGGAGCAAAGCTGATGGGCACTGAGGCCAGCAATAGCCTCTCTCAAGAGAGCATACATTGATAAGAAAGATACTGACAAAAAGCCATCCTATTTTCAGACAAGGATTTATAGTGTAATGGAGTTTCACGATCCTTAGCTTTTAAATACTATTTATGTTTTATAATTTCAAGACCAATAACTTTCTTTTTTTAAAATCAGAGAGCAAAGAGCACGCTTGAGATTCAAACAGGCAATGCAATTCCTGAGGGGCCAGGTATCCCTAAATGGACCTACTTCACAAAAAAGAAAAAAACACCCAAACAATAAAAGAAAATAAATTCCTAAATTTAAAAAAAAAAAAATCTCAAATTTAAACATATTTGTATGTATTTTCACACGACAAGAGACCAAGAAAGGGAGTTAGGAAATGCCAAGGCCTCAATTACTCCAGTATGGAGAAGTGAGACACCCAAACGTGCACTCAGCACTGGAGGGGAAGTGCCCTCACTTCCTGACTTGATGGGTTTCTTCTGAAAACAATGACAAATCTGGAGGTACTATTTATGGTTTTCTCTCCCCCATCCCTAGGAGAAATAGAGACTACAGTCTCTAAATACATCAACATTGAGCTCATCTTCTCCAACCCACTTGTTATCTACTTCAACATCACTGCTATAATCCCTTTCATCCTTGAAAAAGATTAAGTGACAAATAGAAAAACCTTGTAGGGTTCCCACCCACCACCATTACTTCCAACCAATGACCCAGTTCCGCAAAACAGCCTCTCTCGAGATATACTGAGAGCTCTCAATTCCAATCAGCCAAAATGGGAGAGGTCACTTGGCTCTGCAGTTTACTCTTAAGAGAAAAAAAAAACAATCCAAGATGCATCTCTGTCTCATCAGTACCCTGAGAGAATCTCAAAGCTGGTTTTAACAGCTGCAGCATTTTTAGATAACATCAAATTCCACCAGTCTCCTTACAAACTCATCTGTTTGAAGAAAGAGATAATTTCTGTAGTGAACAAGAGTGTCCTCAAGTGTAACAGCAAATAAACCAGTGGAAATGAAGTGCTACACCAATATAAACAATGACCTTGAAAAGCAGCAAGCTGCTGCTGAGGATGACTCTGGGGAGTCTTTCATCCACATAACCTCAACTAACTGTTAAGATCACTCTGTAACCTGTAACTAGTAACTCACCTGAGCTGTAGCTGAGTCCACCTGCCAAATCCAAATGGGTCAAAAACTCCAAAACTAAGCACATGTGACTGCCATCTACTTTAAGTGAAGGCAAAGCTCCTATTTATACAAGAATAATCTATGAAGCAAAAAAACTAGTGTCCTTTAAGGCTGCTCTGTCTTATTGAAAAAAAGACAGAGCCAAACAGTTTGAAAGAGCAAAAATCCTACTACTAGAGTAAGGCATGCACAGAAGAGATGACTGTTGTACTACAAACATTGATGATTCTCTTATTTCACCTTTTACTGTTAATGCTTAACTGATTTTCTTGGGAAACAGGGCTCATTTGATTAGTCTAAAATACAGTTTTCTGCCTGTCCTCTCATAACTCTTCATCATCCAGTCAACAAAATGTGACAATGGGGCAGGGGTCTCAATTACGTTAAGATTTTACAAGTGTTGTAGTACCAGGATGCTTATTTTCACACAGCAAAGAAATCTAAACATCATTGTCTCCACTGAAAGAAAGACTAAGTCAGATATCACAAAGAATCCTGAAGAGGTAAGGAAGGAAAAAGGGGGAGTGGGACAGGAGAGGGGAAGGAGGAGATCCTAGGACCACAGCTTCTGTAGTCCTACAGCTCCCAGGGCTGGTTTATTCGCAGAGTCCCTAACGTGCTGGCACACAAAAAGAAACTCCACAAGGAGTGGAAGGGAGGACAGCTAGAATGGGGGGTATATAAGGAAGCTGCCC